>OZ005762.1:3853458-3987180 GCA_963930825.1 Silvanus unidentatus
GTTGGGGATGACGATGAGCTTGTTGTCATCTTCGTCTAGGTAGATTGTGATGAGGTCGTCGATAGATGCTGGTATCAATGTACAGGTGAAGCGATGTTCTTCGAGCAAAAGTTGTATACATTGCTGTGGTGGACTCAATTTGCAGAGTTGTAGGTAGTAAATGTTTTCTAGTTGTAACCCCGGTGATTTGCTGCTTCCAATAGCCGTTTCAGGAGAGGAGATGTGATAAGGAAAAGATAATAAGACGGTAGAATTGTGCATTGGTATAGGATAAAAACGGTACATAGTAAGGTTGTTTTTCGAAATGAGAGGAAAATGGATAATAAAATAAATCGTATTTTGTGTAAATTTTGCGGTGACGTCTAAAAGATCATAGTATGAATGCGCGTTTTCAAAGATTACTGTTTGGTTTGAATAAAGCTTTTTCATAATAGATAATATCTTATCCATTTCGGAAGGCTGCATGATTGTTGGATGAAATGTGTTCGAATGAGCAAAACTGATTGCAATATGCATTTGATCTAAAAGTTCAAGTGTTGTGAGACACTCATGTTTAATTAATTCTAATGTTTGTTGCAGCTGAATAAAATTTTGTATATAAAAAATTGAAATTTGTTGTTTCTTTACTTGTTCTATAAGCAAGCAGCGCGGACTTTTATTGTTGCAAATCCAGTGATAATTTATATTGATTGCTCTTTTGTAATTGAATTTGGTCTCTGAAATACCTCTCGTCATTTGCGTCTATGGTTCCCCACAAGAATTTATTGGCTGTGCCGACTAAGTTTACTAAACACCTTTTGTTTTTAACAAGTAATGGTTGATCGAGGCGATTTTCACTTTGAGCTTTTATTCGTGTAATTTGGTCGAGTGTAATTCGGAAATGATTTTTAGAAGATTTAGCTATGAAAAATTCATTATTAATGGTGGTAACGGCTTGATTGATAATTTTGTTAGATAAAAGCTCGTTGGCAGCTGAATTTAATGCGGTAATTTGGGGTAGGAATTGTGCCAAATCTATGGAAAAGTGGAAGGAATAATAGTTATTCAATACAGTGGTTTGTCCTATTGGAATTGGTTGTACGAAAGATTTTAAAGGTTGGAAGGAAGTTGCCGATATGTAAGAGATTAATACAAGGAGAAAAAATTTTTAATATGTTCTTCATTTTCGACTTGGTCTTAAATCTCGTTTGTGTTGGCCTTTTATAGGGGGTAAGTAACTTCAATGGGTTAGAATCCGACTGAGTGGTTATTTGTTTGTATTTGGGCTCACCTTTACGTCTAGGATGGGCGTTAATGAATCGAGTTGAATTATCTTCGACCTCTGGGGCGGTTATTCGAGACTGCTTGAGTTTTTCAAGACGTTTTTGTTGTTTTTCTAAAAGTTTGTTGTTAACATCAGCAAACAATTTAGACAGTGTCTTCGTGTGTACCGAAACAAAATCTGTTACAATATCTTTCTCTGTAAGATCAGTGTTAGGGTCTCTTCCGAGGATAATCTGAAAGGGAGCGAGATCAGTAGAATATAGAATAAAATAGATTCTTTATTGATTCCAAAAATGCCGTAAGCGTAGAACAATATAAGGAAATTTAAAATAATGTAAAAATATAAATAGTTATTTTAAGTCCAAAACTGAACATTAAAAAAATAATTTGGGTTTCATTGAGAAAATCCTCAACCAAGTAATAGGCTTTTTGCAACAGGAACGTCTTAAGTTTATTTTTTAATTGTCTAGCAGGCAAGATTCTGTAGCTTACCGGTATTTTATTATGCACTGATATTATTGAGGCATGTACATTCTTTTGTAAGTACGCAAAATTATATTTTGTGGGTAGCAGATCAGTTTTATTGCGTGTGTTGTAACCATGGTTTCTATTGCAGTCAGTAAACAAATCGGGATTTTTTTTAACAAACATAGCCGCTTCTAAAATGTACAGACATGGCAAGGTAAGTATATTATTTAAAATAAAGTATGATTTGCAGCTATCTCTCGGTCCGATTTCTAATATGTTTCGTAATATACGCTTTTGTAATGATCGTAATGATTCGACATCCCAGCGCCAGTCCAAACGAGTATCCAGATGAATTCCTAAGAACTTAACCTCATTTACCGATTGGATTAGCGCCCCATTGTGAGTGACTGTAAAAACGTCATTTTGAGTTAAATAATTAAATTTAATTAAAATAGTTTTGCTGACGTTAAGGCTCAGTGAAATTTCTGAGAATCGTTTCTCCAAGACACCTAACACAGAATCTTATCCTTAAGCTGATCCAAGCTCAAATCCCCAAGTATAAGTGATGTATCATCTGCGAACTGTATTATGAATTCGAGAATTGAGTCAGGGAGGTCATTGGTACAGAGAAGGTACATACAACAGACGGCCCAGTATGAATCCTTGAGGTTCCCCCTCCGTGCCAGACCTCCATGACTTGCCCTGATCATCAGTTGCAGATACATATTGTTTACGATTTTGTAGATATAACTTAAAAAGTCGCAGTGCTACACTCTTACACCATAGGACTCCAGCTTAGACAACAGGACCGAGTGGTCGACACTGTCAAATGCCTTGGAGAGATCCAGATAGAGGGCAGCAGTGTGTAATTTCTCATTAAGATTACTTAAAATTTCACAGAGCGCAACGTAGACAGCTCTTATAGTGGACCTATTCTTACGGAATCCATTCTGGCAGTCACTCAAAATGGAATGCCTATCAATGAAGTTCATTAACCTGACAAATATTACTTTCTCGAATATTTTACTAACATTTGAGAGAATTGCTCCGGTACGGTATTTTTCTACAACTCCCTTTCCCCTTTTTTGTGGATAGCTTTGACTTCCGCTTTTTTTAAATGTTCAGGAAACTCACCTTTGATTAGTGTTAAATTAATAATGTAGCTAAGTGGTTGTGATATTAAATTTGCAACATGCTTTAACAGGGCAACCGATATTTCATCATGCCCGACCGATTTTGTTTTTTTAAAGGAAAAATAATATTACTTACTTCTAGCGCATTGGTAGGTTCCATGAAGATACTCTTTTGAAATGACTTTGACGAATTATATTTACCGCATGACTGTTGTGTTTTTCTTTTACCTAAGTTAATAAAGCTAATATTTATGTCATTAAGAATATCCTGAACGGGTTTTTCTGGATTCTTTTTACAGAATTCTGTTAGTATGCTTTTGTTGTAAGCTGATTACCTGCCGGTGTATTTCCCTACTACTTTATACGTTGAGGCCCGTGTTGTTGGATGTTTTTATAAAGTTATTATTGGAACGAACTTTGGATTCGTTGACAACTTTTTTAAGCATACGACACTATTTTTGGTAGTATTCGTTCGAAACAATACCCAAATTTCTGTCTTCATAACGCTTTCTTTTGGTTTTTGAAGATTTGAGAATACCAGTAGTTATCCAAGACTTGCTACCTTGTTTCTTGTTGAAGCAAATTCTTTTAGATGGGAAAACCATACTTACTAGAGTTTGAATTTTATTTATGAATATATTATACGCAGAGTTTACATTTGATTGGCTTAATACCTCCTGCCAGGTTTCTTGTTGAAGCTCAAACGCAAATTGGTCGAGTTTAGATAAAGAAAAAATTCGTTTGGATATATAAATACTAAGATGTTGATCCGGTTTATTTATCTGAACTGCAATAGTTTGACCAAGGTGATCCGCAAGGGCTGCATTTAGGTTTTACCCGTTTTCTTTATTGAAATTTATAAAAATGTTGTCAATTAATGACTGCGTAGTTTTAGTAATCCGTGTGGGAGTCTAAAGTTAAAACTGTTTAAAATATCAAGAAAGTTAAGAGAATGATTATCTTTAGTTAACAAACAATTATTATAATCCCCACACAATATGATTTTGTACTTAATGTAAAAAGTGCAACATGCATTGAGAAAGTCTACTAGACAGCTGAAAAATACCTCCAAGGAACTTAAATTGGTTCTGTAAACGCATACTATTAATATTTTTAAGATTTTACTAATGACTGAGGAGGCATTAAATTGACCCTCTACATTGTATTTGTTAAAGGATTTTACTTCCTCAAAATCCATTCCAAGGGTCGTAGGTATGCATCAGCCTCCATGTTGCATTGATAAGCGACAGTAATTTGCAACCATCCTATAATTTTCTATGAACACAGATTGGACTTCTTCTGGTTTTAGCCATGTTTCAGATAAGCAGAGAATATGGGGCGCTGTCTCCATGGTATTAATAACAAGTTCGATTCCAAGTGTTTCATTTCGTATACACTGAACATTTTGGTGTAGTATATGTAAATGTTCATGCGTTAAATATTTATCGATGTTGTTGTTTGTCCCGAGGCTGCTTTTGTAAAATTTTGTGTGTATCTTTTCTCTTAAAGAAGTAGCGATCGTATCGAACCGTCTAGGCCAAAAATCACTTTTATAGAGTTGGACTTTAACAAAAATCGAACCGCGTTAAGCACAAAATCTGCACCTACTCTAAAGCATTTGGAGTTTTCACGCTTTAATTGGAGTTCCTCCACTATAAATTCACGATCCTTCATTTCCATTTTATTCTTTAGGTATTTCTTTATGTTGTCCTCTGTAGTATTTGGATGTACACGGGAGAGGAAAATCCAAAGCCTCTTTTCGATGCCAGAGAAATTCGTATCTTCCGTAGTTCCTCCTAAAGGTGAAGCATCCCCTATGTTTAATTTAAATCCGTCATCATTAATTGTAATAACATCGTTGTTTTGGGTGTTATGACTGGTGCAGTCAACCATATCAGGCTGTACAAGGTTAAATATTTTATTCATAGCATTTGCTTGGTTTTTGACAATTTGAGCATAATTTTCGGCTTGTTGTTTTGTTTTCTGTTTTGAATTCGATTCGCTAGGATTCATAGTGTACTGTTTGGTGCTATTTTTCTGTTTATGAATTTTGCTCGCTATCTTATCAGAGTCTTTACTCTTATCTTTCGTTTGTTGATGAACAGTGGCGGGGTTCATGTTCTTTTCCAAGAGAGTTATTTTTTCTCTTAGTAGTATGTTGTTTTCTTTAAGGATTAGACTTTTATTCTTAGTTTCTTTAATGATATCATTTAATAATTTAATTTCCCGCTTGGATGATTCAATGTTCCAGAAGTTTTCATCATTTTTCTGGATGTCTGTTTCTTGATTGTTTGACACTTCACTGGTTGTTTTGTTTATCATAACCTTAATTTTTGGCATGCATTCTTCACAAAACCAAAAAAAGCCCGTATCTTCTTTTAAAATTTTTAGAACAGGATCTTTTACACTCACGCACTGTGGGTGAAAATTTTAGGGGCAGTTTCCGCACTCTAGTTTTTTAGTAGACACAAGAAAGTTCTGATCACAGAACGAATACTCGTCCGTGAACGCCATCTTGGCTAATCTACTTGGCTAGATGAATGGATCGAGTTGTTATAGGCGTAAATAGCATATGCTATGAGTTTAGAGTATGATTTTTCTTGATTTGGTAATTGGAGTATCGTAAGATGCTCAATAAGTGTGGAGTCCCACTTTAGAAAACGTCCCACGGGGCTATTGCTGTTTGGGTTATAAACAGTTGTGTAATGTAATGGACAACTTGCATGAAACGGGGATTTTGAAATCAACCATATGACTCGATAGAAGAGTGAAATTTATTCGACAATTTTTTTTTTATTTTCATATTAGCCCACTAATTACGGAGAAAATGATGATTTTCCAAAGCACTTTTCAAATCTAGGGAAAGTTCACTAATCGGCAACGTTTTCGGCTATTTGTCTCTGTCTTACACGTTAAGATCATTATGTTCATGCACACTCTTTCACACAGATTAGTTGTAGCGAGTTAGTATTTGAAATTCAAATTCAAACTAACCGGGAACTAAGTTCATGTTAAACAAAATGCGCTCCTCTGTTGAACCTTGTTTAACTTAGGGCTCTTTCTGGTCGGGAGGCGTGGTCTATTCGCGAAGATGCCATATTGCAACTTTACGTAACCTTGAAAATTTCGAAATTAAAAGTCAATTTTAGTGGCTTTAATGAACTTTAAAAAAAATTGATGAATAAAACCACCCCCAATTTAGGGTCTATTTTCAGAATCCATAATAAAAAAAATTCATGCAAGTTGTCCATTATTATGATATGCTTGTGAAACAAAGCCCATTTAGAAAAAAATAAGTTTTCTTCTTCTTGATATAATTTTTTAAAGTCTTCTTCAAACAATAAATATCCAAGCGGTTCCTTTATAATGGGAAATTCTTTCAAATATTCAGTGCACGTAAATTTGTTTTTCCTTGCTTTGAATGTTGTTTTCCACTATAGTTCTGCTTCTTTGAATGGTAAACTATTATTTTTTTACCAAGCAATATCATCGTCATAGTCAAAATCAACATTTTCTTCATTTACATGTTCTGCCTCAAGGCGATCAGTTTCATTACTTGAAGATATTAACCAAACGCTTTCAAAGTTCGTCTCATATAGCAATATGTAGACCAAAGTTTTCCCCTAGAGCATTTTGTCATGAATCCAGGTTTTCTCTGATATGGAACGAAATAAATTTCGGGCCGTTCATGTAAAAAGTTGATTTCTTCAGCTATTTGTTGAAATACTGCAGAAGGTATTTTTTTGTCTTCACGTTTTTGCATTTCGTTTTTCACAATTAGTTCGGAAAGTTTGTTCCTTAGAAAACTTTTGCCTTCTGCATAGCTCGCGATTATTAATTTTCCCTCTTCGCAATTTTGACCTAAACCAGCTAGACGTCGCATGATCGCCCCCACCTTATGACTAAGTACTTGTGTTGCAAGACTGACTTGTATCAAAATAAATAAATTGATTATTTATAGGTAAAATTATTAAGAACCTTATCCGTTACCTTCATTTTATTAATTTTATCAGGAACGACATGCCTGTCTGTCAGAGGCAGCATGTGTACGAAGTTGCTGTTATCCAGTTGATACAATTTGAGAACATGATCCCAAGTTGCAAACTTTTTATTACCAAATTCATCTTTGAAGTACAGATTTTTCGTTAATAAATTATTTCTGATCCCTTTTATCCCATTAATTAAAAATCCAGATTTGGTGTATTCATATCCTTCTCTGAGGGATTGTGCTCTACTTTCATTAATTAAAGCATTTATAGCTGCCCGATTGTTGGTCCGCTGATCACAAATGGTCGCTACAACATTAAATCCCAAAGTTTGACATTCACTAATTAATTCTTTAATATTTCTTTTTAAGTTGATGGAACTGGTTGGTCTACTGCTGAAAGTGAAAGCCAAATGTTGCTTCCATTGTCTGACTATTCCTTTGAGCATAAACACATTTACAGTGTCGGCTATTTTATTAACAGGGCCATCAGAATTTTCAAAACCTTCAACTGTATCGTCACGACGATTACATGTTAACAACGGCGAAATGGACATTTCGTCAAATAATCGCTGCAATTTGTGTTAGCCACTGAAAGTACTGCACATTCTTTCCAGGTTTTAATTCGATTTGGGACAATAATCTTCGTAACGTTCTTCGAGATGGTAGAATGAACAATTTACTCAGTAATGTATAGCCTCGGTTATTGGCTATTAATAGTGTTAATGACAATAGTTTTTCATCTGTAGTAAATCGGTGCCCTTTTCCTTTTAAATTAACGTTTCTTACCTGTTAATTGAAGAATATTTGTGTAGTCTTATTCATTATAGAAAATTTTTTATTCAAATCCAATTTGTTGTTAGCCTATATGACAATTTCTGTTGTATAGTAAATATATGGTTCTTTAATATACAAACACTTACATCAAGTGCCGCATGCAATCTTCTCTAAAATTTACATTTTTGTATTTCGGTACCATAACAACCACATTCACGCCCGCATATGCGAGCGTGAATCTGATTCACGACCGGCTGTAAATTTAGTGTTTTTTTTTATTTTGAGGTTGTAATTCTCTAACTCTATGACATAATTGACATAAATTTCAAATGACAAGTGCTTGTTTTGATTTATTGGTTGCATTTTTTATGCAATCGAAAAATACAAAAAGTTACTAAAATCAAATAAATTTTCCATTTTTCACATACAATCTTTAAAAATGGACCGAAATGCAAAAAATAGCATAAAGAATTCGTTGCATAAGGCATTTTATGGCAATCGTGGGTTGTATTGCTGATTTGCTTCGCAAATCAGCAATAACGCCACTTTTGCCATAAAATTTGCCTTATGCAACTCATTCATTAATATACTATTATAAACCATATTCTAAGTAGTAATACTTAAACAATTAACTATATAAAGTTATCAGGTCCCAGTTCAGATTTTACAAATTTTCATTAATCCGCTGATTTCCTTTGAGACAAACCAATCGCTCAAAAGTTGTGTCTGACATTGAGCCTCTGGTTGGTGAATGAATAAAATTTCCAATAGAAAAGATCCGTTCCACAGGTGCCGATGAACATAAACTTCTATTATACCGTAAAAACATAATTTTTATATTCGGATAGCTTTTTAAAGTTGATAGGGTTTTTGATTTATCGTTGATGAACGTAATGAACTCTATCTGAAAGTTGCTCTGCTGTTTCTCTTTGGAGCTTGAAAGTACATAAAAATCATCTTCTTCTTTGCTTGCGTCAGATCCTGTTTCGTTATTGTCTTGTTCTAAAGAAAAAAACGTTTCCAAAAAATTAATGCAAAGATTTTCAATGCGTTGCCGTTCAGTTTCGTTTGTAGATTCTGGTAGCAGTGGTAGCCAACGCATTTTAAATTGTGGGTGAAAACAAGACGCCAAAATTGCTTCGTTAACTTCCGGTTATAATTCAAAAAACTATTTAAAATGGTTTTCCAAACATGCAACAAGATCACTAACCATTTTTACAGTATGGCGCAAAACTTTTTCATTAAGCTTTAGAAGTCTAAATCGTAATGAAAATAAAGTGGGTAACAACTGACCATAATAACAGTTTCCTTCAGATTGTAAATGATCTACAGCTTCAGCAATCGGTTTCATTATAGTACTGAATTCCAGCAAATATTCGAATTCAATTTCTTTAAATGCGGTGTCGATGTTGAGCTTTTGAAAAAGTGTATTTAATTTTTCTTTTTTATTTAAGTAAATCAGTAACAGAATCGTATAATGAATGCCATCTTGTAGACACAGGATACAATAGCTGATTTCCCAAGAATTCAGTTATTATTTCTGAAGATTTTGGACGTCTGGATGCATTCCACAGTGCTGTGCATTTGCCAATAGTCAGGTTGCAATTTTTCAAACGACAATTCAATTTCTGATTCGAAATTTATGTCTTCTGAGTCTTCCAAAGTTTCATCATCCAAATTTTTAAAGTCAATTCCAAATTCTTTGAACGCTTTTACGAAATTAGATCCATTATCCGTAACAGTGCTGACCAATTTTTCATCATTTATTTTTAATTCGGAATTAATATCGCACAGTAACTCGGTCACCTTATCGTAAGAGTGTGTTCCTTTAAATTGACGACAACATAACACAGAACTTATTCTTTCGAAGTTCTGTGAGTCGATAAAATGTGCTGTTACACCCATGAAACTACGATGTTTCGTAGACCAAATATCGGCTGTTGTGCAAATATAAGAAACGTTCCTTATTTTTTCCTTTAATGTTTCACAAGTTTTAATGTGAAAGTCATTAATTTTTCTGCCAAGGGTGCGACGCGACATGATTGAGATATTTGGATCTAAATCCAGCAGCATTTTTCGAAAATATGTATCTTCTACGGTGGACAGTGGTTTCATACTATTAACAACATATTTAATAATATTGTTATCCAATTGGTTCTGTCTCATAGTTTGATTAAACTTGCTTCTTGGTGTGATTTCAAAATTTAATTTACTTTGTTTCAATTTTTCATCCGTTGCTTTTGTGGAGTTACTTTTTTTCTTATTTTTTCGTCTGTATATTTTTCATATTTTGGTAAAAGATTTTCGTGTGTTCTCTAAAATTAAATAAAAAACTTATTCTTTTGTAGATATAGAGTCACTGACACAAGTTATTTACCAAATGCAATTTGAAATTTGATGTAACTTTTATATTCCCGCTAATTACGACGTTTTTTCCGATATTTTTACATGGCACGCAAACTACTTCTGTTTTTTCTGGATGTTTGTCATTAACCTTTTCGTTCAGTATTTGAAAATATTTTCCGTCTAAAATAGCTGGTAAACCAAGTTCTGTACCTTCACTTTGAGATGCACTCGTAGAAGTAGACGGTTAATTATCTTGTACATCAATATTCATTATTAATAGGAATAAAATAACGTTAACATAGTAAAATAAGTTGTTGAAAGTGAGAATGACGAATTGGAATTGTACAATATATAAAGACACACACACACACAGGGCACAAGTCTGAACTTGCAAACTGTATAAAAAAGAAAGGAAAATGTATTTATTATTTTGTATTTTGAAAATGTATTTCAAATACATGTTTAAATACTTTCTGGAAAGATTGCGTCAATTACAAAATACCAATACGCCTCAATATTAAAATGTATTTTAAATTCCCATACAAAATACAAAAATGTAGTTAAAATACGTATTTACAATACAAATTATTACAATACCACCCAGCCCTGCAGTTATTGGCAATGCGGACGCGGTCCGTTGACCGTCATTGCTTACTCATAACAAATTTATAATGATTGATTATTTAGCATATCCGGGGTATTTTGCGGTGCAATGGTTCATTGTCTCATTGCACCACACCTTCCCCTTTTGAAAAAGGGAACTTCCCTTGATCAGAGGGAAGTTCACTTTCTACAATCTTAACTATTATGTCTACTTACAATTATTACTAACTTAAAATTAATTACATGACAGTGCAAGGTTTTGTTTCTTCTCCATGGTTTTTTTTTCAAAATTCACGATTCAGTAGACCATTGCCTTTGCGGACAGACCGTGCACCGTTGAGTGACGGCCAATTAATGGTATCTTCATAAAACTTTATATATTTATGGCCTCTTTTGGGCCGGTCCGCGCCGTTCTAAAACGGGCGGCCATTTGACGTCACTTTTCTTTTATTTCTTTTCTTGGCACTTGGTCACTTATTTTATCGTAATAATCAATTACATATTTTAAATAACCACTTATATATTATCTACCTGTTATTTATTATTGGTTTATTATTACACATTAATCTATTAACTTATTAGCTTATTTGTTAATTGGCCGTAATCTATTATTCATAAAACCTTGTTTATTTAACTTATATAATTTTATTTATTTTACCCGATTTACTATGTATTCTCTAAATTATTTTAGTCGTTGATACACTTATTACTACTTAGTTCCTTAATTTAGTTTAATATTTTAACTATTTCTTCACTATTTTACCCATTTATTTTTACATATATTTACTATCTAACTTAATTATTTTTAATTATTTAACTTATTTCTACCCCATTTTAGCACGAAACTACTATTATGTTATTTATGATACACTTATTACTATTCCCAATTAAAATTATTCACTATTATTTACCCGTTAATTTTTATTTTATTTATTTAAAACCTATTTAAAACCCATTTTTTTGGTCATTTTTGGTCATTATTTTCACTATTTTATTGCTGATTGCGTTTGTCCCATTTTTCTATTTCCTGCTGCCACTCGTTGGTCTCTCTCCTTGCTTCCTCGGACTCTTCTTCAAGGGGGGCCATGTAACAGGCCATGTTCGCCGTGGCTTCTTTTTTTTTTTGTTGACTTCTCATCAAATTTCACCTCGATTATGGTGGAATCGTCTTTTTTTACGCTTAATTCAACCATTTTCAGATTCGCTGTCACGGTCGCCATGTAACAACGTATTCTGTTGGTTATTTGGATGAAGAAGGGTGATTGTAGTAATTACGCACAAAGTTGGTTTGATGTGCTTTTTATTTCTTATTAGCCTACTGATCACAGATCTAACGCTTATTGACTAACTACTGCTATATTATTAACTATTTATATTAACCAGTCTTTTGCTGACTAGTTATTGGCAATGCGGATTTTTTATATGATCAAGTGCAATTTTGGAAGAAATATTTCCAATTTCTTGACATCCTCAATTAAAATTTTGCTTTCTTGAATTTAACTGATCGAGTGAAAATAAGTTGACCTGTATATAATATGAAATTATGTGACACATATCGTAATGACAAATTCCTTCAAAGACATCATGCATTATATCCACTACATAATTCTCGACAACATGAAATGTATTTATTCGTTTTAAAATTGAATCTTCTGTGGTACCGGTTATGGAACAATTTCCTGATTCCACATCAACGTTATTATTTTGTACGGTTCTCAGAGTGCTATCATTTTCTTTAGATAAATGTTTCGTCACAAGTTTACAAGTTTTACAAAAATGACAAAAAAATGTGCTGGAAAATCATTTAGCAAATCCTGAAATGGTATTAATTCCCAAATTATCACCTAAAATTAAACCTAATATAAAATGAACTTTAAAAACATCTTTTGTTGTCGCCATTTCAAGTCCTTGTGTTTCTAACGATATGATTTCATTTACAAGAAAAGAGAGACAGGCACTGTTACCATATTTTTTTATGTCCGAAGCTTTGTTTAGCCCAGTTAAAAATATATGTTCTAATTTTGAAATATTTTCCATATTTGGAAAACTCTAATAAAAAGTAGAGATGGGTGTACGATGGGTTCCCATAGGATTGTCAATTTCTAGATCGTCTACATATAAGAAGTATGGAATTGTTATTTGATTATTAAATTTTGAGGATTTCTCAATCCATAATTTCCCATTCACAAAATTACTTAGTTCTTTATTATTTTCACTATATTTGTGCAAATCTAAGTTTTTTAAGACTTTTTAAGACTGGTAGTAAATTATCATCCTTTTCTAATATTTTTTTAAAATAGAATTTTAAAGGAAACATTACACCCTTACTTATTGAAGTATCATGGATTACTTCTCCATTTAAATTAACCAACTTAATTTCATTGTTAATTGTAAATTCTGTCAGGGGTTGAATATATTCATTTTTCGTTAAATATCTAAAAAAATTATATTCAGTATTACAAAAATCCAATAGATTTTAGCAATATTTCAAATAAGGAAGAACATTATTCATTAATTTTGAGTCGATATTGTAGGTACTAATTAATGTTTCAAATAAATCAGTCACAGTTGTAGTTATTCTTTCAATCACTTCATTCTCAATGAACAGAATGTCTTTTCGAATAAAATTTTCTTTGTTGTGAAAATTTAATAAAAATGTAGTAACATTTTTGTCCAGCGTATTTAAAATTTCGCCTAATGTCAATTTTGTTTCATTTTCATTTGATGAATTTGTATTTGGGTCACTGTTATTATCGTCATGAAAATCACATAGATTTGTTACTGAATTTATCTCTTTATTTGCGCCTATATCACTGATATTAAGAACACTGTTTGTTTTATTCAAAGATTTGGAATGCAATTCATTTGTTACAACTGAACTACCTATTTGATTTTATAACTTTAGGAGAAATATAATAGTTGTGCATTCTTTTTATATGCCTTTTAAATGTCGCTAAATTTTGAATACATTCATTACAAAAATAATTATTTTTATGTCTAGGTCCATGGAAGTATTTAAAATGTGTGATTAATTATGAAATTTCAGGAAATTCGCGTCGACAAATGAAACACGGTGCGACATATTTTATTAATTTTCTTCAATTTAATTTTCTTCACCTAATTAAAGTTTTTATTTGTCAGATCAGAAAATAGTAACCGAAAATACAATTTGTATTTTACGTTGAGAACGTAAATTATAGAATATTGAATATATTGTTCAAAGAATCAAAGACATTTAAAAAGTAGGTATTTACCAATTGGCAATATTAAAACGAAGTTTTTCACTTTTTCACAGGCCTTTTGAACATGAAATAATCCCAGAACCACCCAAAATGAACTCGTCTTGGCGGGATGACTCTCGTTTGAGTCGTCTGTTGAAATCGGAAGGCGCGAGAAAATATGTGGCGTAAAAGATTTCAATACACATAAAAAACAACAAAAAATTATTGCTATAACAAAACTATTTTGAAGAATTTCAAAATTTTGTCTCATTTACAAAATTGAACGGTAAATGTACAAAATATTTCGTTATTTAAATTCTTATAAGTAACAAAATATCTTAGTTAGTTTAGTATAATTTGTGTAGGCTGATTCAGTTACCTCTAAATTACAACATTTTTGATAACATAAAAAAGGATTTGTTAATGATACAAATAAATTTAACAAAATTAGTTTTGTATTATGTATAAAATCTAGGTAGTTGTTAAACCCAAGACTTTATTAATATAACTAATAGCATTCGTAAGTTCTAATATTTTTGTAATAACTTGTTAATTTAAATATTTATGTTATTAATATAACAAAACAGTTTTAGTATACCTTTATGAATTTTCATTCTTCAGTACGACAAATACTAGATTTTGTTAAAAGGAAATTCTTAAATTAAATTGATAATGCAACAGAAAAATCCTTCAAATTAACAGATTTTCTTGATTTGAAAGAATGTTCTTGGGTGGTAGGGGATGAAATTAAAATTCAATGCAGTTTTATGCCGACGTTTCGGGACAATTTATTAATCCCATCTTCAGGGCTGGATAAATCCAAATGGTCATTATATAATTATTGTAATACAAATGTAAGAAAAGTTTGACTCACCAAAAACTGTTTATGAAATGAACATTACATCAAATAGGCAAATTATTGTAAGATGGAGGACGAATATAATTCGACAACACATACTAACTTAATAAATTGTTTAAAAAATATAACAACACAACAGATTAAAAACAGAATAAATTAATTAAAATATGTAATCAATAAGTTAAAATAAATAAATAAATAAATAATAGTTAAAATGTTTAAAATTGATTAAAAGTTTGTAAAGATAAAATGGTACAACATACGATTAAAACAGCTACAACAAAACTGAATTTGCCACGTAATGACGGATTTGAAATTAAAAAGTTATATGATACTATATGATTACCAATACTAATAATTAAAAATTAACTAAAATACATTGACAGTTTCTTCGTTTGAATTTGGTAATGATTAGTTTCCAGTAGTTAGTTGCTCATTTAGAGTGTTATTTCTATCACGAGAAGTGATTTTGGCATACGAGCCTGATGGTTTGTCTACATTTTTATTTTGTATTGAAACTGACTGATTATGAGTTAATTCATTATGTTCTTGTAATGAAATCTGTTTAGATGGAAGTACTACATTAGTTTTCAGTACTTTTGTACTGTCATTGCAACTTTTAATAGCATTAAACTGTTTTAAATTATTTAACGAGCAAATAATTTGTCCCGTAGGGATTTGTTCCATACCGGGAACAAAAACCGAGAAATCGTTCTTCCACTTCAAACTCCTATATGACATTTGTGACATTTGTTTCTCTTTATATCTTGCTTCGTCCAGCATGAGTGCAAAAATGCCAAAAGAAATATTGTCGAAGCAATGATTGCAATAAACTCATTTTGAATTTTGGGACTGCAATACGAAATATGTTGGTGTTCAAAGTGATTTTTGAAATCGTTATCTCATCATATTGTGAAAACCAACTTGCTATTTCTAAAAAGTTTCCACGATCAGTGGAATTTGCATTTTCACGATGACTCCTTGATGGCAATCCTTGTCGTACTAAGCATAATAATACATATATCAATTATTTTCAGAATATAATTTTTTTCTTGAATTTTCTGTTTATTATGGTAAGATGCAATTATTTTATGTACGTTATCAACTTATCACTTGTGATTGTCTCCTTATATAATTCATATTGAAAGGGTGTACACCAAGCGCCAATACTTGAATTTTTGGTTTCGTAAGCGAGACATTTTATATTACTTATTTTTAAACTATGTGGACAATCCTAAACGACCGGGCCATATCTAAGAAATGCCGAGGGAAAGTTTAAACTATTTAATTGTCAAAGCTGCACCTCAGAATCTAGTTTATCCTTATTCTTAAATTCGTTGCAAGTAAATATTTTATGATTATTTGTAAACTAATTGCATTTAAACAGTGGGGAACATCCTGCTCTACAGAGTAATCTTGTTCGGCAAATATATTTATTGAATTCCTCAACCGTTCTTATAAATAGCCACCAAATGCCGAATGGAATTTCCAGTTCGGTCATTTTATTATTTTCAGTTTGCATCAATTAAAAATTATCGCGAATATGATGGACGCGAATGATATTTTTCGTGTCGTGTGGATGTACCGGTTAAAACTAATGCATTATGACTATTATGGCAAAACGCCGCTAATCTATCACCGTTTGCCGTCCGTTCGTTATTATGATGTAACCGCGCGATCATTTCGATATTTTCACTATCGAATCATTTTGTATTCTTTCTTTACAGATTTTAGTATGAGTTTATTTGTACCAAATGATTGAATTAACGACGATTTTAAAATATCGTAGGGCCAAATTGGTCATTGTCGGGGAGTGACGATAAGCAGGTATTAGAGGGCATGTTCGGGGGCGTAGAGGGACAGTTGATCTAGAGTTAACAGAGAGTTGACAGAGTCTTCAGTTAGACCTTAGACAGTCAGGTGACAGTGAGCTTTGAGTCACAGTTAGTTACACCAGTCCCAGAATTAGAGCCAACGTTTACGTCGTTATTAAATTTAAACTTTTAAATTCATTTATTCAATTCAATTCATAATCGTTCCCAAGTGACCAATCATCGAGACATTTATTTTTGACTTGTGTCAACCCAAGTTAAAAGTACATTTTTTAGCTGTAGTTTGAAGCGAGCGATAGGGCGTAATTTCATGTGCGTTAGCATATTGTACAGTTTTGGGCGTAAACCATTGCTTGGCGTATATTCGCTGCGAATAATTATTGCTATTGCGAAATAGCATTTTTCCTTATTGCATGACCTCAAACACTTAACCAAGAGGCGCGGAGGCAATAAGGCTCTGGCGACGATCCGTATGAGCAGCCATCCGACGGTCAGGGAATCATGATCCCCGGATGTGGAGGGTGCCATCGGCAATCTTCCTAAAGTTAGGGAACGGGTATTTTTGGCATTGCGTGACGCCGTGTTGCCTAGTTAGAGGAACTCCAATTTTTCCTATAAATGAATGACAGATATTGGTCCACTTCCTTGAACAACATGACATCTAAATTCCCGGGAAAATTAAAAATAATAAAGTTCAGTATCGAAATCGTTAATTTGATCGTTGTCTAAATATTTTGGAGTATACATTAGGAATTGTTCGTTATCAGTCTCCATCTCTTTTTAAGAGAGGAGAAATAATTTGTATTCCTTTTTGGTGTTTAAAACGTGTTAATATAAATAAGAGTCTTACTCTTTTTAAACGTATTGTGACGCGTGTTTCGGTGATTTCTCGAGCGCTACCTAATTTTATAGGAAAATTAGGAAACTGTTCCGTCTCGGGTGTTTAGCGGAGAAATGAATAAAACCAGAAGTTCTAGTTTATTTATTTTATTTTATAGAACAATTATACCCGGTACAATTAGCTAGATTTTAATACTTCAAGTACAATTCTAAAAATCACCTAGAATCGATATTGTAGGGAAAATAGAAATATTACTATTAACTTTATACCCAAACCAAGAACAGAAAGCCAAGCGATTAATTACGATAAATAATTAATAATACTACAATTGCGTTTACAGTTAAAAAGTAGTAGCGAATTGGTCAAGCAAGTTAAAGTTAAAATTCGGCGGGTTAAACATTTACTACAATGAACGTGCAAAGCGGAATAAATACGGTGCGATTTTAGCGAGCAATTAGGTACATATAACATCACAATAACAGGATTAGGAAGACTCGAACAGTTTTTTTATCATAAAAATAGAGTCATGGAAAATATCACTGTGAAAATTATTTGCGGCTCTACATGCTCTTTCGTTTGGATTATATAACAATAATTATAACAATAATTTGTATCGTGGAAAGCTACATAAAATGTATTGCGTTTTCTAAAGTTTTTGAGAACATTTATATTTAATAAATTAAGTAAATATGAACAATCTCTATAGTTGTTTAATAATTTATACACGAACATTATGTCAAAATTACGTCGACGTATTTCTAATGGTTTCATGTTTAACGAAGAAAGAATAATGTTATCTTTGCTCCGTTCTTTGGGTATAAACGTTTTAAATGCAATGTAATTCAGAAATTTTCGTTGAACACATTCAATTAAATTTTTGTGAATTAATTAGTATGGGGACCATGCTACCGTGCAATATTCCAAGATACTCCTGACATTAGTCATATAAATGTTTTTTATTGCCCCTAAACTAGTAAAATCTTTGGTATTTCTTTTTATGAAACCTAGCATCTTAAGACTTTTTTTAGTAATATTTTGCATATGATGGACAAATTCTAGTTTAGGATCAATCAAGATACCAAGATTTTTTATCAGAAGAACCGATTCGAGGTTGCTATATTGAAGTGTATAATGAAATTTTTTCCTAGTTTGTATGCGATAAAAATGCATAATAAGACATTTTTGTGAATTCAACTCCATGGCGTTTTGGATACACCACCCAGCAATGTTGTCTATATCTTTTTGTAATAAGTAACTGTCCTCAACATTTTGTATAGAACGATATAGCTTACAATCGTCTGCAAATAGAAGTACTTTACTGTATAGAATACATTCTGTAATGCCTTTGCCAAACAAGAGGAATAGAAGAGGAGAAATATGGCCACCTTACGGTCCACCAGATATTACGTGAATTGGATCAGCTTCAACATTTCCGATTTTTACAATTTGAATTCTATTGGATAAGAAATCTTTGAACCATTCTAACATAATTCCACTAACTCCATAAGCCTTAAGTATTAAGATCAAGAGTTCATGGGAGATTCTATCGAAGGCTTTAAGGAAATCTAAATGTTCCGAATCAACTTTTATTCTTTGTTCTAAAGCAGCTCTTGACTCTTGCAGGTAAGTTACAGGATTGGTAGAGACAGATCTTTTAGCCATAAAACCGTGTTGTTCTGGAATAATAATTTTATTAAATGAGGCAGATAGTTGATTAGATAGAAATTTTCCAGTTTTTAATGACAGATTGTAAATATAACAAAGAGGTTCAGATATAGAGCTTAAACATTTTTTTAGCATTAATGTTGGTATTTTATCAGGACCAAAGTCAGTTTTATCCTGAAGTAACGATAATTCTTTAATAATCGTATCAATGGAAAAACTACACTAACTAATTGTGACGGGCTTTTGTCGGTTTTATATAAATTATAAAACCAGGAGTTCTTAGTTTACTTAATTTTCTTTTATAGAACTGTAACGAACCTGCATTTTGGCCATCTGATAATGCATTCGTTAATATGAGTTTATTACGAATTGCTTTATCTGATTAATTACCTGATTATTTCCCGCATTATAACATTTAATCTTCTGCATTATTTTAAGGTTAAGTGTTTGTTTTGATTCTGAATAATTAATTAGTTATTAATTGGTTGACAATAGTCAACCACCCGTGCCGCATTTAAAAATCGATAATCGATTAAGAGTACTTCCGCAACCAATTATGATTATTGGAATTTGGTGATATAAAGTACTAACATGTGCATTTTTCACAAAAGTGCAGTTTACTGATTTGTTCTGATGTTTTGTGACTTAACTGCAACTGCATTGTGATTAGAATGTGTCCGCATTTATTTGAGAAAGTCACATTTATCCGATTTAATTATAATTACTGAATATTAAACATTGGAATGTGGCCAGCCACGCCGCTTCCAAGTTCATCCCTGATTTTCTGAATATTACTGCACTTTACACCGCATCTGCATATATTTTCTAATGTGTTTCTGAGTTCTTTCGGGGATTCTTATGAATCAACCTCGAGAATGAAGGGGTGAGTTATGTCGTCAACCGCATATTATTTTACTTGAATCTGTTCATTTATTTTCTTTTCTTATTTAGGATTAATTTATTTTCTTTTATTTATTCTGAATAATTAGCCAAGGCTGGTACTTCTAGTACCCCACCGCTGAATTATATAGTTTTTTTGGGGTGTTTTTGACGTCATTATCTCTTCCGCGCCAACTCAGAATCCCTTCTCTGATTTCCGCATATAAAATCCGCTGCAAAGTGCCAAATAATTCATTAATTTTGTCCTCTTATATTTCCGAACGGGAACTCTGTGTTGTTCGGAAATCTGTCTGTCTGTTCACTGGCACTGCGCATCTGTTTGATCTGTTTTTGAATTGTGATTTAATTAAGTTTCGATAAGTTTTACTTTTATTTTATTTCGAGTTATTATTTAGTTTATTTTGAGTTATCACTCTTTGGTTTATTTTTTTCTACTTTGCTACAATTTATTCAATTAAGTGCTGTGAAATTGTGGTGACTCCGCTTATTTCTGCATTGTGTATTTTCTGCATTTTATTCTCCACCCGCATATTGTATTTTGCATAATTATTTTTTTATATTTTTTATTATATTAAATTTTATTTTATTTCATAACGAGTGTTTTATTTTTTTTAATATTATCAGCTAAATAAATTTGGTTTCTGTTCAATTTATTTTCATTATTTTTTTTAATCACCTTGCGTTCAATAATACGTTAATATTGACCCCTGGATTTTATTTAAATTTTCTCCACAGAGATTTATCCGCGGTACGGTTGGTATTTCGCCTTAAAATACCTGGCGCTCGAGGAAAACAGCTCGGGTCCACGAAAATACGCCAAAGAACAATTATACCCTGTAGAATTACCTAGAATATTAATGCTTAAAACACCAAGTCTAAAAATCACTTAGATTCGATATTGTAAGCAAAATAGAAATTTGTTAATATCAACTTTATACAGAAACCAAGAACAGAAATTCTACAATTGCATTTACAGTTACAAAGTACTGGCAAAACGGTCAAGTTAAAAATAAATTTCGGCGGGTTAAACAAATACTACAATGAACGTGCAAAGCGGAGTGACCCAAGTCAACGGCCTTTTATCGGTCACAGGTGATTCTCCTACTTCCGAAACCTCTTTCCCACGCAAAGTCGGTACCTGGTCCTTTAATCTTTTTCGCGTTCCTGCGCTTATCATTGCACCCGTTTTGGGAAACCGTGAAACTAGATTTTATTTACAAATGAAACGATTTTTTCATTTTATTAACAAATTGAACAATAATTCTCAGTAGTAACAAACAAATTAACCAAGTTCTTTCAGTATCTCGGCCAGGTACTTCTTTTTCAATTTTCAGTGAATCCCTTGTTACTCTGCGTCGGTCACCTCAAAGTCTTTGAGGAGTTCTTCGTCCGTCATGGTCACTACCGTATCAGCCTCGGTTTCGTCGACCCATATGACTCGGCGTTTAATGGATATTTATTGCTGAGCCGACGACGCTGAGTCCACAGATAGCATAATTTCGCACGCTGGTTTCGGTGTTGGTTCCGGTGCTGTTTCCAGTGTTGACTCAGAAACGGCCCCTTGTGTTAATTTTATCAGAACATCGGACTGTATGCCCCGGTGGGTGACATTTTTCTTAGCTTGGGGACGGTCCAGCGTCTGCGTTGACTGATCCCGGACCTTGATCGGTTTCAATTTCACTTGCTCCGGGACTCGATACTCCGGAATTCGGCATTCGCAATTTCTGGTTAGAACTCTCAATTGTCCACATTGTGAGCAGAACAGACATGGCGGTCTTGTACATGTCTTGCGATCGTGTCCTGGTAGTCCACATCTCCAACACAAGTTCAAATGGATAGGCAGGTAAACCTTTTCTGGCTAGTACATTCCGGGGATTCTAATGGTCGGTGTTGGCAACTTCCGCATCAATTCCTGATATCGTCTTGGTATCTCATAACATGTGCTGATGTTGGTCTCTGCATTTTCGACAGAACTCTGGCAATGTGCCGGCGGGTTATTATATGGAGCCCCGATGGTAGTGGGGCTCTTTCGGCACATGGTGGGGGTCTCTTCCGGACGAGGTGGGGTCAAAAACGGGGCCAGACTATTCCGGCGGGCATGTTCAGGGGAACTTCCTCCTAATCCTACCGGTGTACCCCGGACGCCTGTAGGTGCGCAGTACCGATAGTAACTGCGCAGGGAAGTGCTTGTTGGCTGGTAACGTCGCCAACAGGTCAACTACCCACTCAGTCCTTGTCACGGGCCCTTCTGACGCGCAGACTTCCTCCCCCGTCGACGTCCACCATGGATCTTGCAAAAGTTTGACTGCCGTGGGTCGCTGGCTCGCTTCTCGGCTCAACATTTTACTCAGCAGCCCTTGGGCCCCTGACGGGATCCCCTCCCACGGCGTCTTGGTATTACTGATGGCGTTGTGTACCCGCTCTGTTTCCTGACCCTCGAATGGCAGGCGCCCAGTTAGGATCTGATAGAGCAGAACACCCATAGACCATACGAGCTCACCTTGTCATCGTCCTCGATCCCCTGAAGGACCGTATATAGATCACCCCCTCGCATATGGGGCCGGCAAGGTTTTCGAATGCCTCTATCATGCTGACTATGTTTGGATGTTCGATACGGCCCAACAATGCCACTTCCTGGTCCGCCCAGATGGATGGCGAGCGGAATATTTTGTCCGCTCTTATTTCGTTGCTTCCCGCTGTCAGACATTGCCTCACATCGGCTTGGCCCCCTTGACCCAGTATTTGTCCCACATCGTAGCGGACCCATAACCGTGCGGCCCGGTTTCCTAGGGGCAGCGCTCCCCTACGCTGCTTTAATTCGGCGGCCATCATTTTCACCAGATCCTCTCTTTCACGCTTTACACTCACCCTGACCCGCAGGTCCTCAAAAGGGTTCCTGACGGACGGTACAGGGGCGTTTCGGGTTGTTTTTCACTTCCGTCATCTTCTTTCGGTACCACTTGCACGTGTTATCAACGCTGGACATACAAATTTCTCCGGTGTTTTCTATTTCAGCAGCCGTAGCAGCAATTGGGTCACTTGATAACGCATCTGCCACTTTATTCAATACTCCTTTACGGTACCGGATGCCAAAGTCGAACTGTTGTAAAAATACTATCCATCGGCCCCATCTTCCTGAAGGTTTCTTCACCCCTTGCATACCGTAAGGACAGGTGGTCCACCGTAAGGACAAGTGGTCACTTATAACGGTAAATCGGTACCCCTCTAAGTACGGACTCATTTTCTCAATTTGCCAGACAATCGCCAGGTACTCTTTTTCGGTGGTAGAGTATTTTTCCGGCGGCTCCCAACCCCTTGTCGGATGCATCGGCCTGTAGTATAAACGGTCGTTCAAAATCGGGACAGGCCAGGACTGGTGCTTCGGTCAAACGGTGATTTAACTGTCGAAATGCCTCCTCAGCCCAATGCCATTTCCGTCTCTTTTTCAATAAAGTCAAGGGTTGCGCTATCTGCGAAAACCCTTCAATAAACCGGCGGTACCACAAAAAGGCCCCCAAGAATCGTCTTAGGCCCCTGACATTGGTCGGTGGGGCAATCTCCAATATTGCCTGCACTTTATCGGGATCAATGCCTATTCCTTCAATGGTTGCCATGTATCCTAAATACTTCATTGTGTTTTTATAGAATTCACACTTTTCCGGATTTTATTTTAAATTGGCCTCTCTTAATCGGTGGAACACTGTTCGCAAATTCTGTAAGTGTTCCTCGGATGTCCTTCCCAGTACGATTATATCGTCCAGATATGCGAACGCTATGGGGTCCAATTCTGGCCCAATTATCTGGTCTAGTAATCGTTAAAAAGTTGCAGGGCCGGAATGCAACCCAAACGGCATTACTTTAAACTGGAACAGCCCTCTTCCGGGCACGGTAAAGGCGATGATCGGTTTACTTTCTTCGGTCAAAGCCACTTGCCAGTGTCCCTGTCGCAAGTCCAGGCTAGAAATATAACGGGCCTCTCTTAACTTGTCCAGTATCGCATTAATGAACGGCAGTGGGACGCTTTATGTGACGCTTTATGTGACGCCTTATTTACCTCCCTTAAGTCTACACAAAATCTCGGATTTCCGTCTTTTTTCTTAACAATCACGGAGATTGTGTTGTTCTGGAAATCCAGTGCAATCTTCCTGGATTTAATTTGGTCCACTCCAATAACAACCCAATAACACCGTCTTGTGGTAAACCCGGTAGGACGTAGAACATTTTCGCCACATCCAAAACAGAGGGTGTCATTTTCGCATTATCTGGGTGGCGATTCCAGCCGGCATTCTGTCTTATAATGCCCGACTTCCACATCTCCAGCAAGTGGGCTCCGTGGTACTTATTGCTGGCGCTGGTTGTTTTCGGGGTGGCTCGGGGTAGTTGGGGCGGTCGACGGTCGCTTGTCGTGCGGATGAGTTCGCTTCCTCTCGGATTGTCTATAACTCGCGTACTTGATCGATTAGTTGTGGGATGTCGGCGAACGAACAACTTCTGATGTATTGCCGGTATTCGGGGAGCAAATTTCGGTGAATCCAGAACAATCTCTGTTCGGCCGAGAGTGCCCCATGACGTCGAATCAGTGTTTGCATGTCCATTGTAAGGATGTTCGAGGTACTTTTTGAATGAAGGATAGTATAGAACATTAAATAAAGAATTTATTAACCATAGGTGAGGAACGCTTGTTCCTGGTTACAATTAGAACTTAAGACTGACTGACTATGTATATAATTAATTGGAAAGAAGGTTCGAGGTTCGTTGTTCCACTAAAAAAATGCTTACTTGTATTATTGCCGATATTCGCGGGTTTGCTGACTCCCTTACACCTTACCCCTTTGGAGAATGGTCTTCATTTGTCCAAAATTGAAGAACATTCTTCTTACTTAACTCTAACAACTATTACCTATTCTATTAATTACCTAACATAAATCTAAGTTTTACAATCTTCACTGTTTTTTTTTCGCAACTATTCACAGTTTGTTTAGAAAGCTCACTACACTTAATAACTCGTTTTTTATTTCACTATCACTACACTTCTTATAATCACCATGCATGGATTTTTTTACCTGAATTGCTTAGAATTTTACTCTATGGTTACTACACATTTTTTTTAATGTATTGTGACGCTTATTTTTCGGCGGATTTGCCTGTCTCGAGCGCCACCTGTTTTTACAGACGAAAACAGGAAACCAAAACGGGTCCCAGGTAACACAATGGAGATACGGCTATGCTAGGGGTCAATTAAAGCACATTATTAACCAGAAAAAGAAAATATAATTTTATTTAAACCCTCAAAACTACAACAAAATAATCCAAAAATAGGTTACAATTTATATTCAAATAGTCCGGTTGGCCGTTTTTGGAATACGGGATGATAAACGGTGGGAAAAGGTAGAAAAAAATACGGTCGGTAACGGTAAAACGGGAAATGTGTGGCTTTCAGCACGGTGTGTTGTCAACTAGCCGTTGACATGGACTGGAGAGGTGACTTTTGGTCGCTCCACTCAAATTTGTCGCTTCCCGGTGTATTAGTCGACACCGTTGCCGCTAAGACGCTTCGCTAGAGTGTAAAGACACTCTTTATTTGCTAACGCTTAGTTCCTGGTGTGAGCCACACAGTCTCGGACGGGAAACGGCGAATGGACTGTGTCAGATCTAGCTGTCGCCACAACCGAATTGCGAATGCGACCTGCCCGCTGGTTAACCGGCGACTCCGTGCGAATGGACTCAAAGATCCCACACTAAGAGCGCTAGTGCCCAGGAATGGCATTCACTAGACCTGTTTGACAGGTCCTGTGCAAGGCGATTGCCAAGCAGAAATACTTCCGTGCGAATGGACTCAAAGGTCCCACACTAAGAAGCCTTCGTCGGTGGTTTGAAGCGACAAACACTGCTTCCAATATTCACTCTCTCACAGGGCGATTCAACGGTGTCGCTGGGCGATTTTCGGTGCTTGGTGCCGGTCGGTATTGTTTTACTTACTTGTTGATTGGTTGTTGTTTTGTTGACAATAATTGTTCTTTGTTGTTCTTCAGTTGTCTTCGGAACGGAACTGATTTCTAACGGAAATTTCGGCGCTTTAATACCCGCGGGACGGTCATGCACGCCTTCAACATCGGTATGCGGTACTAAACGGTATGTTGTATTGCCGCGATTCCCGGGGCAATCGGTTAACGGTATAACTGGTTGCCGAACTCCTAGTGTTTGTTTACATTTATAAACAATGACAACATAACCTCACTAATACATGTCAACCAGTATAATTGATTGACGGACAACCAGTGTTTGTTTACAATGTAAATAAGTGTATCATAACCTCACTAAGAATTGAATGCCGGTGCAACAAGTGCAAATACGGTAAGTACGGTACTTATTTACGATATTTTATAAAACGGTAATCTATTTCAGGTTTCCGGCGACATCCCAAATCGGCGGCGGTCAACGAGAGCGGTAAGTACTTGAAATATGTACTACTGTAACAATTAATTCTTTTATTTTTCAGGCGAAGAAAAATGGGTTCATTATACCCCCCTCTTTCGTCCGAAGAAAAGAGCTTTGCTCTTTTCAGAACGGTGATGGAAGAAAGACCAACGGTGAGAACTCAATATTCAACGGTGAAGAATCGGTGTCCAGCGAAACGGTTTGGGACTGTATTACGGTTTCAATAAGACACTTAATAACAATAACTTAAAATGTATTGTCTTATTAACATGAAATAAACTTTTCAATTTTCCAAAAACGCTCTTTTCTTCCCCCAAAAAGAAAACATCAAAACTCTCCCCAACGGTATAATTTTAACATCATATGCTGTCCCTTCGCCTCCAATATTTCATGCCCCCTGGAAGTCGAACCGATTCGCGACGTCTCCTATGTCGTCGAGGAGCGGGTGGAGCTGGTGCAGGCGCTACTTTGGGAGAAAGTATTGGTGGTGGCACAACGGTTTCACTGGTTCGGTCTGCTGGACGGATGAGAATATTGCTGAGCACACGGATTTTGGTGCTCATCACGGTCGGTGGGGTTGGCGCAACTTTCTTAAGAGGGGGGAACAGGCATTTACCTTCCTCGCTGCGGTTGTGTAATTTCCATGTCCTTATCTGAGTCGGCGAATGATTTTGCCATACGAACAATCGCTGCGATTCCCTTGGGGTGGAAGGGCCAGCAACAGGTTGTATCTGAGCGACTTCAGCAACTGGTGGCGCATGTATTGGCAGCGGAGTGATTTTAACCAATAATTCTGGTAACGGACGTGGGCGCTCTACACTTGATTTTCCCGAGTTCTTCGTCGGTAATCCAGCTGTCCGTTTCCCTTTTATGTCCTGGACAACTTCCATCAGTCTTTTAGCCTCCGGGGGTCCCACTAATGCCCTCCATTTTGCGGCTACCATGGATTTTATCAAATCTTCCTTGGGCATTGGTACGGGTGTACTGGCAGCTTGGGCCGGTCCGCGAAACGTGGGAGGTCGGACGGGGTTAATGGGCCGCGATGGACGGGTGGGCCGACGTATGGAAGGGTCCCTGTCTGGATCCAAACTTGGCATGGATAGTGGTCTTCTACTTGACATACTGTTGAGAAAGGACAATTTGAGTTATGATGAAATTGCTAGAACCATTATCATTGTAATAGGAATGGGTATTGAAGGAGTTGGTCAACGGTGGGAAGGCCAATGTTAAAGGAGACGGTCCTTGTAGTTATTAAAATGGCGGATTCAACGGTCGGTAAAATTGTTGAATTGTTAGCGGTACGGTTGTTTATGAGGCACTCCTACGGCGACAACAGGCGTCCGACATTACGCCTATTTTTCCACACTTCGAGCAAAATTTGGTTCCGGGATTTCGACATTCATTTCTGGTATGCCCTGTCTGCCCACAATGCCAACAACAGTCCGGATTATAACAATTTCTTATCCTCGTTGGCGTCGGGAAATTTGTTTGGGTCGTACGGTCTACCAATTTCGGTCGTTTTGACGAAGCACGGTCATGGCTCCTATGTCGTTCCGACGGTTTACGGTGATGGCGAGAACGTCTTCGGTCGGATAACTCTCGACTCGCCTTCAACTTCATGGAGGGAATGTCCTCTTCGTCAGGCTCATACACCATTTCCGTGTGGCGTTTAGTGTTGACGGTAGTTTTAGTTCGCGTTGTCTTCAGTTCCGGTGTTCGATCTCGATGTCTCTCCCGATGTTCGGTAGTGGGTTTGACGGTGGATGAAACGGGTAACCCTATGGTAGTTTCGGTAATCGGCATAACGTGGCCGCGTCCCCGGGTCACAATGGTGCGCGGTACGATTTTGGACGGTATTCTTGGTGGTTCAGGAACCAGGACAGGCTGCGAAGACATCGGCAACTCATTCTCCCGCATCCATTCAGCAACAGGGTCTCCTGGGAGAGGCGATGAAGCCAAATCCAACCACGACTCGTCGGATAAAGGGGAATCACTCCATTGGTCGAGACCGGCGGACATTAGGAACATTTCCTTTTCGATGTCGGACATCTTCACCTGATTAACTGAAACAGAAAACGGTTACTCTTCATTGCCAGTGACTGGCGCGGGCTTTAAGTCCTTGATATGGACTCGTTTGCACCGCCGCCCCTGAGCATCGGTTAGATCGTACACAACGGGGGAAAGGACTTAAATAACGGTATAAGGACCCGAATATTTAGGCGCTAACTTAGCCGCGAAACTCTGGGCCGCGGATGAAAGATGGTGCTCCTTTTTGAACACGGCATCTCCTAAATGACATCTCCATTCCCGACGACGTAAGTTATATGCTCTGCTCTGTTCGGTGAAGGCCCGCTCTAAATTAGTGCGAACAAGATCGAACGTCTCTTTGAGCTTGTGGAGCTGTACAAGTCGGTGGGACGGATCAACGGCAGGTAACTCGGCGGTATTATCGGCGGTCTCATCGGCTGTATTTCCTGGTGGTGATCGGTACAAGGCTTTTGGGACATCCATCTCACGACCAAAATTCAAAAAGGCCGGTGTGTATCCAGTGGACTCATGTCGAGCTGAATTTATTGCGAATAGGAAATCAGGCAAGTGTCTGTCCCACTCTTTGTGATCCCTTTCACAAAACTGCGCGATCATGGTCTTTAACGTCCGGTTAGTCCTTTCAACGGGGTTGGCTTGCGGTGTATACGGCGGTGTAAAACGGTGGTTTATCCCCAAGTCCTTTAACAGGTTGCGAAACAAACGACTGTCAAATTGAGTGCCGTTGTCACTAATGACAGTTTCGGGACACCCAAACTTCGTGACAATGTCTTCATATAACGCTTGGGTGACTAAGCGAGCGGTGGCGTTACGAAGAGGTCGACAATGCACCCATTTGGTAAAACGGTCATGGAAAACTACCATGTACGTGTGACCCTTTTTTGATCTTGGTAACGGTCCCACAAGATCGGTGCTGACTGTTTGCCACGGTCGAACGGTGATGGACGGCTGCATTTTTCCTGGTGTCTTCTGCTGGCTGACTTTGTAGCGTTGACATGTGAGACATTTTCTCACGTATTTGGATACATCCCGAAACATGCCGGGCCAATAATATCGGTCTGCAACTCGGGAAATCGTTTTCGCTACTCCTAAATGTCCAGCGGTTGGGACATCGTGGTTTTCTTCGAGAACTTTCTGGCGGAGTGGCTTCGGAACACAGAGTTTCCACGGCTGTGCCATGTCTTCCTCACGCAAGTCCTTCGAATCCCAGAAGTGACGATAAAGGCGTCCATCCTTTTCGCAATAGTCTGGAAAATCAGCGGGCTTCTCTCTAATTTCCTTCAGTTTATTGCTATACCAGGAGCACTTCTCTCCTTCCTCTAAAGAACAGATTTCTGGTGGGTCTTGGTCTGGTTCGGTTGCTCGAAGCGGTTGCCGGGACAATGCATCGGCTACTCGGTTTAACGCGCCTTTCCGGTACACAATTTCGAAATCGTACTGCTGCAGAAAGATGCTCCATCTCGCTAAACGGCCTGTCGGACTTTTGATTGAGTGCAGCCACCGGAGTGATTGATGATCGGTGGTTACGGTGAAATGATATCCCTCCAAATACGGTCGCATTTTTTCAATACCCCACACAATAGCCAAACACTCTTTTTCAGTCACCGAATAGTTCTTTTCAGGCGGAGAGAGTGTTCGGCTAGCGTACGCGATGACTCGGTCCTGTCCATCAATGTTCTGTGTCAATGCGACACCCAGTCCATAGTCAGATGCGTCGGTTTGGAGATTGAACGGTAGTTCGAAATCGGGACACGCTAATACTGGCGCTTCGGTCAGTCGCTTTTTGAGTGTGTTGAATGCCTGGTCTTGTTCGGCATCCCATCTCCAGCGATAATTCTTGCGAAGCAATCGGGTTAATGGGGCGACTTCCTTGGAAAAATCTTTAATAAAGCGACGGTACCAGGATGCGGTGCCCAAAAATCGTCGTAATTCCCGGATATTCTTCGGTGGTGGCATTTCCATGATAGATGCGATTTTGTCAGGATCGGTATGGACTCCGTTTTCGGTGACGACGTGGCCTAAATATTTAAGCGAATTCTTTCCAAATTGGCACTTTTCCGCGTTTAGAATTAGATTGGCGGCTCGAAGACGGTGGAAAACCTCACGTAAATTGTCCATATGTTCGTCGAAAGTACGGCCTAATACAATGATGTCGTCTAAGTATGCGAATGCACGCGGTTCCATTTCCGGTCCTATGATTCGGTCCAGCAGGCGTTGAAACGTTGCCGGTGCGGAATGTAAGCCGAACGGCATTACCCTAAATTGGAAAAGTCCTCGGCCGGGGATAGTGAAGGCGGTAATCGGTTTGCTCTCTTCGGTCAACGGGACGAGCCAATAGCCGTTTTGCAAGTCAATACTGCTGATGTATTTCGCTTCTCGTAGCCGGTCCAAAATAGCGTTGATCTGTGGCAACGGGTATGCATCCTTTTCAGTCACCTCATTGACTTTCCTGAAATCCACACAGATGCGGTAACGGCCGTCCTTTTTTGGAACAACTACGATGGGCGAGCTCCACGGACTTTCGGATCGCTCTATCACACCTTTCTTGAGCATGTCGTCGATTTGCTCGTTGACAACAGCTTGCATTTTCGGATTAAGTGGTCTGTAGCGTTGCTTAATCGGCGTTGGATTGGTCAACCGGATGTGGTGCTCTACAAGAGGCGTCGGTCCGGTGATGCAGTCAAATAACGGTAATTCGGTGTTCAGTAAAGTTTCCAACCGCTGTTGTTCACTTTCTTGCAAGCGGGTTTCTTCGCCAATCACGTGTACGTCGTTCATTGATTCTGAAGTCTCTTCTTCAGCAGACAACATCAAATCACCATTGATGTATAAGCGCAGACGGTCCAAATCGATGATAACTCGGTGCTGATACATCCAGTCCATTCCAATGAGAACATCGACGGTCAGCGATGGTAATACCCGAAATTTGCCGGTATATTCCACATCCAGGATACTACCGGTAAGCTCAAATGCTGCGGTGACTGGTACCGTGGTTCCATCAGCTAAACGGACGGTAGATCTGGCCGGTAGGGCGGCCAGTTGGCGGCTGCTTTCTTTCACCTTTTCTCCTACGTACGAGTAAACGGATCCGGTGTCAACTAATGCCTGGTACTCGTGTCCTCCGATGGTAAATGGAAGAAAAATGCGATTATCGTACACTGCAATAGAGGCCAAACTCTCTGCCAACTGTTCTTGCCCCCTGAATGGACAGCTGGCGGTTAGTTTTCCGACGGCTGGAGATTGTTGCAATCACAATCTCGTGACATAATTCTCGGTCGTTTGCATCTGGAGCAGAATAAACGGGGCGGATTGCGACATTCTGTTCGGAAATGGCCGTTTTCGCCACAACGGAAGCAACTAATGTTGTTATTGCGGCCTTGTGACTGAGAATTGTTATTGGTTGACGTTTGAAACGGATTGTTGTTCCGGGGCGGTGCCTGTGGGTACGTAATGGCTCGGGGCAGTGGACGGTCTCCGGATGGTGGCGGTGTGCCTGATCGGTAGTTGGAAGGCGGCGGTGTTGTTGACCGGTACGTTGTAGAGGGTTGCACTGGACGATAGCCCGACGGTCTTGTTGGTGGCGGTCCAGGTATATTGAACTGTACTCGTATTAGGTCCTTCTTCAACTCTTCGTATTCCTTGATTCGCTCTAACAGCTCTGGGAGACTTCGGGCACTGGATTTCGGAATGAACTGTCGGTAATCGGGCCTTGAATTTCGGTGGAGCCAGTACATCATTTTGTCATGAGACAGGGACGGTATTCGGCGAAGTAGTGTATGTAGTTGAATTACATAGTCGGTTCCTGGCTCATCTTGATGTTGAGTTCGCCTACCGATTTCCTCTTCCAGGCGAATGGCGTAGTCGGACGGTAAATAGAACTGTTTGAATTCGTCTTCAAACATGGCCCAAGACTGCCATCGTTCTCGGTTATTTCGGTACCATAAAAGAGCGTTATCCTTTAGCAATAAGGAAATTCCCGGTAGCCACTCATTTTCGTGGATTCTGTACAGTGTTCGTAGCTCGTCCAGTCTTTCCTGGAACGCGATGGGATCGGTCTTTCCATCAAATTGCACTTTCCACTCGTGCAGATGTTTCAGAGCCGGATGTAACGTTGTTGGAATTGCTGTCGGTGCGGTGACGGTCGTCGGTGTTGATATTGGGGCCGTCGACGGTGGAACATGGCCAACGGGAGTGGTAGACGGTGGTACGTGTAAATGTGGTCCTAAAGGAGGATCAGCACGTCTTGGACTGGGGCTACGGGCACGGCGGACTTCGTTTCGGTACTCTCGAACTCTTCTTCGCAGCTCTTCCACGCTGCCTCCCAGCGGTAAACCAACTTCTTGCAATATCGCGATTAACTGCTCTTTAGTCAGCATATTGACGAACGTTGACGGTGCTTCCCTTAGGATGTTGCCCCATCCTATGTTTCCGAAGGCGGTACTGGTCGTTGGCGGTACGGTATTTTGTATGGGTGGGTTAACACTGGTAGCACTTGAAGCGGTAGATGCGGTAGGTGCGGTATTCGGTACGGTAAATGCTGTATTCGGTGCGGTATCTTCGGTTGTCGTTGAGGTGTTTGTTTCAGGCATCTTCTGGTCTTACGGGTTTTCTTCGTGTTTTTCTTGGTGCTTTTCTTTACGGTCCCTGCTCGGGCGCCAATTTGTGACGCTTATTTTTCGGCGGATTTGCCTGTCTCGAGCGCCACCTGTTTATACAGACGAAAACAGGAAACCAAAACGGGTCCCAGGTAACACAATGGAGATACGGCTATGCTAGGGGTCAATTAAAGCACATTATTAACCAGAAAAAGAAAATATAATTTTATTTAAACCCTCAAAACTACAACAAAATAATCCAAAAATAGGTTACAATTTATATTCAAATAGTCCGGTTGGCCGTTTTTGGAATACGGGATGATAAACGGTGGGAAAAGGTAGAAAAAAATACGGTCGGTAACGGTAAAACGGGAAATGTGTGGCTTTCAGCACGGTGTGTTGCCTAACTAGCCGTTGACATGGACTGGAGAGGTGACTTTTGGTCGCTCCACTCAAATTTGTCGCTTCCCGGTGTATTAGTCGACACCGTTGCCGCTAAGACGCTTCGCTAGAGTGTAAAGACACTCTTTATTTGCTAACGCTTAGTTCCTGGTGTGAGCCACACAGTCTCGGACGGGAAACGGCGAATGGACTGTGTCAGATCTAGCTGTCGCCACAACCGAATTGCGAATGCGACCTGCCCGCTGGTTAACCGGCGACTCCGTGCGAATGGACTCAAAGATCCCACACTAAGAGCGCTAGTGCCCAGGAATGGCATTCACTAGACCTGTTTGACAGGTCCTGTGCAAGGCGATTGCCAAGCAGAAATACTTCCGTGCGAATGGACTCAAAGGTCCCACACTAAGAAGCCTTCGTCGGTGGTTTGAAGCGACAAACACTGCTTCCAATATTCACTCTCTCACAGGGCGATTCAACGGTGTCGCTGGGCGATTTTCGGTGCTTGGTGCCGGTCGGTATTGTTTTACTTACTTGTTGATTGGTTGTTGTTTTGTTGACAATAATTGTTCTTTGTTGTTCTTCAGTTGTCTTCGGAACGGAACTGATTTCTAACGGAAATTTCGGCGCTTTATATACCCGCGGGACGGTCATGCACGCCTTCAACATCGGTATGCGGTACTAAACGGTATGTTGTATTGCCGCGATTCCCGGGGCAATCGGTTAACGGTATAACTGGTTGCCGAACTCCTAGTGTTTGTTTACATTTATAAACAATGACAACATAACCTAACTAATACATGTCAACCAGTATAATTGGTTGACGGACAACCAGTGTTTGTTTACAATGTAAACAAGTGTATCATAACCTCACTAAGAATTGAATGCCGGTGCAACAAGTGCAAATACGGTAAGTACGGTACTTATTTACGATATTTTATTAAACGGTAATCTATTTCAGGTTTCCGGCGACATCCCAAATCGGCGGCGGTCAACGAGAGCGGTAAGTACTTGAAATATATACTACTGTAACAATTAATTCTTTTATTTTTCAGGCGAAGAAAAATGGGTTCATTACAGTATAGGTATTATTACAATTAAACTTATCTACTTTACTTTACATTGACCTATTTAGTCTATAGTTACTTATAATTCTAATTTTCCTTATCATTGTATAGCTGTAGCCTGTTTTTATGAACGCTTAGTACTTTACCTAGTTGGGACTTTATCAAGCAATTATTTTACTTCTTTCTAGTATGCGTCCACATTGTATATTATGCCGATCATTGTACCACATTTCTACCGTAGATTAACTCAAAAGGTGTGAAATTGTGGTACGTACTTGGCGTCGTATTATAACAGAAGCTGAAAGTAAGATGTCTGTAGAGAATTTCAACTCGATACGCAGTAGTTCGGTAAGTTTTTTTAGAACCTCGTTCTTATATTCAGTATCCATATCTGTACGAATTTTCTTCATGATGTCATAGATCAAAATAAAGCCGTCCATGATGGCTCTGGCTACAGTGTTTGCTTCCTTGTTTTGTATTTGAATTACAGTGACGTACTTCGTAAGTTCGCACTGTATCGTGACTGTGTACTTCGTAAGTTCGCACTGTATCGTGACTGTGTACTTCGTAAGTTCGCACTGTATCGTGACTGCGTACTGGTTGTTCCGGACTGTTTTGTTGAATGGACCGATCGTATCGATGCACGACATGTCAAATGCTCTTTGGGGAGTTGGTGTTAGGACCATTTCTCCTTGATGCTTAATTTGTGCTTTATTAATTTGACACTCACGGCAGTTTTTTTTATATATTTCGCGACGTCTCGCGACATCTCTTCTGGCCGCAATGTCCACTTAACAAGGGATGGTTGTGATAGTCCTTAATGATTTGTAGTTTTTGTTGTTCTTCCTTGATTATTTTTCGTTGTCTGTGTAATATTATCTGTAAATCAGTGTCTATTATGTTGTTCCCGATGTTTTTAAAGTCGCTTATACTATACCATGAAAAAATTGGGTCTGTTATGCACAGCCGTAATTTTCTAAAACCAAGTTTACGTGCCATATCTAGAATTTGATTTAGCAGCTTCTTTAGCAAAGTATCACCATTAGTGAACAGTATTTTTTCTACTACCACATTAAAAAATGTATTTTGACAACTTAGCCACAAGCGTGAAAGCGAAAGTAAGCATCAGGACGGAAAAATAAAAATTTAGTTTTAAACAGGTTTTTTATTTTTTTCTATAAATTTTAATTATTTATTTACATTAAATGTAATATTGCAATTAGAACAATTATAGAGATTAACAGATGGTATTTCACTTAAGTTATTTTCTGATTTTTTCATTGGAACATTATTTTCCAAATCAATAACATTAAAATTAACACATTGAACAGAGCTTTGTAGTGTTATTTCATTAGTTTCGGAAGTATTTGTTATTGAAGAATTTTGTAAAATTTTTTTAGAAATTTCCATTTTATCACTATGAGATTTTGCAATGAAATTGCAACAAAAGAGGATTTCCATCCTCCATGTCTTTTTAAGTCCAAAATATCTCCTGAAGCATTTGCAAGTAGAGTAGCTGATGTACGTCTAAATGAATGACCGGTGTATTTATTTGCATCTTCGATTTTTAAAAATGTGGCTATTTGTTTTGGTACATTTGAAATTGTGTGTTTTCCTATTACTTGATTTACACATCTCCCTCGTTCATAACGATAAAATAGTCGTTCATCTTGAGCTTTACTTGGTCTTAGTTTTATGTAATCTTTTAAAAATTGTACATAAGAAATCCCATCTTCGTTGTTGTCGGATATAACAAAACTTCATATAATATTATTTTTTGTTTGTAATATTTTTACTACTGCCAAGTCATCTTTAAATTCTACGTCTCTTAACTTCAATTTATGTATTTCATCCGTTCGACAAGCTCCTGCTACTCCCATTACTGCAATAACTTTCATTGCTAAATAGCTCGAATTTGGTGCTTCAGAAAAAAATTTGGTTATTTATTCTTTTGAAAATATTTTAGATTTCTTAGCCTCATAACCATCATTTTTACTTTTTATAAAGGCTGTTAGTTTTTTATATTGCGAAATGTCTATATTTCTGTTGATGCAGATACTCAATTACAATATTGAATATATTGACTACCATGTGGAAGGTGATAAATTTGCTGATTTTTCAAGAAAATATGCCAACATTACATTTTCATTTACTTCCAAAGCGTTTTTGTTAGCTAACCATTTTAAAAACATTTCGTAAGCTTGGTTATACCTTGCTTTGGATTTTTCTGGATATAAAGACCCGCAAGCAATGTTTGCAGATTCTTCTATACTGATTGTTGTAGAAAAGGACATTTTTAATGTATTGTAATGTATTTTAATAAAAATTTGTATTTGACTTTTGTTTTTAATTATTAAGTTGCTATGGAAAACATTATTTAAAGCATGACAGCCTTCTTACTAAAATAATTGTATTTAATCATAGATCTTCTATGATTTTAAATTTTTAAAGTCATATTTTAGTTATAATAAATGAATTTTGCTTATTTATATCCTGAACTATTAAATGGTAGTAGAAAAAATCTAATACATCACACGATGAGAAAGACCTTTTCGATGTTCGGAGGTTTTAAATGATCTCGGCTTCGCCTCGATCATTCAAACACCACCTCGCATCGTAAAGTAAACTTTCGCATCTAATAATGTAAATAACTGTTTTGATCAGCGCTGATTTTTATACCTTTGTCCATTTGTACCCTTAGGTAATAATGGTGTAATTGTGTCTTCATATATGGGACTTTAAGTAGATTAACATCGTTCATATATTCGTATATTTTAGGTACCTGCATCGGCTTTGGTTTAGACACTGGATCTTTCGTTGTACTCTTCGCTGTGTTTCTTGTCGTGGACCTTGTTATCGCTAGTACCCTAATACATTGTATTTTCTTATGGTTTTCGCTGCGTATTCGGGACAACGCATCTGCCCCTACTTTATCCTATCCTTTAATGTATTCGATTACAAAGTCGAATTCTTCGATGTCCAAACGCATACGGGTGAATTTTGATGACGGGCCCTTAAGTGAAAATAAATATAATAAGGCTTTATGGGCACTTTTGACGATGAACTGCCGGCCATATAAGTAAGGCTTGAAGTGTTTTATCGCCCAATGTATTGCCGTTAGCTCCTGTTCGATCGTGGATTTGTTGGATTCACTTTAGGTAAATACCTTTGATGCGTAAGCAACGGGTAAATCTTCATTCCCGTGCTCTTGTGAGAGCACAGCGCCGCACGCCTCTGTTGACGCATCCGTGTGTAGTATGAATGTTTTAGAATAATCGGGGTTCTGAAGAATAATAGGGTGAGTCAAATACTGCTTCAGTTTGACGAAGGATTCTTGACATTCTTTGCTCCAAGTACAGTTCGCATTTTTCTTGAATAATTTATTAAGCGGTGTCGTAATTTCTGCCAATTTAGGTATAAACCGGTTTCACTTCGTCTGGGTTTTTAGGGGTGGGGTAGTTCTCTGCCACGCTATATTTGCGCTCATCTGGGCGAATTCCCTTATCTGTGACTTTATGTCCTAAAAATGTAACTTTGTTTCGAAATAAGTTGCATTTTTCAGGGTTAAGTTTCAACTCGTATTTTCTATAGACGTCGAATACCTTTCTTAGATTGCTGAGATGGTGTTTAACTGAGCATCCAGTAACAATCAAATCGTCCATGTACAGGAAAGCGCCCTCAGTGACTGACGCAAAGGCCATCGTCATCATCGCTGGAAATTATACGGACTTACTTTCAATCCAAATGGTAACCGATTGAAACAATGTACCCCATTTTCGGTACTAAAACTGATTACATCTCGGCAGTTCTCGTCCAATTCGACTTGGTGAAAACCAGACACCAGGTCTACTACCGAAAACCATTCGGCTCTGCCTAGTCTAGTATATCATCTAGTCGTGGAAGTGGGAATTTGTCTCCGACCAGTTTCTTGTTCAGTTGGCATAATACACCACTAGTCTCCATCTCTTGACTCTGTAGTTCTTTATGTATACCGGGCTGTCGTCACTCATTCTAAGTTTTTGTTTATAGAAATTGTTCACTGTTATTTTATCGTCGTTTAGCCCAAATATTCAATACCAGCTTGTTTATGTCATTTCTTGCAAAATCAGGGAAGTTTTTGTTTAGTTCCGCCATCATTCGCGATTCTCTGTCGGTGTTGTCTTGTTGTATGTCGCATATCACAAAGTCGTTCAGATTTTCCATCTATATGTCAGCTGTTTTTATGGTAACGCTCTCGGATGTCGTATTTATAAATCTTATGTAGGGCTTTTTGTTTGGCACAATTGAGCTGACTACAAATACGCCTCGCGCAATTTCGCCTGGTCTCACTACTTTTGGACCATCCTGGTTGATGATTTTATGTTGTACGGCCTTGATGATCTCGCAACGAGGGAGTAACGTTATGGTTCCTTTCTCCGAATCTTCGTATATCTTATTGGTGACAGCCATCGGGTCATTTTTCACCGTTAAATAGCAATAATCATAGTCCACGTGACATTTATACTGATCAAGATATCTCTACCCACTATTCCGTCAACGGGAATAGGGAAATCATTTTCGAATACCTGAAGGGAGTGTTCGAATTCCACCCCGTTTATTACCACTGCGGTATCTGCTATTCCCGGCGAGTGCACTATACCTTCTGTAATTCCTCGAATACCGCAAGAGTATTGTCTGTGTATTATTTGATGCTAGTTGATTTTTTGTCGTTTGACCAGTGAAATGTCAGCTCCTGAGTCGATTATTAATAATATTTGTTTGTTACCTGTCATTGTCAATTGTACTAATACGAAATTGGAGAGCGTTGGGTCCACTTTGTAAATTTTTACATGCTACCCTGCGGACCCGACAGGGAGACGTTGGAGTTTTCCGAATTTTCCTCGCTATTCACATTCCTTACCCATTGATTTCGCTGGTTCCCTCTATTGTTAATATATGTACCTCTGTGGTTTCCTCTTCGATTGTAGCTATGATTGCCGCTGTTGTTTCCGTTTCTAGTGTTGTAGCTGTTATTATCTAGAGAATGGTGGTTGTTACTGTTGTTATTTCGGTTACCACCAGTAATGGTGGTGGTGGCTGATGCCTCTTCCTCTATAGTTATTCGAGTATCTCTGATCTTGCACCGCCTCGGGCGAACATAACCGATGTCGTGTTTGCATTATCAGGCGTAGTGCTGATGAGTTTGGATATGGCTTCCTGTGTATTTGCGAAGTTACCCGCTTCCTTGATAAACTTGACTCTTTCTGAATTCGCATTAGTGCTCAGAGTCTTCACGGTAACCCCCGTTGTGTACGTTTCGGCTAGTTGTGGCGGGACGCCTTCTGCGATATAGGCCCGTTTCAGTTTGGCTGCCAATTCATCTATTTCCTCCGCAAATTTGGTGGCGTTCTTTGAGTGTTGCCTTAATTTACTCATTTTTGCTGCTATGACTTGTGAACTTTCGCCCTTTATTCCCTGTTTGAGCTTCTCCGCTATCTGTTCAAGCGTGCCTTTCCTGACAGCTTTGTTCTAAGGAAGGCTTTAGCATTATTTTCGTTCCCCTCTATATTTATCTGCAGTAATTTTAGTGCATCTATGAATGATGGTAATTTTTCAGGAGACCCATCGAATTAAATCGTAACGATTTTACTCGCCAAGTTGAAAAAGTCTGCGGCAGTCATTGGTATTTTGGCGTTGGTTTTAGTCTCTACTTTTACCGCTTGTGTTTCTTTTACTTCCGGCTCTTCGGATACGTCGTCCTTGTCGCTTTCTTCTGTATGGCTTACGTCAATAAGTTTGTTAATTGACGGCGGTACTTTTAGTTTAGAGTCCAGTACCTGGAATGCCCTAACCGTACGATCCCTAATGTACGTAAATAGTTGTCTTTTTGATTCCTTAACTATGTGTTCCCTAAATATTAGTACTTTTTCCGTAAATTCCCCTTCGTTCATTTAGTTTAGCCGGTTTGTACATACATTAAAAGTGGGCTACAGCGTTATATTGAATTAAAAATTTGAATTAGATTTTATTTTTATCGATTTTGGCTGTTTACAATTAAAATTCTATATCATAATGCTTAATTTATACGTGAAGTTACTGTTTAAAGACTTAATGGTTAAGTATTGCATAATTTCATTAACGTTAAACAAAAACATATGACGTCATTACGTTACAAAACAATTACTTAATGCTCATCATGCATTTTTGCTTTAATTTCTGTTCTACTTTTTAAATGTTCGGAATTTGAAACGTTAGCAGTTTTTAATCGTTGCACAACATAAAACATAGGTGATTGCACTTACTTTTCGATGATCCATGATTTGGCGGATCCAGCATCTTTTGGCATCTCTTGTAGATGAAGAACGCGATGATTGCCGGCGCAGCAAGGACGAATATAGTTTTGTTTTCTACCTCAACGTTGTCTGTTTGCGCTATTACAATCTCTTCTTTGACGTTTTTCTCTTTGGATTGATTCTCACCCATCTCGATTTCACTTTTTTTTTACTATTTTTAGTTAACTGTCACGGTCGCCATGTAAGGATGTTCGGGGTACTTTTTGAATGAAGAATAGTATATAACATTAAATAAAGTATTTATTAACCATAGGTGAGGAACGCTTGTTCCTGGTTACAATTAGAACTTAAGACTGACTGACTAACTATGACTATAATTAATTGGAAAATAGGTGCTAAGTTCGTTGTTCTACTAAAAAATGCTTACTTGTATTATTGGCAATATTCGCGGGTATGTTGACTCCCTTACACCATTATGTACGAAAAAGGCGTTTCTCCGTGTCTCTGTTTCCGGCGACTAATTTCCAGTTCCAAGTTAATCTGGTATTCTGGATCGAGAAAGAATGTTTTAAAATCTTTCAAGAAATCGATCAAAGTCACCCATTTATTCCTGGTGTTCCGCAACCATAATAATGCTGATCCCTCCAGTACTTCGGGCAAGGCAGGGATTAATTTCTCTTTTACTACTTTCAACTGTGCAGGAATGCGACCAGATCGGCGTGTCCATCGAATTTGATGTTATATTTGCTTAACGACGGTGTAAATCTATTCATCGGCGGTGCCGCTCCCATGTACTAGTACATACCGGGTACGTTGTGTGGCGGTGCTTGTGTCCGGGGTGTATTTATCGGTCCCTGACTAAACAGTGTGCGATATGACGGTGGGGTGTCAAACGCGTACATCGGCGGTGGCTGGGGGTGTATGCCGCTTCCAAATGGAGTCCCGGATCGTGGTGGTAGTGTAATGGATTGTTCTTAGGTTGTTGAGAATCCATCTTGGAGGGAGATTATAGAAACACAGATGTTAACTGTGATGAATGACTTTATTAATATAACTAACACTCGGGTACTTAATACTTATCAATACTACTTAATAATACTTAATAATAATCTTACAGCTAATTATAACAATATATATATACAATTTTATGTGGAACAACTGCGGCAAATTTGGGAAAAAATGGGCTTTCTTTGATCAGAAGGAAGTTCATTTTTCTTTTTAAAGATTAATACTAACTTAAATATACAAAGATTACCTATTAATTTTTAAATCTACTTACATAAGTAATATTATTACATAAAATCAAACTTTGCTTAAACACTTCACTTTTTTTTCAAATTTCTTCAAATTACCATCGCCCTTATTATCGGGACAATACCGTGTCGTCCTAAGACCGACCGGACAATAATGGTGGCTATAGTTTTTAAAATATTTCTTTTCTTGCGCGTTTACATTTTCACTCTTTTTTCTTTTCATTACCATCGCTCCTGTTGAGACAGACCTGTTGGGTCCTAAGACTACAACCGCCATTAATGGTAGCTACCTTTACATTTTAATTTCTACTTCACTTTCTTTTGACTTTAAATCTTGACTTTTATTAACTAATTTTAATTACTATTATAAACCTTATTTCTCTATTCTTATAATAAAACTTATTTCTATATTCATTATTTTCTCATTTTCACACTATTTATTTATCATTTACCCATTTTATAATTATAATTAATTTAACTCTCGATTTATTTCTTATTTTTTTAATTTCTATTTTAACACCCTTTAATTTTAAGTAGTTTTTAGTTTTACAACTTTCACTTTGAGTTTAGTAGCCGCGTTCTCACTCTTCTTTTTCCAAACGCTCTCTTCCTCTGGTTTCTTCCTCCTCTTCAACTTCCCTGGCATTCCAGCACACGATGGAGTGCATCGCGAAACCATGTTCTGCATTCCATACGCGTACATTTCTTCTGCAGGGGCACTCCTTCATTTTGCTGTACAGTGCCTTTCTAATGTGCTTCATCACAACTTCCTTTTCTTCTCTGGACAGGATGTCCCGAAACGAAACCTGGATGGTCGTCCCTTTGAAGTTACTTTCTGGTGCTTGGAGTTTGTCTTCCCCATATTCTTCTTGGATTCCAGTTATTTGTTCTTCGGCAGGATCGCCATGTAAAGGATTGTTCTTAGGTTGTTGAGAATCCACCTTGGAGGGAGATTATAGAAACACAGATGATAAATGTGATGTATGAGTTTATTAATATAACTAACACTCGGGTACTTAATACTTATCAATACTACTTAATAATACTTAATAGTAATCTTATAGCTAAATATCACAATATATATACAATATTATGTGGAACAACTGCGGACATTGCCTTCGGCTATGTCAGCGTTGTTACACAGTATACCAGATACAGAAGTCCGACTCCTCCCCTTTTCTATTGTTCTTTTTTCTGTAAGTTTTATTCTGCGCTACTGCTGGGCGCATGTAAAGGAAGCGATATACGTACGATATACGAGTTTTAAAATCGTGAATCCTGGTGCCCACATATTCTCCCTGCCCCCCCATGTTAGTTCGTACTACACTACTTCACACGGTAACCCAAAATAAAGTAATATAGTACAATCGACAACACTAACGAACAATCTGTCCGGCTGTTCTCAATTTTATACTGCCACGCGTCATTCCGGGTAAAATGAAAGTAGTCGGATTTCTGTATCTGGTATTCTGTGGTTGTTACTTCATAATTCGGTGGTTCAGTTTTCCTGCTAACGGCGGTGCAATGGTACTTTAACCCATTGCGCCACTACAGTAGTCCACCAGGGCATCCCGGTGTTGAAAACGGCACATTCGACGCTGTTGGAAAGCCTCTGTACGTCGTTGTGTACGTTACATTCGTCGGGGGCTCCCCTCTCGGTATTTTTGGTTCCCGTGGGCACACTTCTTGTTCTTGGGGTGGTTCCGGTGCTTGTGCCCCGGGGAAACGAAAGAGCCCCCTTCGAGCTGTTTGTACTGCACGGAGACGTAATTCCTCTAATGTCTCGGAATTGTCAATTCCATGTTCTTCCAACATGTCCTCTAATACGGTCTTATTTAGTCGATAAACTCAACTAACTCGGCCTTCTTCGTCCTTTCCCTCTTCTGAGGTCCTTCTTTCGTCCTGTTGTCCCATAGCGGTTACACCACAAGGAACGGATCGTACTGTTTCAATCAGTCAAATCATTTACTCTCCTTAAACCGCGTCTCTCTCTCTCTCTCTCATACAACTACCACCCAGAATCAAGTCACTTACCGGAATTAATAACAAAAATCACTAAACTTATAACACTTCGGTAAACAATAGATCGCAATTGATGGCTCTTACGACTCAGGGTACGTCTTCAGCACGGGTGAGTATAAACTATCGATTTCGACAAGTTAACGGTCTTTTATCGGTCACAGGTGATTCTCTTACTTACGAAACCTAATTCCCACGCAAAGTTGGTACCTGGTCCTTTGATCTTTTTCGCGTTCCTGCGCTTATCATTGTACCCGTTTCGAGAAACCGCAAAATTAGATTTGAAACTTAAAATTCTAAACTTAAGACGTAAAATCTAGTGACTTCCTCACAGTATTTTTCTGTGTTTTATTTATCTTTGCGCCAACCGTTGTATTTTTAATCAAAAGTAAATTATGGTAAATTATAACACTTGTAACTTTTGTGATGTTATGCCTTTATTTACTATACTGGGTTCACAAACTTCTTAGACATAGACTTACGGTACTACTTAACTAACTTAATTGCTATTACTTATATACTACAAAATTTGGCACAACTCCGGACATTGCCTTCAGCAATGTCACCGTTGTTTCGCCATACATTTTGGTGGTGCAGGTTTTCACTGTTATACTTATTTCACTAATTTCACTCTTCCATCTGTTCTTCAGCGCTTTTTATTCTCCCGGAACTATATCTTTCTCTTGTAGTTTGATGCTGACCCACTTAATTTCCATTTTTATTTTATTCTTCCACATTTTACTTTTTTCACGTAACTGCCTCTCGACGAAGCATCTTGTGTCAACGCCGATCCAGGTAGCTATCACTTATTGGCTCCGGACGCCTGAACACTTTATATTTCCTTTCTTGATGCTAGCATATTATATGGGTCATTTATTTTTTTCTCGCGCGAAAAAACTATAATTTCACTTGTTTTAATTATTATTTTTCAAGTTTTTTTCTCTTTGTTCCTATTTATACCCCTTATTTTAGCTCATATTATATTATTTTATTATTAACTATTAATTATTACTAATATTAGATAGATTACTTTATTATTTCTTATGGATTTATCTTAACCACTGTTAATTATTAATTCCACATATATATTTATATATTTTTTTTTCTATTCCCACTATTATTTAGATTTATTTAATTTAAATTCCCACTAATCACTAACTTTAAATTCCGCGTTTTATTTATATTTTTTTGTCCCAATTTTCTCTAGCTTCTCTTTCTTTTCTTCTTTCTATCGCTTCTTCTTCTCCTCGTATCGCTTTGGGACACACTAGGGAGTGTATCCCTAGCCGCTGTCCCAGTTCCATATTCGTAGGGTGGCTCCGCACTGGCAGCGCACTTCTTCACTATTAATGGCCTCTTCAACTTTCTTGTTTCGAATCCGTCTAGTTTCTCTTCTATTTCTAACGTTACTGGCTTTATTTTGCCTCCCACATTTTTCGATAGTTTGATCGTCGTGGCTTCCTTGGGTGGTGCTATCTCCGGTGTGGTGAAGAGAGCACTTTTTATGTCTTTCATTATCTCCATTTCTTCCTTGTCGTTGAATTTCCTCCCAAACTCCACTATGATGGTGGTGGCCATGTTCTTGTCTGTTGTCCTGCTGATTAATACTTGCTCCTTTGCTGGTTCTTGAGGCAGGGTCGCCATGTAATATAAGAAGGTTTCTTCGGGGGTTGAAGGCTGGTAAATTATAACACTTGTAACTTTTGTGATGTTACTTTATTTAATATACTGGGTCCACTAACTTTTTAGACATAGACCTACGGTACTACTTAACTAACTTAATTGTTATTACTTATATTCTACAAAAATTGGCACAACTGCGGACATTGCCTTCAGCAATGTCAGCGTTGTTTCGCCATACATTTTGGTGGAGCAGGTTTTCTGCTGGCGGTGCAATGGTTCAACATCTCATTGCACCGTGACACCATTACACCTTGTAACGCGCTTACGTCGGTTTTCTCGAGCGCCACTTAATTTTTGAAGGAAATTAGGAAACCTGTGTGCCACAGGAGTTCAGTGGAGAAAATAAATAAATAATACAGGGTTACTAGTTTATTTTTATTAAATTTGTAGAAAACAATTGTTATATTTACCGTCTCCTGAAAGCAATAATGGTTAAAAGGTTATATAGAACTTACTAATTACATTATTCTACAAACGGGTTTTAATCGTGATACGAATTTATGAATAAATGCGAGCGGTGCGATATTAAGAAAGCAAACTAACTACGGACAGGTCAAATGCGGTGGTTAATAAGCAATGTCAAAAGCAAACGGACAACAGTAAGCAGCAAACAACCAATGTACAGCAGTGAAAAACATTAACATGCAGCCGTGAGAGTATTTTTGTCTTGTTAAAAGTTTAAACGCGCGATCCAGTGTCCAGACTTTAAACAGGTACAACGGTACAGATTATACAAACGGGAAGTAACCACCCAACGGTGTAGTTGGTCACGCCGGTGGCTACACAAATAAAACAGTACAGAATTCACAAAACGGGGAGTAACCACCCAACGGTGTAGTTGGTCACGCCGGTTGCTACACAAATAAAAAACAGTACAGAGTACACAAAACGAAAAGTAACCACCCAACGGTGTAGTTGGGCACGCCGGTGGTTACACAAATAAAACGGTACAGAATAAAGGAAAACAATTGCCAATCGTATAGTTGGTCACACCGACAATTGTCAATTTACAACACATAAAGGATTTACGCTTGCAGGATAAACGGACTGGGGTCAAGAGACATGATCTATTAATAGTGAAAATCAGCTGTTTACTAAGACACAAAAAACTCGCGGCTAAATATACAATAACTGCTTACCCAAATGAAAACTATAAACGGTTTTAATTTTAACACAAACTGCTCTTCGCTCTAAGGCGGAATGTCTTGCACAAAACGGTATAAAAGTCACTATCTCGGAAAAACACAAATTAACTCTGTAATTATTCGCAATTAGCTCACAGCGTACGTCTGTAACAACACCTACTCACACGTGCTATACGCTCACTTGATGAGTACAATACTAATTAATATTTCGCGCGGACCTATCTTATCAATCGCCAAACTTTTCCCCTACTTTGATAATCTCCTACTATTTAATAAATATGACCGCGGCACCTGATCCTTTGAAGATTCGCTAACTCGGACATCCAATTTATTGAATACGGTACGGACACGACACTTTCTGGTTAAATCACCTGTTTTAATTGTACAATAAAACAATTACCTAACATAGTGACTTCGTCACAACCTCCATTACACTTACACACAACCTAGGGGCTTTATCACCATCAGTGGTAAAGCGCTCACAGCCAATTAAATATCAAATTATAGTTATATTTGTTTCTTCAAATCCAACAGCCAAACCATTACAATATGTTATTGCAGTTTGTTATTGTGCTGATGACTGTTGATGTTTTAATAACGCCTAGGAAAATTTTTTCCAATTAGAAAATTCCACATTTATAAATGTTTTGATTGTTGCGTTTATTGAAAAATGCCGACTAGTGAAACAAAATACTTTGTCCGGCTTAAGACTGTACTCTAGCCAATCTAACGCCATAACATTTTTCTGAAAGAGACAGTTGCCTACTACCAAAAAGAAGTCTTTGGAAATCTTATTTTAGGCGTCATAAGACCAAGTTCCAAGAAACCTTTCAATATGTCGTTTTTTGTGTCATTATCACATCGTGGTTTATTAGCAGCTGTGCCTCTTTTAAGTTTACAGATTTTGGTTTAAAAAATGTTCAAATGTTTTGTTTTTTCATTTTGTTCAAATGTAAAAACAATAAGTATGCGTACTTACAATAACACAAACAACAAATATGTCTTACCAAACCGTTAAATACATGTTAAAAATAAAGTTAAATCAACTTCGTCATTCAAATTTGCTTCCTTCTAGTTTATTAGTTTCAATTACATAGATGAGAAACATGCAGTGTTGCCAATCGAATAAGACTTTGTCCGCCGCAAACTTCCAAAATATCCGCTACCATCTTTAACTTTATAACAAAACTAAATGGATTTTCAAATTAGTCGAAAAAATGTTGGAAATATGTGTAATTAACATATAAAAATTATATGCACGGTGTAACTGCTCAATTGAGCAAAAAAGAAATGTCAGATTGAGGAAGTCATTCTTAGTCAAATGGTTTTTTCCGTTTTTCTAAGAAACGTTTCCTAATGGAGAATCTTCTTAAAAAATTTCGAATTTTACAAATATCTTCTAAGTGAAATAATTTGGAACAACCAAATTTGGTGCACTTACTTAGGTCATCGGTGACAATGTTTGTGTAAAATATAAAAAAATATTTTCTGTCTCTTGCATTTTTTTCGTACAATGCACCGTTTTCGAGTAAAAATGAAAACACTATAGTTCATTTTTCCTGCATGTAGCAAAATTTACTGCTAGCAGGAATGTCATCAGCCAATAAAAAGTCAGTTTTTTTTCAAATTTCCTGCTAAAAAATAGCGTATAATCTAAAACACATGAAGAATCACCCAAAAATGCCGAATTAAAATGTTTCATTATAACATAATTAATGGACCAAAAAATCTGAAAAACATCGTTGAACTCATTATGAGCTGCTTAATCAAAATAATGTACTGGTTTTAAAGTTTTTTGAAGAAAAGTAAATAAGTTTTTTCTCGAAAACGGTGCATCGTACGAAAAAAATGCAAGAGACGAAAAAGTTTCCTTATTAAATTTGCTATCCAATGAACTTAACAAAATTGAAATTCCATAACCCCCCAAAAAATAACAAAAGTGTTAAGCCACCCCCTTGCCAAAAAGTCATGTTTTTTTTTATATTTTACACGAACATTGTCCCGATGACCTAAGTAAGTACACCAAATTTGGTTGTTCCAATTTATTTCACCTAGAAGACATCTGAAAAATTCGAGATTTTTTTAAGAAATTTGAAGGCCTGTATCTCCTGTGATAACTTTGAAAAAGGTTCGGTTGAAGGGTGTAAATTATACCACTGGTAACGTTGTGATGTTACTTTATTATTTGGTACTGGATACACTAGACATAGACTTATTGTACTAACTTATTCTAACTTAATTGTTATTACTTATATACTACATAATTTGGCACAACTGCGGACATTGCCTTCAGCAATGTCAGCGTTGTTTCGCCATATATTTTGGCGGTGCAGGTTTTCTGCTGGCGGTGCAATGGTTCAACGTCCCATTGCACCGTGACACCATTACAACCATTACACTCCGTTAGGAAACGTTTCCCAGAAAATACCATTCGACTCAGAATGACTTAGATTGACCTCAATCTGCCATTTTTTTGCTTAATCAAGCAGTTACTTGTATATACAGTTATTTCCCTATATATACAGGGTGTTCATACAAGGAGTTCTAAGTTGAGCGACCGGCTCGATTATATCGAAAATGTGAGCTCGGATGTTCCTGAAAATTTGGACTTAAGGGTTGTGGAGGATGGCCGATCAGATCAGCCTAGTGAGAATTGCTTGTGATTTTCGGTTATACCGGAAGTCGACACCAACTTCGTTATTTTAAATGAGATGCCCCATATTTTATTGTATTTTTGGATTCTACGTTAAATTCTAATTTCAGTTTGTACGCCACCATATGTCTAAAGTTAATACTTTTTGAGAAAAAAAATATTATATCTCATATTTTGATGCGTGCATGATGTGTGAATAAACGTTGTAGCTACATCCAAAATAAGAAATTTTGTGTAAAATGTGAACTCATTAAAGAACAATGCGTTACACATTACGATTACATAATTAGTTGTTATATTTATGTATTTTTTATTAGTTTTTTGATTCATGTCTTTTGACTAATTTTAACCAGAGATCGAGCAAAACAATGAATTAATCTATTAGTATGTTATAGGCAAATGAAAAGCCAAGATGTTCATAAAACAAATTTTATTTTAATAAATGCTTCAAAACATTACCATGTTCTTTCAAACACAGTTCAACGCGTTTAAGAACTGCATGGTGAGTAGCACCGTAAATCTGTTCGGCCGAGAGATCTACAAATGCCGCCTATACTCTCGCAATCATATCCTCCCTCGTGGTCACTGGCTTCGCGCATACTTTATTTTTAATGTAGCCTCAAATAAAAAAACCTAATGGGATTAAGTCAGGTGATCAGGGTGGCCATTTATAAGAAGCCCTATTGCCAATCCACAATCCGAGCCATTTCTCATTAAATTGGGCATCCCAAAATGCAGAAATGTTTTGCTCGTTATGCGCTGTCGCACCCTTCTAATGGCACCATGCCTCGATGTTTTCTGTCAGAGGTATGGTGTCCCATTTTTCCTCCACCATTTTACGAAGAATAGTTTCGTATCTTGCAGTGTTTAAGTGCCTACGGCCTCAGTGGTCAAACTTTTCTCTCGACAGTAATGCTGCCTTTTCGGCCTCGGTATGTAATATACTATTTAACGTCTTAACCTCATCATAATGGCACGACCACCTTGTCTAACTCAAACGTTTTACGGTCAAATTTTGTTTAGCCTCTTGGCACAAAAGCTTCCATCTATGGGTAGATGCAGAAGGAAACACGTATAATTGTTGCACTATACCAAAAAAGTGACGATTTCATGTACAACTTTGACAGCCTCTCCACCAACTAAATTAAGTGAATGGGCAGTACAAGGCACATAATCAGAGTATTTATTCTTTTGTTTGGTATGTGCCTGAACCACAGATTATTTTACCAGATACTGCACTCTGTGTTGACACCTTTGAAATGGAAAGCAGCCGTCGATTGCCCTCGCGAATTAAATTGGGGTGCAACAAAGTTGGCAACACTTTATTACTAACAATAAAACCAATGAGTGTGAGAGAGAGGCAAGGTACCGAGAGAGAGAGGACTATCGTTTTTGAGCAAATATGGCGGACGCTTGCTACAGCTGATTATATGTCAAATTTCAAAATCGAATGAAACAACCAATTACAGCTTAATTTTCAAATCAAATTACCGAACTAATACGAGTCTTCCCAATGCTTGCCCATTGGCCCTTTAAATGCGGGTGCAACTCTGTCTTAGTCGAATTATCTTTTTTCCTTCCAAGTGTAGTATCTGTATAATCTGTTCTTGATCCCCATTATATTTTCCTGACATACTGGCAGCATTATCAAACGACTGCCCTCGACAAATATCAAGTGCTAAGTCATTGGAATTTCAGAACTCCTCTAATGTATTATACAGATTTAAACCAGTATGGCTGATGATTTTAACGAACGACGCACATCTTTCAAGAACTTTGCCTTCAAAACAATACCGCAGTATAATTGCTAATTGATCAGTATGTGACAAATCTGGTGTAGAATCCATTATAATTGCATAGTATTTTACATCGTCACTATTTATTTCGCTCATTATTCTACTTGAAACTTGTTTTCCCATAAGCTCTATTATTTGTTCGGAGATGGTCTTTGATAAATAAGTTGTAAACAACTTTGGTCGAGATTCTCGTTGGTCAATATGCTCATGCAAAAATGGACCAAAATCTGCTATTAGTTCAAGTGCTCCCAAAAAGTTTCCGTTATGAGGTGAACCAAAATTTTCATCATGGCTTCTAAACCCCAGTTCTCTGATACTTAAATATTTTATAATGGCAATAACTCTTTTTAAAACATTATAGTAATATTCAGGGTTCTTTTTAATTTGTTCCTGCAATTGCTTGTCTATTTAGCAAACTTTGAGTCTTTACGTGAAAACCATGTTAGCATAGATGTCTTATGGTCATTTGAATTTTCATGGATATCTAAACAAGTTCCTATATGTTTCCAATCAGAAAAGCCTGTTGTAAAGATATACGTATCTGGGAAATACGTATTTAATAATTTTACTGATTTTGGGAAAGAACTTAACTAAGGGAAAAGATAGTATGTATGTATGACATCATGATGTTGTGTTTGGAGGCTTTGTTCGGATGCAGTCTGGATAAGTGCGTAATAGACCCTTTTTGCCTGAGATATTCTTTTAGGCATTATTTAGTCTGTAATAGTGAATTGCTAATTGTTGAGTGCTACGTTTTTGTTTTGATATTTAAGAATTAACAATTCATAATTGGTGAGTACGTTGTTCTTATTCACTAATTTATGTCATGTCTTTTGATAACTTTTAATTTGATTTATTGAGAATACGTATTCTTGGTTATATTCTTGTTTATTTGATTAATTAAGCATTTTAAGTTCATGTTGGATTTGTTCAACAATTATACTGAATGAATTTGTTTAAATAATATTAGGCAGTTGCCACTGAATTATGTTGTTTTAATACAGGAAAAGTATTTAACTATTAATACTTTTAATGAAAATGCATTGGAATCCAGATGATCACTTTATTTACATTGTCTAGATATAACAATGTTATTATTCAAACTTTACATGCAAAACCTCGCGCAATGGGGACTGTAATGTTTGACAACAATCCGTGAAGGAAAATTGTAAATTTATTCTTAACTATTCAGCACGCTGATGGTTAAATTATTATACACACAAGGATTCTGGTGAATGGACAGTGCTTTAATTTAATTGATTATTTTGTTCAATTAGTTATTGTTAAATAATATGTTTATATTGAAATTTAATCATAACATAAATTAACGTACTCTTTACTTTTGTTTCAGTGGTCTACTTTGTCAAAACTTGGTTAGTGCGGTCCTGGTTATTAGTTATTATAATAATTTACTTAATTTGTAATAGACCAGGGGCCGGATTATCTAAAAAAATAAGAAATAAGGAAGGGTTAGACCGAGTGAACCCATAAGTAAGGCAGGTACTCTAAAATGGTATTACGTATCTCTTCGGTTCACTTTCCTTATGCTAAGTCGTACTCCTTCGGCATTCGTGTACTACCATTTCATAATGGGGTGAAAACATTGCCTCCCTAGTGATAATTGTAGGGATTTAGTAAATTCAATGTTGTAATCTTCTTTGAAACCCAGATTTAAATTTAAATTTCAGTATATTTGCCAAAGTACATACTATTGAGTATGTATTATAATTAAGTAAATGAAGGTACCATGATGTACATGTTTTCAAGAAATTTAATTAAATTGTCATTTAATTACCTATAACAGGTTATATTGTATTCTGTACAAATATGAGGGATGATAACCAATATTTTGAGTACCTACGACTTCGTGTAAATATATGAGCTTGTTCGTCAATTCTTCTACTTTAAAAGTATATAAATTGTTTGTTATAAATTTTTTGTAATCTACAAGAAACTAAATTATTAAAGTAGTGCTGCACAAAGCGAACGCCGTGCAAATATACTTTATTCGTTTAGTAAAATTAAACATGGGTAAGTAAGCATATGATAAATTTATTTCTTGTCTTTTCTTCATTTAATTAAAGCTAGCGGGTTAATATGAAGAAAGGGCGTCATTGATTCGGCACAAAATTCGAATCCATGAGGAAAATTATGCGATTAATTTACCTAATACGGAATACCTAGGTCCGAACAGCGATAGAGAGTTGCGAGTCAATAACGAAGGTATACCCCATACCTAATTCAGTGTGTAACATATACCTACTTAACAATCATACTTTTTTTCCAGATTGTTGTTCCTGATTCTCCGCCGCCTTTAGTTCCCCGTCGATCGCTAAGTCCCGACTTTTTCACGCCGGTCCTTAAAAGGATGGCGCCCCCGATTTTGAAGGACCATGGCAAAAAAAGGTAATGAAATCGGGGTCCGCCGCCTCCACTGAATGCTAAAACTGTGGAGGCACAAATTAAGGATCAACATCAGGAGGCGATGGCGATCGAAAGGGCGAAATTGGAAATAAAGCGCGAGTCTCTTCAAATGTAACGGGATTCTTTGGCTGTCGCCCGACAAATTTCTCAGCACCCTCATAAGATTGCCAGTAAGCTTAAGGACAATGATGATAATTGTTAAGTTTAAAAAACAGTTTGATTTATTTTTAATTTTTAGTCTTAATTTAATTGTATGTTGATATACATACTTGTATTTGTATGTGATTTGTGTATATAATCAGAATTTTATGAAATTAGTATATATTTATATTGTTTGTATATATTTTAAAGAGAATATATACTGATTTGTAATAATGATTGCATAAATTTTTGTATATTTTGTATTTCCTTATGTAAGAGCACCTCTCGACCACCCTCTTATTTAAGGAGAGCCGAACGGTCCCGACCACTACCAATGGTGAACGACAATTTTTAGGTAATACCGTTTAAGTGATTTTAAGGGACTTCCTTATATAAGATGTGATCTATGTGACCCTACACTTTAGGTAATCCGGCCCCAGGGTACGTACTTTTACACTGTTGCGTAGGGAGGCATCGTTTTCACCCCATTATGGTAGTAGAAATGGTAGTACACCAATGCCGAAGGAGTACGACTAAGCATAAGGAATGTGAACCGAAGAGGTACGCAATACCATTTTAGAGTACCTGTCTTACTTATGGGTTCACTCGGTCTAACTCTCCCTTATTTCTTATTTTTTTAGATAATCCGGCCCCAGTAGAGACAACGATAACGTAACGTATTTTTTTTTATTGCAATATATGAAAGGAATTCAAATTTTCTTATGTTATTGAAAACTGTAGATCGATTGTACCTGGACTGGGATCACGATTAGACGACAGACGATATATCGAACAGACGACACTATAAACGATATCGAGTAGACGAAACGTGTAATAGTGATCATGAGGCAACATCGTCGTATAAGTTCGGAAATGTGTTATTTTATATACAAAAGGTGGACATAATTCATAAAAATTGGGTTATGTTTATGTTTTTATTTACTTTATTTAGAGTCCTGAAGTAGTAAAAATGTTTGCTATATTAGGGGTTGCTCGAAGAAATCAAAATCGTACTGATAAGGCGTAGAAGGCAAATGCGACGACAAAACGATCCATTTATAGATTTTTCGGATGAACGATATATTGCACAAGATCATTTTCAATTAATATTTACAATTCATTTTATGAGCAAAAAAATATTATTGATTATTATATTTAGATTTGTCAGAGTATTTAGGTTAAACAAAGATTTAACAAACTATTTAATAAATTTGGTAGCTCCCGATATAGCCGAAACCAAAAGAAGTTACGGAGTAACTGTGACTTAACAAATTCTAATATTTCTTCGATTTTATGCCACGGGGTCCTACCCATAGATAATATAACATAAGGTCCTACCAAAGAGGCATAAAAACTGGCGTACCAAGATCACGGTAAGTACAGAATGCAAGACAATACGTACAAAATAGTAAATAACACATTTTACGTATGTAAGAAAAGGAAAAATGTCGACTTTATTTGGTTCAAAAAGAGACAGAACGTTCGTGTCGAAGTCAGACGGCAGCAACAAAGCTGCCGTCTGGCTTCGACACAATTGTATCGTTTGTAAACGACACTTTCGAGATTCGTGATCGGCAACTTCGATAGAAGTCGATAAAATTATATCGTGTCGAGCGCTCGTGATCCGGGCCCTGGTCTTAACGACATATGGCCGCTGATTGTCAGTTGGTGTACGCACAACAATTTAAAGCTAAATATCTCAAAAACTGATTGTACCATTTTTAAATCTACTCACTCAAAAATAGATTTTCCAAAAACAATACCTATACCTGACGGTGAAATTATTATAAAAGATCACAGTAAATTTCTGGGGATTATTATTGATACAAACTTAAATTGTATTAAACAAATCGATGCCTTATCAAAGCGTCTGAATTATGTTATATACTCATTACGTGTTCTGAAACAGCAGGTGAATCTGTCAACCTTAAAGATTGTATATTTCACTAGTTTCCAGTCCTTATGTCCTTATCATATAGAATTCTCGTTTGGGGAAACAGTTTACATGTGAATTCTATCTTTGTTCTGCAAACTGCAATTATGATATCAAGGTACAAGTTGTATGACATTAAAATAACAGAATTTTATCAAGATAAAAATATTTGTTAACTACACATTTTACTACTTGGAAGAGTCCTTAAACCGATAGGTAACTCCTCCCTCCTCAGAATGAAGATTTTGATGGTTACTGGAATTCATGGTGCTGTCTTTGGTTTGGATGTTGATGGTAGTTTCTATTGTAGAATTACCTTTCTTCCATTTGATGAATGCTATAATTCCGATTCCTATAAGAATTTAATATAGGAAACTAGTCCAGATGCTGGGGATGTGAAAATTGATTGGCATGTATATAATGGTTCTGGTCGATGAAGTTGTATCCCTTTAAGTCCGATATTGTTTAAAATGATTTCGAGTTCTTGTGTTTCGATTTTTTCTAGTTTTAGGTCAATATCATTGATTATTGTTGGTTTTCCATAACTTGTTTCTTGATATATTAATTCGTGGGAATTGAACAATATTTGGCAATTGATTTTTATGATAAGAAATATTCCAGATAGTTTTTTAATTTCGCTTCCTTGACTACATTTGATTTGAATATTTGCTTCTGAAGGAAGTATTACTAAGTACTGATTTATTTGCGGTAAAATTTCAATGTGATTTTTAATTGAATTTAGATTCAGAAATTTACAATTTGTTGAATTATTTTCCATAATGATTTGTCTTTCGCAGCTGATGTCTTGATCAGATTGCAAGACACCTGGGCATGGGTAACTTCTACTTTTGATGCATATGTTTTTGAAAGGTATTAAATTGTTTTCGGTACTTTTTAAAACGTACTTTGTAGCTGATATAACTGAAACAAATTCTGATTTGATTTTTGCAGGTATTGGAATTAGTTTGTACAGATTAAATTTTGTGTCGTAGTTTATTGGAATAGACAGTAAATAATTTATTCTAAGTGGTTCGATATGACAACGTACTTTAATGATTTCTTCATATTCATAAATATTTGTTATGTTCGGAGATATGGTTAACTGTTCGTTATATTGCATGCTGATTTTTTAAATTTCATTTAGTAAATCATCTGTTCTAATTATGCTAGGGTGGAGTGTTTTCAGTTTACAGAATGTTACAGAATTTTATATGTCGTTTACAATGCCGACATCGTATTTAGGTGGATAATCAGTTGATTGTGAAGGTCTTTGAGGAACGTAACATTTTGCCATTCGGTATCTTGTTTAATAAAAGAGTTAATTTGTAGTATTCGGAATTTTAGTAATAGTTCATTATGTTGAATGTTTTGAATAGTGTTATTAAAAGTTTTTATGAGGTCATTATTTACTGTGTATTGATTATGTAATTGATTTTGAAAGTTGTACTGATTAAACTTTAAATTTTTTAAGATTTTAAAATTCTTTCGCCGTTTTCATTGTCCAGATTACCTGTGACTGATTTTATTAAGCTTCCTAATCCATTGATTAATGCTCGTTTTTTTCGAGTTTTACTATTTATGTTTATATTACCAAGTTTACGGCTTATGCTATTAAAAAGGTACTGAATTACTCGGTCGTAGTTCGATAATTCTAAAGTGTAATGATAGTTGTTTTTATATGTGAGCTTTAGGTCTTCGTATCGATTTTCTAATTTATTATATTCCTCAACTAAAGGTTTTATGACATAGTAATGAACGAAACTGTGCTCACTGCGTTGGAGTTTGGCAGATCCTAGATCGACACTGAGGATTCCTAAATTATAGGTTATGTTCCGGATTTCGGGTTTACTGCCTGGGACTGACCTGGAAGATTTTTAAATTCGTAAGTTATTTTTCTGGGTCTTTTGATATTAGATGGATGAATTTTGTCTTCTGTGTTGGGATGAGTTTTTACAACTTGCGCTGTTGTAGTTGCAAGATTTTTCGATGCAATAGTCTCTTTTTTGTAATTATTTTTGGTTTTTGACTGTTTTTGTTTGATTTTGACGTGCACATCCGCAGGTGTATCAGGCTCAACTAAATTCTCCTTTTTTCATTTGCTTTTGTAATTACTTTCTTTTTTCTTCTATTGAGGGACGTATTAATTGTTTCGTATAAAATTTTTACCTTATCTTTATGTGTGAAAATGTAATTGGATATTAAGTCCTTGTTTATGTCTATATTTAATGAATCTTGCGAGTCTAAGTGTCCTCTTACTACTTCGAACGGTTTAAATGTTGTTCTAGAATGATTGCTGTTATAGGCTATGATGACATATTTAACTTTAGCACTTATTGGGTCTTTATTGTATTGAGGTTGATTATTTAATAATCGTAAGTGTTCGACCAAGGTTGAATGAAAGCGTTCGATGAAATCGTTGGATTCTCGGTGTTGTGTGCTTGTAAAGTGAATTTTGATTTTATGTAATGCCAGAAGATCTTTAAATATTGAATTGTTGAATTCACCCCCATTGTCTGCGATTATTTGAAGAGGAATACCGTGATGGCTAAAGTAGTCGATCCGTTTATTGGCTATTTCAATTGCTTGTGATGATTCTAATTTGTACGCTTGTGCATACTTAGAGGATGCGTCGATTATAGTAAGAAATTTAGTTTTTTCCAGTGATATGCAATCTATGTGTATTGTTTCAAATGGTTTGCTTGGGGTTGGTGTAATATTGAATTTAGGTTTTGCCGGATTTCTGTCGTATTTTGTTTGTAAACAGACTTCGCATATATTGATAAACATTTGTATTGAGGATCTTTGATTAGGCCAGTAGTATTTTTTCTTTACTTGGTTGTCCGTTTCTCTCCGTAACCTCTATGGTTAGTTTTTTCCTCATGGTAGTTATGTATAATTTGGAAAATTCATCATTCAGCCCCTTGAAGGGAGAATTCTCATCCTCATAAAAATTCTAATATTAGTAATTTTGTTCCTCGAGATTTTATTCTCATTTATTTTGTAATATTTTTCAAAAGCCAAGATCATTGGATTTTATTGGCTCAGTTTAAAAGTGTAAAATTGTATTTTCGAAGGCCAAAATTCACATGGAATTTTATTGGCCCAGTTCGGTTATTTTGTAGTAAAGTGTAATTTGATTTTCGACGGTTGTAAATTGGTTGTGTATTTTTGAAAGTTGTATTTCACATAGTGTGTCCTCTTATATTAAATAATTATTATTTTCGTTTAATAAGTATTTTTAAAAAGTGCGAATTCCTCTTTTAATTAACCCCTGGTCAGAAACTCTCTCCACTGAGAGTACTGCCCGGTACTGGTTGGTATTTCTTGCCACAAAATACCTGGCGCTCGAGAAATCCTCCCCTATTGGGGAAAAACACGCCACAGAACACAAAAAAAATTACAATCAAAATGAATTGTAAATGATTTATTTATAAGAAAGAAGACTATTCGAATATTTAGCAAATAGAACAACAAGTGTTTTTGCCTTATTTAGAACCAACATATTAGCATCCATCCAAGCTTTTGCCAAAAATAAACCTCTCGAAATATTATACTTTAGTACGTCAGTCCACGTATAAGAATGAAATAACAATACCGTGTCATCTGCGTAAGCAAAAACTTCACCAATACCATTAATTGAGAGAAAATCATTAATGTAACATAAAAACAGTAATGGCCGCAGTACAGATCCTTGAGGCACTCCTACTGATACTCTAGTAGAAGAACTTAACACAGAACCCACTTTAACACAAAAATATCTGTCGTTAAGGTAGCATTTCAAAAGTTGTAAAACATTTCCTTGGATACCAAGTCTATCCAATTTGTCGCGAAGCCTGGAATGAGGAACCATGTCAAATGCTTTGGACAGATCTAAAAATGCAACCATGGTAAATATACCATCATCAAAAAGCTCATAAATTCTGCTAATTAAGGTTCTAATAGCATCATTAGTAGATCTGTCCCTCATGAAACCGAATTGCTTAGCAGGCAAAACATTGTACTTAAAAAAAAATTCATAAGACGTTCTGTAATAAGCTTTTCGACAACTTTAAATAGACTTGAAGTTAGAGAAATAGGTCTGTAATTATTCAAGTCATTGGGATCATTATTCCCCCTTTATGTAAAGGAACCACTACTGTTTTTTTGAATTCAAGAGGAAAATAACTAGTTCCAAAAATACAATTGCAAATATGTAACAGAGGCTTAATTAAAAAATTGATATGCTTTTTTATAAAAAAAAATTGTTTATGTTGTCCATACCTATAGAAGAGCTACTTTTTAAAAAATTTACCACAGTTTTTAATTCATCCAATGTTACAGACTCAACAAAAATACTATTATTTATTTTTTCAACAGTTTTAAAAGTAGAGAAGTCAAAAAATGTATTAGGATGAATATTTTTTTTAAATTTTTAGGAATATCCTCAAAAAGTTTAGCAGCTGCTTCAGATATTTCTTTTTCCTCGATTGGTGTAATCATAAGTTAAAGTCCAGAGTTGTTTAAGGTCATTTTTTGCTTTTTCAATTTTATTTTTAAAGTAGTTTACTTTACTTTTGTAATGAGTTCATTAAGTTTATTTTTGTATAATTTATAATCATTGTTTAGTTGTAAATTAGAGCGATCTTTTACGTAACGCTTGTACATATAATTTTTTTCCAAATAGAAACAGCAAGTGCGCGAGTGATCCAGGGTTTTTTTGTTTTAATAATTTTAACTTTAGCTACCGATGTAGATTGATCAATTACTTTATTAATTTTATAAATAAAAATCTTAACTTTATACTGTCTAAATCTTCGTTCTCATATACTTCAGACCACGAAATATTTTCAAATTTTCAAGAACTAAATTATAATCAATTTTTTTAATATCATAAAAGTTATTACTATTATTGTTAATGGGTCAATTATTACATCCTCCTTTAACTATTTTAACTAAACTAAAATGTAAATTTAAGAAAAAATTTTCATTCTCTGAGCAAATACCACAGTTTAATTTTCGCAAAGCACGTTTTGTTGAACTACACTCTGAATTGAGCACTACTGGCTGGAGTTTTCTGTACAAATTTTCAGATGTAAACTGCACTGTAAATAAGTTTTATAATTACATTTATTCACTATTTCAAAAATAATTATGTAAAGGGATTAATATTTATAAATGATACACGAAGGGTTCTGTGATCCACTTTTATTATCGAAGGAACTTATTGAACATACGTTATAATTACAATTGATTCTTATACCTAAAATCACAATTACTTATACTAATCAGTCTTGCTGACTAGTCCTAAATTAATTTAGGCTAGTTGCAAGTCCGGGGTGCATTGCCCGTGGACTTGCAATGCTTACACTAAATATTGCTTACGAACTAGATATTGCTTTTTAAGTGGCACAATGGTACGATGAACTATTATGCCACCACACCTCTCCCCTTTGAGAGAAAAAAAAATGGACTTCTTGATCAGGAAAGTTCATTTTTTTTCAGCACGTGATAACGTAACAACAAATAAAAATCACAATAATAACAATAAAACAATAACAATAAATCATAACAACGCAGATCTCGCATAATTTTCTTTCACTAAACGCTTTTCTTTCATTTTCACTTACACTTTTCTTTTAATTTGCCATTGCCCTTATAGAAGCAGATCCGTCGTCCTAGGACTGAACGGTCATTAATGGCTGCTAGCACTATTTTATCATTTTTAATATTCACTTTTTTCTTTCTTCATTTCTTCCAATAGCCATCGCCTTTTTTATTGAACAGACACTGTTGCGTCCTAAGACGTCAACCGTCATTAATGGCATCGCTAGCACATATTATTTTCACTTTACTTCTATCACTTTTTTTTATTATGACCTTTCTTAACTTATTTTTTTCTTCATATAGGCCTCTCGACGATACATCTAAGTGTTAACGCCGATCGAGGTACCTATTATTTCACCATTTTTAAACACATTTTTTTTTCTCTCTGCTAGCACAATTCTTTACTTTGGGTCAACTTATTATCATTATTCTTCATATTATTACACCACTTATTTAAATTTATTTTAAATCTTAATTCGCAAAAATTACTTATTTATGTTATTATTTATTTTACTAACTTAATAAATTACCCAAAATTTTATTTATCTTATTTATTTACCCGGTTTAATTTCACTTATTTTATTTATTATTATTTTAATCCTTATCACTGAAACAGTTTAATTTTGTTTATTATTCACTATTACAATCTAATCTAAACTATTTTAATTTACCCATTTTATATTAATTTTTTTTCAATTTTTTCCCATTTATTTATTCTACCACACTTATTTCTATACCTTATTTGCTTATTTCACTATCTTTTAATTTTTTACTGAACTTATTCTACCCATTTATTTAATTACGAAACTTATTTTATGCCTTTTTACCCAATTTTCACTATTACTATTATTTTACCCGATTTTAAATTTATTTAGTTATTTACCCTTATCGTATTATATTTTTTTTGTTCATTTTTTGTTCATTTTTTCACTTATCCCGTCTTATTATTATTATCTTATTATATATATATATATATTTGATATAATTAATTTAGTGGGAGTATTGGGCCCACTCTTGTCTTTCTTTTTCTCCTTCTTCTTCTTCTCTTTGGGCATCTTTCACTTCTCTTGCCTTGGGACACACTAGGGAGTGTATCCCGAAGCCACTGTCCAAGTTCCATATTCTCAGCATGCGTCCGCACGGGCATCGTACTTCTTCACTGTTGATGGCCTCGTGAATCTTCCCCTTTAGGTGTTTTTTTCTCTCCGCTATCCAATTTTTTCCCGATTTCTATATTTACCGGTATGATGTCATCTCCCATGTTTCTTGTCAGCTCTATGGTTGTGAACTCCTCGGGCGGTGGTACTATTTCGATTTCGGGCGTTGAGAAGGGCGCACTTTTGATGTCTTCTATGATTTCCAGCTCTTCTTTCTTCGAGAATTTCTTTCCAAATTCCACTATTATGGTGGTAGGTTTCTCCTCGTCCGTCGTTCTTCTGATAGAAATTTTTTCCATTTTTGGTTCGGTGGTCGGGGTCGCCATGTAAAGGGATTAATATTTATAAATGATACACGAAGGGTTCTGTGATGCACTTTTATTATCGAAGAAACTTATTGAAAATACGTTATAATTACAATTGATTCTTATACCTAAAATCACAATTACTTATACTAATCAGTCTTGCTGACTAGTCCTAAACTAATTTAGGGTAGCTGCAAGTCCGGGGTGCATTGCCCGTGGACTTGCAATGCTTACACTAAATATTGCTTACGAACTAGATATTGCTTTTTAAGTGGCACAATGGTACGATGAACTATTATGCCACCACAATGTCTCTATGTACAAACTCAATAAAAATGCTAATTATCCTAAATGGTATTCTACTAAACTTAGGCAAGAAATAAAATTAAAAGATTATATTCGTAGGAAGCTAAAAAAAATAAAACATCGCAATTCTACTTTGATGAGTTTAATAAGTATCGAAAAACCGTAAAAAAATTGATTAATTATGATTTCAATGAGTACGTGAAAAAAGCTGAATGTGATTTGAAACTCAATCCAAAAGCTTTTTGGAAGTTTGTTGCGGACAGAAAAGGGCAGTCTACTATTCCTGGTGAACTATTTTATAATAAAAGAAAAATTACTAATCCGAATGAAATTGTAGACAGTTTTCAGAATTTCTTCTCTAGTGTATTTCATCAAAAGAGCAACAAATATCAATGTACCCATGACAATGAAATTCTAAATCACAATACAATCAACTTGCTGTATATTGAAGAAGAAGATATTCTTCAGGCAATTAAAAAGATTAAATCAAATATGTGTGCAGGAATGGATGGTATTCCAGCATTCCTTGTTATAGACTGCTGCTCTATATTCATACAGCCACTTCAATATATTTTTAATCAGAGTTTAAAATTATCCGTTTTTCCATCTGCTTGGAAAAGTACCCGTGTTTGCCCTATACCGAAAACGTTTGATAAATCACATGATATGTTAAACTATAGGCCAATATCAATTTTGCCAAATTTTAGTAAAATTTACGTATCCATTTTACATGAAAAGATCTTCGTACAGGTTAGGGGTTTCATCAATCCAGAACAGCATGGTTTCATAAAGCAAAGATCAACGTTCACCAATTTAACTTGCATCACAGAGGATTTAACCAACGAACTTGAAAAAGGAAAGCAAGTCGATGTTGTTTATCTGGATAAGTCGAAGGCTTTCGACAGAATTATTCATTGTATGCTGTTAAAAAAGCTTAGATCATATGGATTTTCAAGTTCTTTAGTTAAACTTTTAGGATGCTATCCAAATCAACGCGTACTAAAGGTGGCCTATAACGGTTATCTTTCTACTGGTTTTATTCAAACATCTGGTGTACCACAGGGTTCTATACTTGGACCATTACTGTTTTGCCTCTTCGCCAATGACCTAGGAAGCCATTTAAAAATCTCAAAGTTTTTGCAGTACGCGGACGATCTTAAAATTTATAACGTAATAAACAATGAAAACGATTGTGATTTAATTCAACAAGATCTAATTAAACTTAAAACATGGTCTCAAAACAACGGACTATAATCTAATTCATCGAAAAGTAGAGTCGTTAAATATTGCAGAAAAGTGAAAACCATCCAATTTAATTACCAAATAAATGGCGGTACCATCTGCACTGTGACAGATTTCAAGGACCTTGGGGTTATTTTTGATTCGCAAATGAAATTCTCAACACATATTGACAATGTAGTAAATTCAGCCTTTAGGCTAAAAACTTTAGGATTTCTTATAAGAAATTCCAAATTCTTTAGTGACATCTCAGTCTTGAAAACTCTTTTATGTTCGTTGGTTCGAAGTAAACTAGAATACTGCTCTGTAATTTTTTCGCCATCATAAGGTGCTGACAATAAAAAACCCGAATCTGTTCAAAGAAGTTTCTTAAAATATCTTTACTTTTTGCGACACAAATCGTATCCCAATCGAGGTATTGATGAAAAAATATTGCTTAGCGAATTCTCATTTTCTTCACTTAAGGAAAGAAGAATTTTGATTGACATATCTTCTTGTACAAAATTGTAAATAACCAAGTTGATTGCATTGAGTTGCTGTATAAAATAAACTTTCAAGTTCCATCCCTTAAAACACACTCGCAACAAACTTTCCAACTTCCTTTAGAACGAACAAACCTCGGTAGTAATTAACCAATTTATAGAATTTTTAATAACTATGCTAAAGGTTGTGACATTAATTTCGACAAACTCAGTTCAATTCATAGTAAGGTTCAACTCAGTATGGATACATAAAGCTTCAGTGAGGAATGTTGCTGCTTAAATTTGTTCATTTAATCTTGGTATAATTTTGTAATTAAGGTGTAATATTGTAACATGGTAAAATTGTAAAATGTGGTAATATTTTGTCGATCTTTTATATAATTGTGTATGTTCTGTTTAATTAATTAAGTAATCATGTACATGAATATGTATATGTATATTATCGTACTTAGTTTCATGAATTATTTGTTTAGATTTGTTTTAATTGCGATATGTATACATATATTGTGGCGTGTTTTCGCGGACCCGAGCCGTTTTCTCGAGCGCCAGGTGTTTTAAGTGTTATCACCAATAAGTTTATTTTACAAGAAATAATAATAATAATTACAAAATCACAGTTCAACTTAAAATTACTCTCTTGAAGAATGTCGTTGCTCTCGCTCTCCACGCGTCAGGAATAGCAATGGCTGCCAGTCGTCCTGCCTCCGCCGGTACTGGCCGCCATCAGCGCCATCTCCTCGATATCTCCCAGACTATCCACCGCCGACCATCGCGACACCAACCATTAGTGGCCGTTTTAATAATTATCCCGCCTTAATTTGAAATGAGGGGTAACATTCGGCCATTCTGACCTCATTTAATGTCCCCATTAAATCAGCCTCCCTTGGATTCGTCCTCTTGCTCACACGTTGTCCTTTTCTCTTTCTGCTCCATGATTCTTGATTCCGCTGATCTGTGGTTGGACACCAAAACACCTTGATCACTCCTAGCTTTCTTGATTGGTGGTAGACACGTCGAAGTTTTCCTCAAACACATGGTTTTCCACACTGACAGTATTTGCACCTCCATGTTTGGATTTGTTTCCCCTAAACTCCATTATTTTTCCTAAAGTTGTTTGATTGGCCTATAAAACAAAACTCATTAATACATTGACACCAATTACTCTAATACAATTCCCATCTCATTCATTCAAACTCCCCACATTCTCCATTCGCTCATTTTCACCCAATTGTACCGGTATCAATGCGTCCATCGATACGGCACAGGTGTTTTTACGCAAATGCATTCACTCACAACAACCAATTGTCTATTCTTATACCCCCTGACTCCTTTAACACCTTGACAGCTGTAATTTGGTAACGATCATTGTCGAGTACCTTCACCTCCCCGCAAGGGCCCTCCAATGAGACATAATCACTTTAAATCAATTCCCAGAGAGCTCGTGCTGGTCGAGACTTCTCTCCAGGTCACCACGACTTATCGCTCGCATTTAGCCACTGCCTCATGACGACAGTTATACTGTCGCGCATTTCATGGCTGGTGGCCCAATGCAATGCTCAACCACCAATTGATGCCTTTTTACCGCGTCCACCAAGCCCCCAAGATTGCCCTTATTACTCCACAACATTTTATTCCACGTATTGCACTCCGTGAATTGCCTCCCGACTCCCTGCCTCCTAGCCAGCAAATCACCGTTAACACCTCCTGATGTGAATGCAAATGTCAATCAAATGAATCTGGCCTCATCTTGCCTCACTTTGTTCTCTGTGCTCGCCATGATTGCCTCCATGAGAGTTCAATTGACTTGTTACAACTGTCCATTCACCTTGATCGTTGTGATTGCATCCATTACATACTCAATACATTGCTTCCTCCATGCATTCACTACCACTCGTCATATAATTGGCTAAATCTCTCCGAATCTCACTCACCGTTGTCTTCCTGATTTCCGCATTGGTTATCCAATAAGAGTGTCGAACCACACACAGATTACTTGTTGACGAGATGTTCAGCACATTTTGTGCCCTCCACAATTCTTTCCCTCCATCTTCACCTTAAATAATTTCACCATGTCTCCCAGAATCTCCAATCATAATAGGCCACCGCTCAATGCTGATCGCCTTAACTCAGATGTCATTAATTGGTGTACCGCCCATGATTGCTATAAGAATTTCTCTCCGTAAAACGCCTAGACACCGGACTGCGACTCCTTGTCTCCCTCTCTCCATGAGTTTCACCTACATTTCCGTCCAATCTGCATATAAATCTATTATACAACTCGATAGGTGTCTTGCACTCCAAAACCACTGCATTTGTTCTTTCGTGAGCTGGCAAACCACCAACCACGACGGAAACGATGTCCTTTTGTGCCATGCCAAATCGTTCGCACATTCTCACCAAGTCCCTATAATAGGTAGTGTACGACTCGTTGAATTTCTTCCTCCGTTCTCCAATTGCCTCCATTTGCTCTCGAAAATTGAATACTTTTGGGAACGCCTCTTTTAACGCCTGTTTCCATTCCAACCACGATCTATTTTCACACAAATGCACTGTCCTCAATTGGCTGTTGAACCATTTTCTGGCTTCACCTCGCATCATCATATGAATTTGTAGAATTTTTCCTTCTTCGTCCCACATGTGCGCTTTCGCCAAATGCTCCACGAACGCCAACCACTCCACGACATCACCACAATCAGTCGTGTCTCCTTGATCTGGATTGAAATATGGCAGAATTCCCTTGGTTTTTGACGGCTCTAGATAACCTTTTCGTGCCGCAGTACCACCATGACTCTCATTTCCACTGATAAAAAGTTGCGACGCCCCTTGAATATTCACCATCGACTCCATGTTTGTTCTAGTCACTCTAACCGGCGTTGACGTATTCATTGGTGGATTCCTCAACGATTTCCCTCCAAGATTGTCTCCTAAAAGAACAGAATCACCATCTACACTACGACTGGTACTTACATTTGCAGAATTGACTGCAACACCCCGATTACCACCTTGATTTTGTATGCCACGCATACTTGTCCGTACTTCCTCCATTATGACTGCGAGTTGTGACGTCATTTCCTTCAACAATTCCTTCTTCATCACCGCCATGTTCGCCGCCATTTTCTGGTCAATAAGTTCCGTTATATCAGCACGCTGTTTCACACTAACTGCCTCTTGTCGCGACCGTAATTCTCTCCGAAGCCCAGCTTCCTCTATGTCCAATCCATCATTTAGATCGTTTAACACCAAAACGTCGTCATTCTCACCCAGATTCTTATGGCCGTCCGCCATGTTTTACACCACGAATTTCACACACCACTTTTTTTTCACAAACTCCACAAAAGCACTTGGATCAAATCCCACTTCTGATATGTTATCACCAATAAGTTTATTTTACAAGAAATAATAATAATAATTACAAAATCACAGTTCAACTTAAAATTACTCTCTTGAAGAATGTCGTTGCTCTCGCTCTCCACGCGTCAGGAATAGCAATGGCTGCCAGTCGTCCTGCCTCCGCCGGTACTGGCCGCCATCAGCGCCATCTCCTCGATATCTCCCAGACTATCCACCGCCGACCATCGCGACACCAACCATTAGTGGCCGTTTTAATAATTATCCCGCCTTAATTTGAAATGAGGGGTAACATAAGGCAAAACACCAACCGTACCGCGGGTAGAAATGCCAGTGGAGAAAATATAATCCAGGGGTCAATACCAATGTGATTAATTAAACGTACCGTAATTTTAAAAGAAATAATTAGCAAGAAAATTGAACGGAGAATTAAATTTATTGAAACCAAAATAAAGAAACTAAACAAACACTCGTTATGAAATAAAAATAAAATAAACTCGAAACAACTTACAAAGAAAATAATAATAAATATGCGGAGGTACGTTAATTGAAAGAAATAATCATACAGAAATAAGCGGAGAAAATGCAGAAAATACACGATGCAGGAATATAAAAGCGGTAACACCACAACTTCACAACACTCAATTAAGCAAATTGTAGCACAGTAGAAAAAAATAAATCAAAGAGTGATAACTCGAAATAAACTAAATAATAACTCCCAAAAAAAAAAACTACACAAGTGCAATTCAGAATTAAATATCACCAGAACTAATAATTTTCAGAACAGATGCGCAGAACGCCAGACAGACAGAAACAGATTTCAGAGAGACACAGATTTTGTCTCTGGAAAATTATTAGTCAGAAAATAATGAATTTTTAGGCACTTTGCAGCCGATTTTATATGCGGAAATCAGAGAAGGGATTCTGAGTACGCGCGGAAGATTAATTAGCCTTGGCTAATTATTCAGAATAAAAGAAAAGAAAATAACATAGTTCAGAATTGGAAAAGAAAATAAATTGACAGATTCACGTAAAATAAAATGCGGTTGACGACATAACTCACCCCTTCATCTACGGGGTTGATTCATACGAATGAATCAGGAATCAGAAACACACATCAGAAAATATATGCGGATGCGGGTTTTAAATGCAGGAACAATTCAGGGGAAACAGGGATAAAATAGGAAGTAGCGTGGTTAACCACATTCCAAAGATAAATGTACATGAAAATATAGATACAATACAGTAAATCGGACTTACCCTGTTAAATGCGGTGAATCACAACCAAAAATGTGGAAAATGCAGCAACAATACCAATAATTACACTGTAATTGCACTTATAGCACATGTAATGCAAAATGACTTTTTGCTAGTGAATTCCACTCGGCAATTTTTGGTTGCGGAAGTACTTCCACCCGTTACAATTTTTAAAACGCGGTACAGGTGGTTGACTATGGTCAATACCTTAATTGGCAATTAATTATTCAGAAACAAAACAAACACTTAACCTTAAAATAATGCAGAAGATTAAATGTGTCGATAAATGCAGATAAATATTGAATGCAGAACAGAATCAGCTAAGTTAAGCGGGAAATATTTAGCGGAAAGTAATCAGGTAATAAATCAGACAACAAATCGTTATTAATTATGTATTAACGAAATGCATTTTCAGGTGCCAAAATGCAGGTTCGTTACAGAGTTAAGGGTTCCGTCGGAGATTTTGATCGTTTGTATCGGGTTTTCTTGACTAGTGTGAATTGTTGAAGAAAAGTCGTTCTCTTCCTCTTCGAGGGTGACGATATTTACGATTAATGATTGTGTGTCCTCTTGGGGTGATGCCTCTTCTATTTGGTGAATTCATGCTCGCGATAGTCCGTCGGCTACTTGATTGCATTTGCCTTTAATATACTCTACTTCGTAGTCGTATTCTTCTAGACGCAAGCGCCATATTGCTAGTTTGTTTGGTCGTGGTTGGTGGTGGGTAGTTTTTAATTGCATCCAATTTCTTAGAGTTTGGCTTAATTCTATCTTGCGTTACCAGATGTCCTCGAAAGTCAATCTCCTTGCGGAAGAATTCGCACTTGTCAATTTGGATATTTAGATTTGCTTCTCTGAGCCTTTGAAGTAATTTTGCAATGTTTTGTATGTGTTCTGTTAAGCTGGATCCAAAAATAATGATATCATCCATGTATACGAGGCAAATTATGTTGATATATCGTTTTAATATTTCATCCATAAGTCTTTGGAATGTTGACGGGGCGTTACTGAGATCAAACGGCATTCTTAGGAACTCGTAGTGTCCTCCCTCGACGCTAAAAGCGGTTTTATGTATGCTGGACGGATCTGCTTGCACTTGGTGGAATCCCGAGTTTAAATCGAGTGTTGTAAAATATGTGCATTTGCCAATTTGTCCAATAAATCCTCTACATTGGGTATGGGATACCTGTCTGTTATTGTTTTCTCGTTGAGTTTCGTAGTTTTGCATAACTTTATAACTTCACCTCTCTCTTCTGGGTTCAGGTGGTCAGTGCGGATCAAGTTAATAATGTCTTCTTTCAGGTCTCGTGTATGCCTTATGATTCTATTCGCTCGGATTTCGCTGAAATTTATTTCGAATTCTAGTATTGGAGGGGTGTTTGTCAGAGTTTCGAGTATTGTTTCTGATGTGCGGTTTACAATTTCAATTTTGTCTGTTCCACTTTTTACGTTCGTAACGCATCCGTGAGCGTACAATGGTCCGTTATTAATCATGAATTTTGGTGTCCAAATATCCTGATCGTTGAGTGGTACATCGAAGCTGTATATACACTTAAATTTTATAAGTTGCAAAAACTGTCAGATAATAAAGTAGTAGTGATCCATTCTTCGTTATTAGTTGGTTATTAACTAGATCTACTTAGGCTTCCAGCTTTATTAGTACCTGTAGTTCTAAAAGTCCGTCAAAGTAATTATGAAATACCAATAGAACGAAATCTATTGGGTCTGTTTGATCTAATTCGGGAAATAGGTTTATTTTAGCTTTGCTTTCTGCTATGCGAGTACCAGTGCACGTTTTTACAGTGGTAGTTTCTTTGTAAACCGTATTTGGGCCAAATTTTTCAGCTATAAATGGTCGTATTATTGGACTGCAGCAGCCGGTGACTATTAACAGTTTCATTGGTAGGTTTTTGATCTCGATGTATGGTAATTGGAATATGGGTTTTGGCGTCACTAAGTGTTTTAGGGTTAATAAAATTGCTTTGAGGGTCTCGTCTCCAATGCGAAGCATTACATCTAGCCCGGTTTTTTCGTTATTTTGAGTGTGTAGATTTTTTTCTTTTGCAGATAATTCGGTGTCTGTTAAAATTTTTGTATTTAAACGGAACAATTGTTGTTTAATGCGAATGAAAAAATTTAAGGGATTTGGAACCGTGCATTTCTGTCGGTGTGGTCACCGAACTCGGAACGGAGAGTTTTGTTATTTGCTCCCAGGTTGTTATGTCCGTTTTACACAGAATTGCGTTTGCAACTTTACCTTTTAATTTACTAAGTATTGTCATGGTAATAAAATCGTTTAAGGAATTATCGGTTGCGGACCGATATGTTGTGTGGTATTTGTCCACTAATACAAAAAGCTTTCTAAGTAATTGCAATCGCCGTCAAATGTAAGTAAGATATGTGCAATTTCTCTTGCCGCTTGTAAGGCCATTTTTACGTTTAATTGGTTGTTTGGATTTTGGATTGTTAGTAGTATCGTCTATATTGTTTAGTGATAGATTCGCTAGCAGGTTTGAAATTTGACCCTCCAGCGTGAAATTTGTTCGTATATAAGTATTTTTATATACAATTATTGAATTATTGATTATTATAGTATATGAATTATTAATTTAAATGGCCAGATTATTTGAGAGATTTGAGAAACAATAGAACGGAAATGATTTTTATGTGAATTTGACTGGAATTATTAGCGACAAGCGTTAAGTAATTTTAGGTAGTATACAGGATCGGACTTACGGGATTTCACTGGAACTGATTTGTAGTTTTTCTCGATGAATTTTATTGACGGCACAAGTTCACAATTGCGGTTCATTGGTTCGAGCCGACTGGAAGCGGGGGATCATATGGAAAGAGCATTTAACACAAGCTATATCAGGAATTTCCCTTTTTAAAAGCCATTACATTTGCGGTGTCTGAAATATTTTTAGATTCTAATACAAACTTTAAAGTTTGAAAAAGTTCGTTGGCAGTGCTACCCTGTCTCCACTAAGTCAAAAAAATTGGTTTCCACTTTTTTTGTGTCTTCACTATACACTATGACAGTAAATGCATATTGTTTCTTTGTCGAAATATTGGTTTCGTCCATTATGAGAGAAAAAATTTCCGGGAATTTGAAGTTTTTCAGCCAAATTATTCATAAAAGTCTTGTCTAAACTTTCGTGCATTACCTATGGCTGTACTTTGGTTCTTTTTAACGTTAATTGTTTTGCTATTTAATTTTCCGAAAAAATTGTTTTTAATAATGGACCCAATGTATCCATTAAAATGAACGGCAGGTTATTAGTTGCATGTTGAGCACATAATTTAATTTCTACACTTCGTATACAACGTTTTGAACATATAGGATAGTTTTGATTTTTGGTCCACTCCTCCAGTTAAATTTGTAATGAAATGAAAATTTATTAAATTGAAACCTAATACATATACATCTACAATAATAATTAAATTATTAACAATTTTATATTCTATATATAATAGAATATATATATATAATTTCAATATCAAAAATAGAATATAATGTTACAATACTTTTGATGTATTTTATAATTGTGATAATAGAGAGATCCACAAAAATTAAAGCATATTTTTCACCAATTTTAAAATAAAAAAAATTACAATTATTTCGATAAAATGTTATTAATATATTGTAAAAAGATTTGTTATGAATTTTACCGCAGTTAATTTGTTGCATTTTTTTTTAGAAATAGACTTAATTTTTTCTTAAATACTTGCAGATTATTACTATTTTTAATTTCATTTGGCAAATTATTAGATGTATTAGCACCTTTAAAAAATAAGAATTTATATATAAATTAGTTTTATTTCGAGTGTTATATTCATGTATTTCATTACTAAAGTGTAAAGATTGATTGAAGTTAGACGGAAGCAAATTGTTTATCATTTTATAAATAAATACTAAAGTAAGGAATGACATTCTCATTTCCACTGATAACCAATGAAAACTGTCTAACATAGCATCAATTGGCGTTCTCCTATTACATTTTAATAATATTCTCATTCCTCCATTTTGTAGCTTGTGAAGTTTTAGCAAACAATTTTGGTCTAATGAATTAAAAATGCTTGAACAATAATCAAAATGAGGTTTTACTATCGTAATATATCCAGTTAACATGCTTTGACAGGATAGTTGATTAACCGATAATATTCTAGACAGAAAAGATAGTTTCTTTGAGATATTTTTGCAAAGATACTCAGTATGTTTTTTGAAGTTAAGTTGATTATCAATTACGATTCCCAAATATTTAATTTCATTAACATATTCAATCTCTTCAGAACATACTCTAGCCACGTTTAAAATCCAAAAACACTGTAACTATAATTTTTCCATCATCAATGAATTTAATAAAGTTAGACACAGTAGATTGTATTGACGTCTCGCATGAAGGTTTTGGGCGAAAACCTGATTGATTTCTTGATATTAACTTATTTGTATTCAAAAAGTCTGAGAATTGCTCATACGCTGCTATTTCCAATATTTTTTCAGTAATGGTAACGTATTAATAGAGCGATAATTTATAGCCTCATTAGAATTTGTTGTGGATTTTAGGACCTCTGACACCAGTTAATTTTTTAAAGGAAAAAACTAACCAAAACTTTTAAGTTTGTTTTATTCACAATAAAATTATATAAACACTGTACGTTTTGTATAAAACGAAAAAACAGTACAAGTTAGAAATATTGATGTTTGTCAAACAATTGACTGAATTAGAACTTAGATAATGAGAACTTAAATGATGAGTTAGATTTTATTTAATAATTGGGATAACAAGAACTTAACTGCGCGGAGATGCAAACACGAGTTTTTATACCGCGGAAAATAAGTTTTATCTTAAATGTTTTATGAATCTCTGCTGCAACAAATGGACGCATATTAATACTTCTCTTAATTGATATGAAAATTAACAGGTTGCACTTTTGGTGTTTTTTTCCTTCAAAAGTGTCGCCGTAAATAAAAGTAAAACAATAAGTTAATTGTTGAATGACTTTGTTGCGTCTTTGGTACACCAGAGATTTATGTACACAGAGTGAAATAATGTGACAGATCGAGATTACATATACAATTACATATACAGGATGATCATAAAATACGGATATATTGAGGGGTATTGAGGGGTTGTTAGGATGAATTTATTACCTGTTTCAGTGATTGGAATGGACCAACAATATCAGTTGCTACTCGTTGAAAAGGTTTTTCACTTGTTGTTGTGATTTGCATGGGACTTTTATGCGGTTTATGATTTGTTTTGTTAATTTGACAGGATTGACAGCTTTTAATAAATCGTTTAATCTCCTTCTTCATTCCTGACCATTTGTAAATTTTTTTAATTTTGTTGAATGGCATGTTAAGGCAGATAAGTGATTTTGTCGTAAAATTTCCTGAATTTGTTTTGAAGATTGTGGTTCAAGTTTTTCTATCAATTAAAATAACTTTCGTTTTTTCTATGGAAAATAAATACTGTAGCTTTTCATTAAAGAAGTCTTGTTTTATGTTACTATTTTCAATTATTGGGATATACATGTAAACAATGTCGGGATTTGGTTCTGTTAATTTATTGTGAAATGTTTTTAATGTGTAGAATAAGCCTTTATAGCATAATTGATCAAAGTTGTTAGTTGTACCTATTTAGAGATATGTTTCCTGATTTTGATTCGTAGAAAGTACCAATGTATCGAAAGAAATTTCGGAAACCGGAATTGAATTTATATCATGATACGTGAATACGTTCTGAAAAAATAGAATTGTTTCATGCATATCCTTTGAGTATACAAAGGCGTTTGGAAATTTTTTGAAAAAGTTGTCTTTTATGATCTGAATGTCTGAAACAGTGGTATTTTCATAATGAAAGCGAATAAAATCATCATATGTTTCAGTGGTAAGATTGAGTTTTATTTATATTTTACTGTGAATTGGTACTAGTTATTTCATTACACTGAATTTCACTTATTGTGGAAATATTATTCCCAGGATTTCTTGACAATGCGTCAACGTTTGAATTAACTCTGTCGGGTTTGTACCGCATTAGTCTACTATTTGGATTCCTGCAATTAAAAAGCCAAGTTAGGGGTCGATGTTCCGTCAAAATTAAAAATTTGCGACCATATAGATATGGTCTGAAATGATTGGTGGCCCACACAATTGCGAATAATTCTTTTTCTGTAGTTGAATAATTTTCTTCGACCTTATTTAATGTTCGAGAAGCGTAAGTAATAAGTAGATCTTTCCCTGTTTCACCTTGGGACAGTATTGCTCCGATAGCATAATTGGAAGCATCAGTTGTAAGAATAAATTTTTCATTAAAATTTGGAAATTGTAAGATCGGTTCCTTTATTAATACTTCACGAATTTTATCAAAAGCGTTTTGTTGCTGATTTCCCCGTTTAAAATCTTTATTTTTCTTTAACAATGTTGTTAAGGTTTAGTTAATTGTGAAAAGTGTTGAATGAACTTTCGATAATATCCCACAAGTCCAAGAAATTGTTTAATTTGTTTTTGCGTTTTAGGAATTGAATATTGCTCAAGACATTTAATTTTATCAGAATTAGGGTAGACTCCCTTTTCATTAATTATGTGTCCTAGAATGTTACTTCATGCCGCATAAATTCGCATTTGTCTAGTTGTAAGAGAAGACTGTTTTGTTTTAGCCGATCAAATACAGAAATTAATTTTCGTGAGTGTTCCTTAATTGAGCTTGCATAAATCACAATATCGTCGATATAAACGAAACATTGTAGATCTTGTAATCCACTAAGTACCGAGTTCATTAATCGTTGGAAAGTTGAGGGAGCATTACGCAATCCAAAAGGCATCCTTGTATACTCAAAATGACCGTGAGGCGTAGAGAAAGCAGTTTTTGATGTGTTTTTTGCATCAATTTGAATTTGATGGAAACCGTTTGCTAAATCAAGGGTTGTAAAGTATTTTGAATGTCCTTAGGATTTACCCAGATTGGACTAGAATAAGGTGAAACTGATGGTCGTATAATGCCTTGCTTTAACATATTAGTTATTTGCGTATTAACCTCCTCTTTATGGATTGGTGCAAAACGATAAATCTTAGAGTGAATTGGAGTTGGATCGGTAACCTTAATTTTATGTTGAATTGTATTGGTACATGTCAGCTTATCGTTGAGTAAATAAAAGATTGAATTATAGTGTTCGCAGATTTGTAATACAAAAGCTTTTTCCTCAGAGTTTAAATTGCTTAATCTCAGATTTTCTCTTAGGATTTGTAAACGATTTGGAATGTTTTTTGATTCTGAAGCGGTTGAAAAGGAAAATAAACCCATTTTCTTGAAATGGTTCTGTGACGCTATTTCCTCGGTGCCCTCGAGCGCCACCTATTTTATACTTAAAAATTGGAAAATTCCGGTCAGCCTAGGTAACACAGATGGAGATACGGTATCCAGTGGTCACATAAAACAAATACAACGTTTTATAAAAATTAAAATAAGTCCTCTATTAAAAAGTGTCAAAAGGTCATTAAAGTAATACAATACAAATCATAGCAGATACGGAAAGAAAGGGAAAACATATAACATACAGCGGTGATTCTGTTTACGTAATAATATGCACGGTGAGTCAAAATGACGGTTACAATGAAAAACAGCTTTTGACGAGGAAAATTCGAACGGTGTGAAATAATAAACACCAAAGGAATGATTCAATTAAGTTAGGTTACAGTAAATTTGGGGAAAGAATGGCGAATGACAACAAATGTCCACTAGGAAACGACGCATGGTGTCACAGCCGCTCACCAAAAGGGTATTTTTAGGATAGAGTGGCGAATGACATTAAATGTCCACCAGGAAACGGCGCATGGCGTCACAGACTCTCACCAAAAGGGTATTTTTAGGATAGAGTGGCGAATGACACTAAATGTCCACCAGGAAACGGCGCATGGCGTCACAGACGCTCACCAAAAGGGTATTTTTAGGAAAGAATGGCGAATGACACTAAATGTCCACCAGGAAACCGCGCATGGAGTCACAGACGCTCACCAAAAGGAAGGTTGGGAAAGGGTGATGCTTTGTCCAAAGCTCAACACGGTGATTCTTATAACAGTCCGTAACAAAAACACGGTAGAGTCGAAAATTCAGAAATGAAAAGTACTTACGGTATAATAACGGTTTGTACGTTTCGGAAAATTTAACGTGAACTTTCACTTAACACTGTTGACAGTACTTTGACAGCAGTTTATATTGTTATATTTGAGTTATAACAGAACTGATTTCTTGGTCGAACAGGCCAACGCTTATACTGCTTAACTGGAAGGACACTGGTAAGATGTAGAAAATAGTGCCACCCGCGCTTCCTTTTCCGGTACTTCAAATTGATCATCTCTAGTTTCCGAAGACGGTTGTGGCAGTGAGATATAGTCTGTAATGCTCTCTAAAGAACGGACCCCGTTACTAGTTGTCCGTTTATTTAACGAAAACGGCAAGTTTAATGCGAACGATTAACGGCTTTTCGTGACATTTATAGGTTAGATGATCTTTTTACCGCTTTCACGGTTTCGGTAGTGGATGTTAGTGTCAAGAAAGTGTCGTGCTTTTGTTCTGTGAAGTCATAAATGGGAAAAGAATAATAGTTCCCGAAGAGTGTTGAAAAGTGACCACGATTTCAGACAAGACAAAATTCGAAAATTGGAGCCATCAGGGATATTTCGGTAACTTAGACGACCGTATTTGTACTGGACGACAGAAGATAATCAATCCTGGCCCATCACGGTAAATGAAAATGATTTATTTTCGACTTTTGGGTCCAACTTGTGATTTTTATTTACAAGTCTAAAATGTAAACAAACATCCTGAGTAACTCTGGTTGCCTATGGTCAAACCTCCCAAAGTGGTTATGTTGTGACAGCTGCACTTGCACTGGTGGAAAAAATGGTACTGACTGTACTTAGTGTTTAAAATGCATCAAATTTCTTTCATATTAATTTCTTGTTTATTGATATTAAGTTCATTGATTTTCGTTAATTTGATTAAGGAGACATTTGCACCTGTGTCGATTAAGAGTTTGATTTCAATCTTGTTGCATAATATTATGATATAACTTGAAGTGTTTGATAATAAAATTGTGTACGATTTCTTTGAATTTGATTCATTGCGATTTTGTGAATGCTTTGGAGGTTCTGAATAATTACAAAGATTTTGTAGATGCTCTGGATTTTCTGAATAATTGGGATTTTGTGGATTAGATTCAATGGACAACTTGCATGAAATTTTTTTAATACGGATTCTGAAAATAGACTCTTAATTGGGGTGGGTTTTATTCATCAATTTTTTTTAAAGTTCATTAAAGCCCCTAAAATTGACTTTGAAAGTCGAAATTTTCAAGGTTACGGAAAATTGCAATATGGCAACTTCAATCTGTGTGAAATAGTGTGCATGAACATAATGATCTTAACGAGTAAGACAGAGACAAATAGCCGAAAACGTTGCCGATTAGTGAACTTTCCGTAGATTTGAAAAGTGCTCTGGAAAATCATCATTTTCTCCGTAATTAGTGGGCTAATATGAAAATAAAAAAAAATTGTCGTATAAATTTCACTCCTTTATCGAGTCATATGGTTTATTTCAAAATCCCCGTTTCATGCAAGTTGTCCATTATATTCGGGCTGCAAGTTCCTTTGACACCTATCACTGATTCGAACTCTACTCCCAGGAACTGGTGCTTGGCTCTTGGAAGTCTTGGGAGTTTAAATTCACGTATGTTGTTGTTGATGAGCATTGTTATTGCCCCAGTTTTGTTCACGTCGCCTTTTATTATTACATTCCCTTTTTCTACACTCTGTTATAAAGTGCCCGGGTTTTTTACAATAATTGCAAAATCTTGATAACGGGCTTTGATCATTTGAGTGATTTAAAGAATTGGGATTTGTAGGATTTGTAAAATGATTAGCATGAATATTTGATTGTGGCTTTTTGTTCCTGTAACCATTTTTCGCTTTGTGACCATTTCTTTTGCAAATATTACAATAGGGAGAATAAGTTTTAGGTTTAAATTCATTAAAAGAGATTTGTAATGGTCCCTCTTCTTCAGTGGCCAAGGGCTTCAGTTAAAGTTTTCAATTTTTGTCCGCGTAAAAATCGTGAAATAGCAGGAAGCGAATAATAGATCAAACGACTTAATGCCAATTTTTTAATCGTTTCAATTTTATATTGCTTGTTTCCTTCTGGAATGCTATTGAACACTCGCATAAGAATTTTGTTTATTCGTTCATGAAAATTAATTACTCTCTCATCGGTATATTGTTTTAATGTATTTAATTCTTCCATTAACTGAATATAATGTTTTTTATCCTGATATAAACTTCTTAGAGTGCCTGTTAATTCCTGAAAATTTGAAGGTTCCGTTCCCTGGTTTTGAGCTCTGGCAGTGCCAGTTATGCGAGATAAAATATAGACAAATAAAGCTTCCGTTTGTGTATGATGGGCTAAACTTATTGCATTCGAACAATTTGTGATGAATTCATTAAATTTAATACGATTGCCGTCAAAAGATTTGGGAATAAGAGAGCATAGAAATTGGAGTTTGAACTCCGGTTTATCAATTTCCTTACCATTTGATGGTTCTGGTTTAACGTTATTTTCATTAAGGCTTTCGGTACTCATTATAAAAAGATTTTCGTAACATATATTTAAAGACAGATATTAATAGAAAGGGATTCGTAATGGAAATAAAATAGACACAAACAGTCCTACCTTTTTTTTTCGGAAAATAGAGATTAATATTTTTTTGCTATTGCCGTCGCTTGTGATAGTCGCTCTCGTTGAACGGGTCGTCCAGCAGCTTTGTCGTCTCGATGTGGTTTCGTATGGCGGTACAGTAGCAATTCAGTGGTCAACGGTGTGTGTGCAGCTCGGAGTTCGTTATTATCCGTGAAATTAAAATTTCCAACAATTGTTTCCTTGAAGCAATTGTCCGATAATATCCCACTTCTGACACCAAATTTTGTTGTGGATTTCAGGACTTCTGACACCAGTTAATTTTTTAAAGGGAAAAAACTAACAAAAACTTTTAAGTTGGTTTTATTCATAATAAAATTATATAAACAGTGTACGTTTTGTATAAAACGAAAAAACAGTACAAGTTAGAAATATTGATATTGGTCAAACAATTGACTGAATTAGAACTTGTATTTAGAACTTAGATGATGAGTTAGATTTTATTTAATAATTTTAATAACATGAACTTAACTGCGCGGAGATGCAAACAGGAGTTTTTATACCGCGGAAAATAAGTTTTATCCTAAATGTTTTATGAATCTCTATGTTTTATGAATCTCTGCTGCAACAAATGGACGCATATTAATACTTCTTTTAATTGATATGAAAATTAACAGGTTGCACTTTTGGTGTTTTCTTCCTTCAAAAGTGTCGCCGTAACTAAAAGTAAAACAATAAGTTAATTGTTGAATGACTTTGTTGCGTCTTTGGTACACCAGAGATTTATGTATACAGAGTGAAATAATATGACAGAACGAGATTACATATACAATTACATATACAGGAGGATCATAAAATACGGATATATTGAGGGGTAGATAACAAATTATTAATTTTAGATATAGGTACAACAATACATGTTTTCAAAACATCTGCAAATGTACTGTAATAGGAACATGGGGGGCTATTAGCATTTCTAGCGCTTTTTCAATAAAATGGTATTATTTTTTTTAATTAACTATTTTATTGTATATACCATCAATAAGCGTTAGTAAAGCACCATAATTTTATATTAGGAAAAGGCACCAGAAAGCGTTAAATAGGGCCTTGGATGTACAATAAGTAACTTTTGTAATAATAAACAAATTTTTACAGCAAAATAAACATTTATTAGTAATTGTGTTAGATAACGTGTTAGAAATAAATATAACTTTCCTACAAATGAATTAAACAGGATATAAATCATTTTTAAACTTTAAACACTTTATAAACCTTTGTTAAAATTGAATATAAATTCTTCCTCGTCTAGATGTTCTTCATTGCCTTCGCCTTCTCCATTTCCACTGGTGCCACTACCGTTGCCCTATACTGAGGAAGTGCCAATTTTTCGTAACACCTCATCTGGCAAAACGTAATTGTCGCAGCAAGCTTCACTTTGTAGTAGTCCAAATTTAATGTGAAGAAGAGCATTTACGGTCTTCACAGACATATGATTTCGAAGTTTATTTTTAAAGTATCCCATATGACTAAAAACTCGTTCTACTGCAGCATTGGAATGTGGTAATGAAAGCACTCCTTTGACTAAATAGCTTAAGTCTTTGAACGAATTTTCATTTGCAGCGTCTTTATATTTAATCACTTCTTGCCAAAATGCTTCTGTTTCAGTAGTTTGATTCCATTTTATGAAATTTAAATTTCTTCACTGATCCTCAATTTTTTGGATCAAAATGGGATCCGAATACATTTGCCGACACAGTTCTAAAATGCTCCGCTTCTGGTTATAATACCGTAGTGCTTCGTGCACACTTACAACCGACATACCTATTACGAAAAGGTAATCATGAACGAAGATACCAGTTTGTCCGTAGGCGAGTCAGAGAATGTGTCTTTGAAAAATACCCAAATAAGACCAATATGTGTTCAAATAATAGAAAAAGCAGAACACAACTGTTTCTTTAAAACTCTATCGAATAAGTTGGCAACACAAATCCCGAAATACATTCAAATTTTATTAACATTCTGCGGTTTCGATTCCCCAGCTGCAATAAAAAATTTTTCCAACGATGATTTTGTAACACTCGAAGAATTTGCTAGAAATGAACTCCCTCATTTTCTAACCAAAGATGCCAATAAAATGGATTTTTTTAACATATACGCAAATAGTCCAAATTGGACCAATATCAACAACAATCTATTTCTACTGAAGAAAATTCTCTGCATCTTATATTATCAAATTGGTTCAATAAACAAGAAAACGGAAAGACAATTTTCGAAACATTTTTTAATTCATCAAAAAACACTTTTGTTTCTGTAAATGTAAGAGAATTAAGTCACAATAATTTCTCTTATGTTGCAAAAATTGTTTGTCCTATATGTAAGACAAAAATTAATGCACATAAAGAGGAATATGGAAGTAAAAATAAAACACCACGAAAGACTAGGTGGATAATTACAAATTTTCACACCCACGTAAAAAAATGCCGAGAAAAATTCCATCTACTTCAAAAAACCAGTGATGAAACAAAACGAAATTCGCAAAATCAGCCAAAAATAACAGACATGATGTCAAAAGTTAGGGTACTGCAGAGCATTGAAATTAATACAAGCGAAAAAAAAAGTACTGATGACTCGATTCAAGATTTCTTTGACGATATAACGATAAAAAAGAAAGGGGTTATACACGCCGACAACGAAGAAGAATCGCTCGCGTCTGAAGATACCGCATTCTCGACCGAATCAAATCCAAGTTCGTCACAACCAAATTCACAATCATTGTCGGGGGAAACACACCCCAGAACGTTTTAGGAGCAGGATGTTCTGGGGATATTGTTGATGCTCCAATAATAAAAAAGAGAAAAAAGGATTTAAGGACTAGAAGCGATAAGAATCGTTCTAAAAGATTAAAGAGCTTAACATCTGAAAAAAGAATTCCTTTTTATTTCAAAATTGAAAATGAAGAAGCGTTGATGCTCAAATATACTAACGATTTAAGGGATACTGTAAATAATTTACTTTGTAAATTAAAAGATGACGGCCAGGAAAAACTTCTCATTAGTTATCCGCCCAGTACATCTCATGACAATAATGGGCAAAACTATCTGCTCAGTAAATTACTAGAATTTTCTCGATCTCAGGTGACATCAACATCAGACAAAGGAAATCGTTACGACAATGTAATTCGAAGATTTAGTGCATATATATTTATGACTGGGGGTCGATTGACTTATGAAACATTATGTGCCAACTTGCCCTTGCCTTCGCTTTCAACCGTCAGTAGAATTCTCAGTGATAAAGAGCCAACAATAATTGAAGGTGAATTACGAATAACTGATTTAGAAAATTATTTGAAATCCAGAAATCTTATGCCCGTGGTATGGATAAGCGAAGACGCTACCAAAATTGTTGAAAAAATTTCCTTCGACCCAAAAACCAATCAACTTGCAGGATTTGTTTTACCTACAAACGATACAGGTATGCCAGTTCCTTATTCTTATTTGGCAACCAGTGCAAAGGCAATAGAAAATCTGTTTTCTACGGTAGACAAAGCATCTTATGTGTATACATTAATGGCCCAACCTTTAGATGACAAAGTTTCTGCCTTTTGCCTCTGCATTTTTGGAACTAAGAATAAATTCACGGCAGATGACGTCGGAAAGCGTTGGGTGTTTATAAAACAGAAGTTGGCAAGTGTTGGCATTACAGTATTGGGTTTTTCATCAGATGGTGATCCACGATTGGTGAAAGCTATGAAAATGAAAAAAGATCTTGGATTGAAATGTACTGTTGAAAATTGGCCATGGTATTCTGCTGTATTTAAAAACGATTTCGATGTAATCCAGGACACTGTGCATATTGGTACGAAACTGAGAAATAGATTTATAAAACCTACCAAATTTATGGTTGTTGGTACTAAACTAATAAGTGTGTCACATTTAAAAATTTTAATGAACAACGTTAGTAAAGACCAACATTTACTAACTTTAACCGATGTAAATCCTCAAGATAGAATGAATTTTCCATCTGTCCAAAAAATTTGCGACAACAAGGTAATTCAGTTATTATCTGAAATTCCAGATACTGAAGGTACTGTGTTCTTCCTCGAATTGATTAATAACGTTATTAGTAGTTTTTTGGATATAAATTTGACACCTTCTGAACGTATTTATAAAATGTGGCATGCAGTGTTTACACTACGAATTTGGCGTGCATGGATTTTACAGCACGAACATTACACGCTTCAAAAAAATTTTATAACTTGCAATGCATATACATGTATTGAACTTAATGCGCATGGATTAATAGACATAATTATTAAACTGAGAGATGAGCAAAATGAGAACTTATTTCTACCTCATTTATACAGCAGTCAAACATGTGAATCATTTTTTCGGTTATTGAGATCCATGTCATCGACATATTCTACTGTTGTAAACTGTACTATGCTGGATATTATGCACAGAGTTCGAAGGATCCAATTACAAAACGACATATTATTGAACACCAGCGAATTCATAAAATATCCCCGATTTTTCAAAAAAAATAATACTACTGATGAGATGTATAATTTTCCGTCAAACGAAAAAATTGGTTCTATTGTTGAACAAAGTAAAAATGATTCAAGAGCCTTGATGATCAAGCTTGGGATTTCTGACACAAATATTTTAGATTCAGTTTTGTGTAAAATTAATTGCGTTAAGTATCCAGAAGAACCCAATGATCAATATGAAGATTCATGTGATGAAGAAGATGACGATGTGAATACGTGTACAATATCTTTGAAAACCACTGTCAAAGAGGGCGAGGAACTCGGTACATCAAGCTATAATAATGATTTAGATACTCAATCGAACATCGACGAACATGAACAAGAACTGTTAGAAGACATGACACAATTACAACAAATAACTGAAACTTTACAACTTCGGAATTACAAAGACGATGTTAAATGTACTGAAAACTTAAGAAAATTAAGAGAATCAAGTCCTTTTACCACTGTAAGTGACTCTAATGGTAAACGATATGTTGTTCGAAAGTCTTCGATTTGCTGGTTACTCAATAGCAACATCACTAAACTAAGTTCAGACAGAATTCAAAGAGTTCGAGATGATCTGAGTGGAAAAATAAGTAAAAAAAAGCAATTAAATGGCATTTCCGCGTTCATTGCAGACGAAATATACATAGGGGATTATGTTATATTTGAAGATAATGCAGAGGAGTCTGACCGAGAGTCTGACATTACATATTATATTGGTTTAGTACTTGATTTCTGTTATTTAAATGCTTTATCAGACAAAAGGAGAGAGTATTCCCGAAATTACGCTAGTATCAAGAATGATCTAGTGGGGTTCTTATGTACTTGGTACAAAGGTATTAAATTCGATCGTAAAATTGTTTTAGATTCAAAAAATATAGAATATGAAGCACTTAGTTACCAAAATATGAGTACATACAGATTTACCCTACCACTACCAAAAATCTTAATAAACAGCTCGAATGTGATGAACGGGCATTTGATGGAGTAGAGTTGGGAATTCGAGCTGATTTATTTGGTAAATTATTTTACTATTTCAATTAGATTTTTGCAGTTTTTATTATTTGTAAAATATTTTTTAGGAGATGACAGTCGAGATGAAATTTGTAAGAACGATTTAATTGGAAAGTATATCCTCGTTAAATACTCGTATAAAAAATCACAAAAGCTATTCATCGGCATTGTTTTGGAGGTAGTCGAAGAAAATAAATTAAAGGCCAAATTTCTTAGGAAAATCCAAGAAAGTAAAGAAGTTGCATTTAGATTTCCAATTATCGATGATGTAGACATTATTACATCCGACCAAATTGTGACCGTATTAGAGAATGCCAAAATTAACAAGAAATTACAGTATTGTTTTGACAATGATTTTAGTTTTTATAAGAATTTAAATTAATATGTTCAATATTTATTTAAAAGAATAAATAATATTTATTTTGTTGATTTTTTACTTTTTTTATGCAATTAATTGAATATTTCACTATAAAATCATTGTAATAACGTTTGCTAAAAAGTTTGCAATGGGGTGAAATGCTGTGAAATATCATGAAATGCTATGAAATATCGTGCAATGGTATGCAATATCGTGCAATACTATGAAATATCATGAAATACTATGAAATACCCTGAAATCATTTCAAGTATTGCATGTGGTGGGACAAAAATATTGAAGTGAATACCCCCTCGAATTAATCTATGGTTAATTGTTTTAAATATCACTAGTAATATAGTGATTGATATTATTATTAATATACTGAAATATCACTAGAAATATAGTGATTAATTTCTTTTCTTTGATTTATTTATGTTTACATATTTATTTTTGTTTTATTTGTTGTCAATACGTTATGGGTTTTCTTAGTTTCCGAACATTGGTTCTTTCCCACAAACGTGACAACGACTTGTGAATTAAAGGTCGGATGAAGTGTTTCATTAATAATTGATCATTAAATTATTTGATTTAATAATTTAAATTTATTTATTCATGATCATTTCTTTGATATTAAATTAATTTTTGATTTATTTTATTTTAAATATATACACCTCAAACATATGTAATTGTTTTATTTCAATTTTCTATATTTTCCCTTCAACATACAAAGTATTTCGATGTCATTTCTATCATACACAACGTAGGGTACATTATTTAACGATCACTACTTTTTGGCCAATCTATATTTTTGACTTTTCTACAAATTCCTTTTTAATTAAATATTCACTTATATGACATGAGTTTTTCTCAACTTGGGTTTGCACACTACAAAACTTTCCACCAGGGATTTTTTGATTATTTGCAATAGTATATTGTTTATTAAGTGTAGAAAATAAAATTTCCTGTGCGAGTTAAACACTATACTTTATCTACGCTAATACTTTATCTAATACTCTAGAAAATCTGAATATAATTTTTTAATTTGTCAATTGAATGACAGATTTGTTTGTCACCAGAATGAGAGTGACAGTTATGTCACTTTCTGTCACAACAACTTTGCACGAAACCGTGTAGAAAAGTACTTGTCTTCACAGTCTGCGAAAAGTACAGTTTTCAATGTGTCAAAACAATTCAGAATGAAACACTTTCCATGTCGGGCGTTGATAAAATATGTTTATGTAGTTCAGTTGCCTCACTTATTATAAAACCATTTAAAGCATGCCAAGGGTTAACTTTTTTTTACATTTGTTGATAAATTTCATTAAAGTATTCAAAACTATAGGGTGAAACTCGGAAAATTTAATTTCTGGATATAAATAATTTAAATTTTATATATTTTTTTTTCATATATTAGAAAATATATTTGATTTTATTTGGTTTTTATTGAGAAATTCTCAAAATTGTATTAAGGTATTTTTCACTTGTGGCATGTTTTTGAATCAGACTCTCATGGGCAAGCATAGTGTATTTACATTCTTTGCAAAATGCCATTTCGTGGTTGTTCTTAGTGTACTGCTGTGATTTTTAAAGGTGTACCTTCTATCTTTTTTGTTTTCCGTTTTTTAACTTCTGTTTAGGCGAAATTTTATCAATGCCTGCGTCTGCGTTACTTGAATCATAATTGGTGTTCCCAGTCTCACACAAAAAAATGTTAATTATCCGAAAAATATCAACAGAATTAGGCTTACCTCTATGATATAATTAAAATTTTGCAACTTTGAAACTTGAATAGTACATGTTTAAAAATCAAGGCATATTTTCCGTTTTTTTCGGAGGTGCCGCAAGCGTGGTAGTTTGCCTAGTTACGCCAATGTTAACGAGATCTCCATAACTGAGATAAAAGAATACTAGTGTTTGCCGATATATGACTTTTTAAATCTCTTGTTCTCGAAAAGCCTTGCATTACTAAGTTTGTCTGGTCTTGCGAGACTCTTGCAAATTCTTGCAGTCTTGTAAAACGACGTCATGAATTAAAAAAAATCCCTGTCTAAGTTAAATGGTGCTTAATAGTACAATTTAAGTACAAACGTTATTTATTTATTATATTTGAGTATTCTTTATTCAAAAAATTAAAATATCTTTATTTTCAAACTCATACATTTTTGGTATATTTTTTTCGAAGCAAGAAATTTTGAGAGATTTTACAAGTCTTGTTCTTGTCTTGATTTTTCTTGCGAAGATAAGACAAGACTGCCAACACTAAAGAATACCTGGAAGTAATACCAGTCTTTAAAGGAGAACCTGAAATTTAGTAATATTTATTGTAGAGAGTAAAAAAATAATTAAGTACTTTTACGATTCTGCGAAAATGATTCCCGGTGTAATGATTTTATAACGTGTCGCATTAGAGCCAAAATACAGGGAGAAGCTGCATTACACCTTGCAAATCCAGAAATTTCTAACTGGGCAGATTTAAAAAATCCCTAATTAATGCGTACGCCAATAATTCTAATCTGTGTCTACAGCCAATACCCAATAGTATAATAGAAAATGAATATTCCACTATAATTCCAAGTTATAAATATTTACTGTCGCAAAAAGAAAATATTATACCTCTATCAGACATTTGTAGTACAAACGGTATGTACCATTGCCCTTCCAAACTGGTAACAAGTGGAAACACCACCTGAGAGAAAAGCCTAATCGACATAACCTCCACGAGAGGGCGCTTATACAAACAAATAACATCAAATCAAGACCATATCGAGAAAATCCGATAAACAAACCACTACTTAGGCTATATACAAATACAAAGTACATAATTTAGTGATGGTAAGAACTATACACACATAAAATAATAATTTAACTAAGGAAAAAAAAATAATAATGTTTTTTTCCAATACTAACATAAGCTTCGTTTATAATTAGCTAAATTCAGGTGTGCACAGACTAACAGCAACGCTGTTTAGTTTGTGCACAGAATATCAGACACAGAAGTAACACTCCTCCCTTTTTCTATTATTCTTTTTTCTGTAAGTTTTCTTCTGCGCAACAGCCTAGGTGCAAGTAAAGTAAGCGATATACGTACGATATACGAGTTTTAAGAACTTAAAGTCTGGTGCCCACATCCCCCCAATGTTAGTTCTACACTACTCGGTAACACAAAATAAAGTAACAGAGTACAATCGAGAACACCAACGAACAATCTGTTCGTCAGGTCTCCAACTTATATCCACCAAGCGCACCCAACCGTCTTTCCGGATAAAAGGTATTCTGTGACTTTTTATAGACACTAGCGCTCCGCAGCGGCAAGTTTTGTAATATAGGTTGATAGACTGGCCTTGTTTGTTTACATTAAGAATTCTAACAGATATTCGGTTTTCGCCAACCATTTTTTGGAAATTAACTAAAGTTGTGTTTACGAATCTTTGTGGCTTTGACGTCACGCGTATATTTCTGAATCAAATCAATTAGACATTTGTGAACAGTGGCGTTTCGTTTTAAAAGGGAACTCGGTGTATTGCTGGTGATCTACTTGCGTGGCGAATTCTAAATAAAAATTGTCTCACTCGGTCGTATACAAACGCTTTTTAGGATGTCAATACTTTCTTAATATTGTACTTACAAATGCTCGATTTAAAATCATGTAAAGGTTCAATACATTGTAATGAAATTGGTTTTTATCTTTGATTCCATATTAAACACGCAAAAAATTCTTGAAATTGCACAATTGTTGAAAGTCACAAAATGTGGTCATTTTTAAAGTCCAAGCAAAATTTGAAATGATAATTATCGCACTTCTCATATACACAAACTACCACATTTCTTTTTTCCATAAAACAAATTACTGATATTTCATCTTATACATATTAAACTAGTACATATTTGCATCCAAAAAATTTGATGTTTTTCACGTCAATTTCAATGTGTTGACTGTTTGAGATTTATCAGAAGTTTTGACATTTCTAGGTATAGAATTTTTAGAAGAACAAGAGATTATATCATTAGATTTCTCTTGAAGTGGAGTCTCAAAAATATTAGAAAATTCATTATTAGGATTATGATAAGAAGTAATTACAGGAAAACCTTGTCCATTTAGAAAGCGAAAGTAATCAATATCGTCATTAAGTTCTAAATATGCTTTATAACACTTTTTAAAGTTTGCACCAATTACTCCAACAATTTCATCATTTTGATCAATAGATACATGATCAAGAATTACATGGAATAAATATTCAACAAATTCTGCATTTGGTAATTGAATTGAGAGTTTAATATTAGCTAAAGTTGGAACAGGATTTTTTCCTTCTATTCCAGTAAGAATTAACTTTAGATCTGGACAAACTGGAGTATTTGATACCAAAGCAGATTTCCTAATTAAACATACTTGAGAACCGGAATCAATTAATATAGAAGTGCAAGGTTTCTGTAATTGTGGGCCATTGTATTAACATAAAATGAGACACCACCGAGAGTTTTATGATATTTCTCAGAATGGCCTAATGTTTTAATATGAGAGATGCTCGCTGGATGGCCTAATTGTCCGCGAGCTGTAGCTCGTTTAAAGGAACTAAATTAGGAGAGGAATTGTCATTGGAAGATGAAACGGTTTGAGTCGCTGTGACACGGGATCTATTAGTATTGTTAATTTGATCGCGAGAGGAATTATTAGTAGGATTTCGATCATTATTATTATTGTTAGTACGAGAATTATTATTAGAATGATTATTGAATCGTTGATTATTAAAAGATGAATTATTATTGGAATTATTGCGATAATTTTGATCGTTATAATAATTATTAGAAGAATATTGACGATTGGAGGAATAGTTTTGATTATTAGAAGAATTATTTCGTGAAAAATTATTAAAAGAACGATTATTATTATTTCTAATGCGTGTTCGACAATCTTGATATTTATGACCAGGTCTCTCACAATAATCACAAAAATTTATTAAGGAATTCCTAGGAAGAACTTCAGGAAGAGTTGTTTGAGGTTTAACATTATAAGGGCATTTATCAGATGGTATTTTAAATTCAATACAATGTGAAAACTGACGTTTAACTAATGAATCGCTCGTTAAATTTAAATTATTTTGATGCAAAGAATTTGAGACAAAAGGTACGGTACTGCTAACACAAGTTGGAAAGTTAGAATTTTGCGATGCAAATGACACAGAAGGAATTTCTTGTTTGTTACGTACGTTATAAATACAATTTTGTGTGAAATGGTCGGAAATTTGACAAATGTGACAATAATTGAGTTCGAATTTGAGTGATTCTAAATTTGCGTTTTCTTCTGCCACATCCTCTATTGCATCCTCAAGAAATTCCGGATTTCTAGCTCTAACGAGATTTTTTAATTCATTATTTCTTAACCCGTTTATATATGCATTTTTAACAAGTCCATTAACATAATTTCTTAACATTGCTGATGATCTGTCCTGTTCTATCTCGCGAAGATGACTTTTATAAAGATTTTCAGTAATTTCAGTAAATTGAGATAAACTTTGATCTGGTTTTTGTTTTAAATTCGAGAGTTCGATCATGAACTGACTTGAACTAATTTTCTTTGAATAGTGTGTTTTAAGAACATTTTTAAGTAATAATTTCTTATATTGTGGTTTAACATCTTCTAAAGCTTGATTAATTATAGAAATAAATATATTTAATGTACTTGTTTTAGATGTGTTATCAAAAGAAACACTTCTTATCATATCTAAACTAAAATTAAATTTATAAGATTCTAGTACTGGATCATTTACTATATTAGCAAATTGGGATTGAGCCGAAGCTTGATCTTGAGAAGTACTTGAATTGGGCATTTTGATTTCAATTTAAGATTTTCGCAATAATCTTACAAAGAAATTAATTGAATATAACTTGAAATTTGCGTGGGGTAAAAATGCGAATATACAATTTTTAAAAAACGACTTACAGTAGTGCGAAAATAATAAAATACATTGATGCTGAAGAATCCCACGTAAGCTCGAATTTTTTTTTTTCTTCTATGATTTCTTCTTTTTGCTTCTGTTGAACTAATAGTACACAGAAAATTCTGTGGTCACGCTTACAATCGAACAACTGGTGTTTTCTTATGTTGAATTAGATGAATGATGTCGTGTTGTCGTGTTGATAAAAGTTGTGGATACAGGAACAGGAACACTTCCAATCCAATGGGAAGAAACAATCGCTTCTTTTCTTGAAAAAGAACAGCAACTTCTTCTCTTGAATCCAACCGACTGCGCCAATTTTGTAATGTTGTTGAGGAGGTGTGTGTGTTGGATTGGCTAAGACTATGCCAATCTGATGTATTCACGAATATGTGTATATGATGACCAATGAAGGGTTGTTGTCAATGCCTTTTGGATGGTAAAGGTCTTATAAGACAATTGATGGTTGTTGTCCACTTAAACGTTGCACTTGATAGAACACGAGGGTTCGTATTTTATTCTTTAGAAATTGGGAGTGTTCGTAATAACACGACGAGAATTGAAGTTTCAATTTTATAAATTTATTGAATCGTACCGTTCGCCATCGGTCTGATCTAAATTTCCACTGAGTGATTTCCAAATAGTACCTAATCCATTAATTAGTCCCCGTCGTTTACGTTTTTGCTCACTTAATTCATTAAAAATAAGATGATTGTACTGATCTTGAACTTGCTTGTCTACTTCCTGTACTTGAGCATAAGGCATTCGGTAAGCTTTATTAAAGACCGGTACATTGTCTGTTGTGCGTATTTCATGTTTGACTGCGTTCGTAAAAGTTAGTGGTAAACTGTTGTAATGGAATATTTCTCGGTATTCATAACAAATTTTTTGTATAGCGTTTTTTTCTTATTCGTTTAAATGTTGTAATCGGAGATTTTTAAGATTCATTCAATATCAGATCAGTCTCAGTTTAGATTGTTTGCGAATAATTTTGAATCTCGTCTATTTGATTAATTTCAATTACACTTATTGGACTAATAATAATATCAACTTCCTGCTCCGTATTATTTAATATTGTAACAACAGCATCTTTGTTTTCTCTTTACTAAACACGCGGGAATCTCTACACCGTTTTGTAATTTAATATACTCTACTACTCCGTAATTAACATCTGCGTTCACAGGAACTTTTACTATGTGATATTGTCGCGAGTACAAGTAGACGTTTTTTGGTTGTGCTTTTTGGTAATAAATGGAAATGGTACCATATACATTATTGACAATATCCTTATTTAAGTCGATTGTTGCGCCTAATTTTCGTAGTAGGTCCATGCCAATCAAGCCGTCGTACTCGTTATTAAAATTGAATATATGAAATATAAACATACTATTAATTTTAAACAGTTTTGGTAATGGTATATGCGCTACAAGATTGTGTTGAGTAATTCGGTGAGCAGTTTTTATTTGAAATGGTTTGTCAATGGTGTCAATGAGAAATTTTAAACCTACTCTAGGAACGATTATGTACGGCAGCTCGCTACTTTGCAGATGTGTTATGTTAATTATGTAACGTGATGCGACGGGCACTGTTCTTGAAAATTTTCAGTTTGCGGCTCGTTGTATGTGCGTTGTTCAACTACGTCATCAGCTTCGACGTCTTGTTGATACAATTCCTCGCTTATAAAATTAGGGGGTTCCGTAGACCGAAAAGATGCACCAGGTCTCCGTAAAGCAGTATTACCGGAAGAAGTATCCATCAGTTGCGGATAATTTCTAATTTGTTGTGATTGATTATTCTGTCGCGTATAATTCGACATTATTTGTGAACGAGCATTATTAAACGGGACTCTAGGTGCCTGATTGTTGCGCCACTGATTATTATATGATGCATTTTGTTCCGTTTGAAAATTTGTAAACGGTCGAGGTTGTGAACGCCAATCTGTATTAAATCTGGGCTTATATGAATTATTTGAAAAATTATTCGTGTTGAAATTGGATCTTGGATTAAAGTTTTTATTAAAATTACTGTAATTTCTTGAATGTGAATTTGAAGAGCTGGCTTGTACAGTGGACTATTTTGTGCATATGCAAAATTTTCTTCCCCTCTAACAATACCCATTGCCTCTTCTAAATTATTAGGATTTCTCAAACGAATAGGTAGACTGTTTTGTAGTCCCCTTAGAAAAGCTTCTAGAACTTGTTTTTCGTATAATTCAGTTTTTAAAGTACGGGCTGTATATTATTTTCTGTTAGTTAACTTTAGTTAATAATAGACTCAATAGGTCCTGGCAACGATTGCCATAGTTGATTGCATTTTCATTTTTGCCTTGTCTAATGTGTAACAAATCCTCGACTAAACAATTTTCATCTCTGCTATCTGAGAAAAATTGAAGAAGAAATGATTTTATAGATTGCCAGTTAGTCAAAACGCCTCGACTGCCCACTAAACTTAACGCTCTTCCGGTTAATTTCCCTATAAGAGCTCTCAACAAAAATTCGTTTTGTGGGTTATTGATATTGGTTGCATCACTGAAGGTGGTAATTAGATACTCAGCGGATTGCATAAAAATCGCTAAAGTTGCCGGATTTCCATCATATTCCGGTACGGTATCGAGATGGACTTTTTGTAATACATTTACAGCCGCTTGTGCTGGTGAATTTACAATATTTTCGTTAGACATATTTACTTCGAGTCTAAGAGGACTTCTATCTTTCATATTACTCGTTCAATGTTAGCTCTAGTGATTAGATTCGCTGTTTATTATATATAGTTATCGTTACAATTATTATTCACAAAATATTTTCTTCAATGTTTAAGGGAAATAAGGAAAGTGAAAAACTCACAATATTAAATGATGCATGTAGCTTGATTTATGCGCCCTGGACTGTAGAATTGTTGGCTGTTCCCCAATCGGTGTTGACAGAGTCGCGGCGATGTGGTCCGGTTCCTCTGGCTTCGATGTTGCTTCGACTTGGATTCGATGCTTGTAACTTTTGTCGTCACAAAATCTTCTTTTTGTTGATAAATTGATTTAATTTGATTCACCCGGTAAATCGTTAAAGCGAACGTTAGATTTTCACGATTTTTGTTGATAATACTAACGCCGGGTATCCTACCGACTGCGCCAATTAACTTTCCGTAAATAAAATTCAATATAAAAATTTAAAAATACAAGTTGTTTTTATTAATTGATTCTTGATTAATACAACAGTAAAATTATAAGTATTGATTAAGAGACGATCGTAACAAGAATGACCAACGACTCTGTAGCTTGCCACCACCTTAGGTGGTGCGATCGGACCACCTACCGGATCCTTATCAGCAATAATAATTAGTATCAAGTGATAATTTGTAATTATGCAAAGCTAAGAGTCTAGAAGGAAATGTAATATAAGTATAGTTCCATCTACATTGTAATACGTCTATAACCGGAGGTAGAGGTCATATAACACGCAAATATTAGTAAATAATTCTGGCATGAATTGTGATCCCATATCCGTTAACAAATATCTCGGTGTACTGAAGCGTAATATAATGTGCGTTACAAAAGCTTTTGCTACCGTGGTAGCGATAATGTCTGGTATTGGAATGTATTCGGGGTAGCGTGTTAAATAATCCATACATATATATTTATATATGTTAATAATATAGTTAATATATATTTATTCCCCTTTTCCGTTCTAGTTAATGGCCCTACAATATCTAGTGAAATTAATTCGAATACAGTTGAGGGTACTGGCATTCTTTGTAAGGGTGCTGGCGGAATATTTGTTCTTTTGCGTGTATTACATGAATCACAGGTTTCACAATATGTTTTCACGTCGTTTGACGTCTTTTTCCAATAGAAATCCCTACGTATCGCTTCTAGTGTTTTCTTTTGTCCTGGATGACTAAATATAGGGTTATCATGATATAGTGTTCAAATTTGATTTTTTAATGATTCTGGGAGGACAACTTTATCGTTTCGTTCGTCGCACTCTCTACTTTTGTATATTATACCGTTTTTAGCTTTATAAAACAGTTCATCAAGTAGATATGATTGAACTTGAGGGTCTTTTTCTTGGAAAGTTTAAATTTCTTTTACATCGAGTATTAAAGGTGTTAATTCATTGTGCGCTTTTATTTCGGAAATAGTATTTCACCTAATCGGTTTAATGAATCAGCAATGTTTGTTTTACCTGTTTGGTATTTAATTGTGAATGAATATTCTAGCAATGAAAGTCGCCATTTAGCTAATAGCGAACTTGGATCATTAATATTAAAAAGATATTTTAACGGTCTGTGATCTGTATAAACTGTATAATGTGTTCCTACTAAATAAATTCTAAAGTGTTTAATATGCCAAACAATACTAAGACATTCTCTTTCTATTGTAGAATAACGCGTTTCTGCATCGAGTAATATTTTACTAGAATATGAAATTGGGTGTTCGACTCCGTCATATTCTTGTGCTAAAATTCCACTAATGGCAATTGAGCTTGCGTCTGTAATCAAAATGAATTCTTTTCTGAAATCTGGGTATTATAAAATAGGTGGTGATATTAAAGATTGTTTTAAAGAGTTAAAAGCTTTTTCTCGTATCGTTCCAAATCAACGGTTTGTTTTTTCTAGTTAATTCTGTGAGAGGAGATGATAATTCTGAAAATTTAGCAACAAATTTCCTATAAAAACCGCATAATCCTAAAAAGGCGCGAACTTCGCGAACTGTTTTCGGACTCGGATAATTTTCAACAATTTGTGTTTTATCAGGATTGGTTGCGTATCCTTCACCGGATATTACATGTCCTAAAAATTTAGCTTGTTTTTGTAAGAAATTGCATTTAGTGGGTTTTAATTTTAAACTATTTTGTCGTAATCGTTCAAATACTTGTTTTAGTTTTAAAAGATGTTCGTCAATATTATCATTTGAATAAACTATTATGTCATCAATAAAAACTAAACAATTAATACCAGTTAATCCTGCTAATGTTGTTTGAATGAATCTCATAAAAGTGGCTGGTGCGTTTTTTAAACCGAAGGGTAATCTATCAAATTCATAATGACCGTGTGGAGTGGTGAACGCGGTTTTCTCTTGATCTGCTGGATGCATTGGGATTTGCCAATAACCGGATGCTAAATCTAATACTGTAAATAAACTTGCGAACTGAATTTGGCCAATTGTTTCAGATATATTTGGTAAAGGATAGAATTCAGACTTGGTTATTTTGTTTGATTTTCTGTAATCAATACAAACGTGTATTTCTGGCTGTTCGTGGCCTGGCGTGTGGCCTGGATGACATTTCTTTTCTACCATAACGACAGGTGCGCTCCATGGACTAAAACTTTCTTTTATGACTCCGCATTCTAACATTTTATTTATTTCTTTGTTTAAGAGTTCTTTTTTCATATGGGGAACGCGATAGGGCTTTAGTGCAATAGGGTGTACATCTTCTGTGATGATTCGATGTTGGATTTTTGTTGTACTAGAAAGAACTTTATTTGAAATTCTAAAAATATCATTATATTCCTTAACTAAATTTTTTAATTTATTTCTTTTTTCTCATCAACACATTCAATATTTAAATTCTCTAATAGTTCATGAACATTATTTTCTTCCTCCTCATTTAAAATTCTACTATCCTTATTATTTTTTACTTTAACTTCCGTCGCTTCATTACAATGTCCAATGACTGTGCCTTTTTGCAATGTTCTCTCCAGTGAAGTAGTATTTACTATAGAAACAGATATTTTTACCTTTTTCAGACCCCTTTTAGCGGCTGAAAACGTGTACTTCGCGAAAGGGTTCAAAGACTATTTCGACATCCTTCATTGGTCCATCAATTATTCCAAAAACTGTCCAAGATGTTCTGGCTGGTATTTTACAATTATTTGCTAACATTCAAGGGGGAACCTTGATCAGGGGCCGGAGCACGTAAGCTAACTTAGAGAAAACTCTATGCTTCATGCGCCAAAATTTCAAAGAAGCGAGCACGTAAAAATTGTCGAACTCTGCCGGCAGCGTTCGTACTCGTCCGCGTAAAGGATAAAGTGGAATTTAGGAAACACATCTAGAGGTGTTTCTTGGACTTTTTATTTTTAATAAATTTAAAACTACAACATTTTTAGGACAAACATTTTATTTATATACATTTATGTGTTTTGATGGATAAATGGTGGGCAGCTCCTGTTGAAAAAAAGAAGTCAATTTTAATAATACACTTACATTAAAAAAAAATAAACTTAATACATTCTTAAATATCATCATCCTTTCGCTCTTTAAACCACTGAAAAAAGGCAAAGAGTGACTCTGCCATTTTTTCAGTTTTTTTGGCCATGATGGTCTCCATGGCAGACAGTGACTGTGCCATTTTTTTCCGCGTTTTTGGCGATGGTCTCCACCTGCTCCAACAGTTTGGCTTGGTTTTCGGAGTACATTTCCTCCACCGACTTCGTCCCACTCTTTTGATTAATGGACTGTTTTGTTTTTTTTTTTGGAGGCGGCTATTGACTCTTCCGCTTTCTGATTAGGGGAGTTTCCATGTCCCCCGAATTATCCAATGGCCTTAGGGGTGGTGGTGACATTTTAGGCGTTGTTGTCTGTAAATAATAATAAAAATTTGTAATAAAATTTTTTAGACTTAATTGGTTAATTACCTCGCTGCAAGATGGAACATCAAGACAACATCATTTCCCAGTGAGATGGCTGGCATTTGAAGTCTCTATCTTGATCTATGCTTGCAATTTATTTACTTGACTTTTTAATTCACCATTTAGTTTCCAAAGTCTATTAATTTCTTTGAGATATTTCTCTCTCTAATTTTGCCAATTTCATTTCAAATTTGTCGAATTCCTTTTCGCGCTTGCCTCAAAACTAAACTTACTTGAGAACAGTGTTTCGAAAGTGTTTCACTCTCTTCACGCAAAATACAATAATCTTCCCGTTCATTAAACGTGTGATTGGTACGCATTGGATTAATTGGTTAGTATTACAATATTTAAAACTTTTCTACTATAATCGCACATAGAGCAAAATTATGTCTAAACATTAATTATTTATTGCAATTAAGCATGAAATTTAACCATATAAATAGCGAATAATTCTCAAATGGCTGACTGAAGTTCTTGAATCAACATGAAATATTCATGAATTAAATCCAAACGCTTGTTAATATTTTTAACTTCCGTAGTTACAACAAAATTTAAAATTTGTAACATTTCTATATTCACAATTTGCAATTTACGGACCATTCGGGTAATATATTCTGCTCTTTGTCTTTCAGTCATTGTGTTGGAAATTTTGGAACTTTACTTTTCAAAAATTAGTTTTCATGAATTTAATCTGATTTTTCGGCGATTTTATTCTGAGTAGACTATTTTAATTTGAGCATACCCCACACCTGACACCAAAAATTATGTCGTGCCTGGAAAGGCTTAGCATTGGCCGAGTGGTTGCCTTTTTTAAATGCTAAACTAATTTGCGGGGTAAGACCTCGCGTCTCTCGGCATTCTCCACTCAAGGCAGAGCTACAGCGCTAGAGGATTTTATGCTCAATATTCAAATCTACAATAAATTCTCTATATGCGATTCTACAATATTTATTTATTTAACACTAAAACAACACTACAAAGAATATCCATAAAAGAGTCTACCTTTTGGCAATTGATACATCTTGGTTGAAGAAGACATCTTAGCAAGGATTATTTTTCACAAACAGGTGGATTAACAGCGCAAGAGAGCAAATTTTGCGACTTTTAACTTCCCTGAGTATATGTATGAAACTGATTATTGCTTCGCTCGTGATTAGATGGGTACCTGTTTGAAATGGTAACCACCCTTACAATTTGTCACAATTCGGCTCCCTATTGGCCACTGTGACTTCTTTTGTAAACAATTTATGACTTTTTACAAACTTTCTCTCACACAATTTAGTGTTTGTACAAAGATTTTTACAATGGGTTTTTTTATTACTGACACTTATGACTAACACTGAGTATACTTTTTGTACTATGGTAAGGTGATTGTAAATGGGGTGCAATTGTACACTTATTATTCTTCTCCTTCAGCTCAAAGCTCTTTTATATCAATCCGGAAAAAGAGAGTGTCAGCACTCATCAATAAATTTGGCGCCAGCGGTAATTCTACTTTTCCGCTTGGTTGAGTTTTACCTAAGCTGGTATATAATATATGTCAATCGGCACCCCAATTTATGATTCTTTCCGTCTGGATTTCTGCATTTATCCAGTTGTTGCTGGCCTGAATTACTTACACGTGCCGATACAATTGCTGTCTCTTTCCTCGTGATTTTTCTTGTGCGTATTGATTAGGTATTCGTTACCAATGGACCTCCACATCAATACTTGCCGAAAGAAAAGTTTTTGTCCATTGACAAGGATCATCATACTTCTCTTCCGCCATGATGTTGGTGGTGGGACTAACATAGTCCCACTCATCGTCAGTTGTTTTGTCGTCAGGGAAGCACTCCTCCCTGACGTGACCGGCCTCCCCGCACTCCGGCAATGGAAAGCAGCACGTCAAGGAGACGGTGGCCTCGCAAGAGCCGCTTTCTCCTCAGACGACTCATCGTCGGCGTCGCTTGCAGGTGGGGTTGGTTTAGGAGCCAGAGAACCCACTTTTCTCAGCGGCCGCCGTTTTATTGTCTTGGGTTTGGCGGGACCGATAAAATAGTTAAACTCCTCGTCTCCGGAGGTGGGAGGGTTCTCCGGGGAGAGGGCGTCAAAAAACTTGATCCAGTTTTCCAAGCGGGTAACTGTGGAAATACGAAAAGAAAATTACTCCAGTGTACTGATGACACGAAGGATATTTATGTATATAGTTGATTAAATAGAGTTTTTAGTAAAATGTTAGTTAATTCTACGTTCTACTGGAGATGCACAAAACAATGGTTAAATATTACACTTTTATATTATATTATTTATTAATTAAACTGCGGTTTCTTGATCATTTTCACGGGGTTTATTCATTCGCAAATATCCTAGAGAGTCTACACTTGTTTTTCTTCATGAAGGGAGATTTTCATATAACGGAATTGATGGTTTATTACTCTGGGTTGCTGGTACAGAGCAACATTGTTTAGGCGGACACTGAAAATGTGGTCGCGGTCGGTCGTAATGAGATGAAAATACCGAGTCAAATTCTCAAGAATGCGAACTTTGATGAAGTGCGTCATTCTATGTTTCACATAGTGATATTTCACTATTGTCAATAAGTTGTTCAAGAGTTTGTGACGGTGACGTATTTGTAGAACTATCCGAAAGTTTACAGTACGCGAGGATCATATAGAAAAGGATTAATGCTAACGTAGCAATAGTCAGCACATTGATTATAAAGAAAATGTCCTTTTCATACCACGGTGTATTACACAGCGGAACGTATGTATGTTCTGTTACACGGTGTTTTTTGCTAACACTTGATCCAAAATCGCGAGACGTATTGTTAATGGTGCGCCACACCTTCCGATTAAACCGATTTCCGTGTCAGTAGTTAACACTCTCCCCATTGGATAAATGTGAGAAAGAACCATAGTGAATTGAACTGAAAATAGTTCAGCTGGTTGAAAAATTTGTCCATTCCAGGAGATCCATACCAATCTTCCGTAGTTGACTGCATATATCACAGCTTCACTTGACGAGTTGCTTACTGGTTTCATTTCACAAAATGAAACGAGGCATAAAATAACGCCTAAGAAGATTCCTTTAATAGATACAGTTAGTAATTAGGTCATCTTTCATGGGTTTACAATAATTGTCGGAATAAGCACATTTACAACATCTAATTAACATTATAATTCATTTTCTTTACCACACATTGAATAAATAGAACACTATTGCATTTTTTAAAACTTTTTAAACCCAATTCATTTCATTCATTTTTTTCTTTGTGGAATCCTGTTGTACATTTGCATAGACAGGAGCAGGTGTGCTGGGAGATGGAATTGGCTCTCTATTCTCTTTGGGTGGTTCTTGTTCTATCGGCTTCAGGGACGTCGTTATTTCTTGTATATTTTCTTTAGTTTTTCGTTTGTGTTCCTTATGGAGAAGGAGATAAGTTAGCTTTTATAGTTCATCCATATGCTGCATGAAGAGCCATGGTATTGATGATTATATCAAAAAGAGCTTTAATGAGCGGTATTATAAAATAATATTCCCATTACGGTGCTGGTCCATGTTCCAAGTGACCAAAATACACCAATCATTTTCTCCCATGTTGTTTGAGCTAAGTGTTCAATTCCTTCGGGATTAAAAAATTTACCATATTGAAACCTTGGGATTGGACATTTTGTCCCGCAACTTTTCTTGTGATTATATTGCTGACGGCTTTTCGCTCCAAACCAAACAGCATTGCATTCTGGGCATCGCGAATTTCTTGTTCCGTGTAAATTCCTCCGGCTCCCAAATTCTAGATAGGTTGAAAATTTAATTTTTCCTCGGTGTCGGCCTCCAAAATCGTCGGTGGAATTCGTGCTATTACTGCAGGTGACAGACTGACCCATTGTTCATTTATATTGTACATCGGTGGAATTAGAGAGTTACACTCTATTTCTTCGGCATATCTCTTGAGAATTCTTGTCACAGGTGACAAGAAATAAGACTGGTTGTGTAATGGGACCGGAAGTTCCATGCAACACTTAGTGGCTGGTCGTATTTGTACCAATTGGGGTGCACATTGTAGAATATATAATACTTCTCCTGCTATTTTTCCAACGTACCCCGGTCCTCCCTGTATGAGTTGTGTTACTAATTCCATAAAATTGTGTGCTAAGATTAATCGGTTCTTGAGGATTTCTCGAGCTAGCATGCAACGGCGGTGTACTGTATTAGTGTGCACAATGGTGGTTTTAAACGATTGCACAACATATAAAAATTTGGTATTGATATTGTAATGGTTTGGCTGTTGTATTGGGAGAAACGAATATGAATATAATTTTATATTTAATTGGCTATGATCGCTTTACCACTGATACTGAACTTATTGATTCTAATATTCCAGAGAATTCAGATGTTATGTAGTTCGCGAATGTGGACCAATATCAGTGTTTTATTAATTGGGAAAAATTGGAGTTCTTCTAACTTAGCATCTAGGCAACACGGCCTCACCATTCGTGTGGTGGGGACGAGAGGGGTGATGAAAACTAATACTAAAAATACTCGATCCCTAACTTTAGGATGGTTATAGATATCACCCTTCACATCCGGGGATCATGATTCCCTGACCGTCGGATGGCCGCCCATACGGACCGTCGCCAGAGCCGTCCGGCCTTATTGCCTCCGCGCCTCTTGGTTAAGTATTTGAGGACATGCAATAAGGAAAAATAACGGTCTCGTTAATTATGGTAAAAACTTTACGCTTAGCGGGATTGCTTTTCGATGGTTAGTCACTCCGGAACGATAAGTTGAATTAAGAATAAATAAATTTAAATGCCAGAAAGGCTACTGAAATTAAATATGATAACACGATACGATAAGCAGTGTTGGGCAGAAACTGATTCCAATAAAATTAAGAACATATAAAAATTACCTTATTATCCTAATAAAAGAATCACACTTTCAATTTTCGCAAGATGCTCTGTAATGCCTCAATGTGTGTGAGGAAGAGTGGTGTCGTGGAGTATGTTGAAGCGTTGCAGAGACCCTTGGTATAGATGTTGAACGGTTGAATGTTGTAGTATTAAACGTTAAAGAATGATGTACCAAATAGTGATACACGATAAATTAAAGAAACGTTGGTTTGAACACGAGTTTATTGTGGATTGGCAAAACGTAAATGACTAATTATAATTATATATTAACTGACGAAACGTACAGTAATGAATTGTAAAATAGAATGGAATAGAATGGTCGTACTAGGACTGTGTCTATTCTTTATTTTTAACTAGTATTTATACGTTTCAACTTCTCTTCTACTTTTAGGGCAAGTTGATCCGTCTAGGTTCCAATAGCACCCAGAGGGTGGTATCACATTTAAAAGTAATTAAGTTACAATACTTGGTCCATCCAGGTAATTAAGCTTTAGGATTACAAAACATTTAAAAATAATTAACATTTATAGTTATATCAAAGAAATTTCCTAGTTAATTTCCAGTTAATAATTTAACAATGTAAAAGATTAAAAATGGGTAAAGGTAAAAGCAAATATATCTTTCTTAGAAGTATCTACATGGTACCTACACGAATACATTACAGCTCGTCTAAAGACTAACTGAATGCTAACTGTCAACTATCTGTTAACCTACAATCAACTGTCTATCTCAAGACCAACTGTAACTGCCCTTTACGCCCCCGAATATTCCTTCTTATACCTGCTTATCGTTACCCCCGACATTGAAAAATTTGGCCCTTAAAATAATTTAAAATGGTCGTTAATTTGATCAGTTGTTACAAACCAAACTTATATTAAAATCTGTAAACAAAGAATACAAAATATTTCGATAGTAAAATAATCGAAATGATCGCGCGGTTACATCATAATAACGAATGGTAGCCAAAGGTGATAGATTAGGGGCGTTTTGCCTTAATAGTCAAAAGGCATTAGTTTTAGTCGCTACATTAACACGACACGAGAAATATTATTCGCGTTCATCGTATTCGCGATACTCTTTAATTGATGAAAGTAATGAGCATAATAAAATGACCGAACTGGAAATCCCATGCGGCATTAAGGGCTATTTCTAAGAACGGTTGAGGCCTTCAATAAATATATTTGCCGAACAGGATTACTCTGCAGATTACTCACAGGATGTTCCCCACTGTTTAAATGCAATTAGTTTACAAATAATCATAAAATATTTACTTGCAACGAATTTAAGAATAAGGATAAACTAGCATCTGGGGTGCAGCTTTGCCAATTAAATAATTTAAACTTTCCCTCAACATTTCTTAGAGATGGTCCGGTCGTTTATGATAGCCCATATAGATAAAGAAATAAGTAGAATTATATGTCTCGCTTACGAAACCAAAAATTCACGTATTGGCGCTTGGTGTAGACCCTTTCAATATACATATTTAAATCAATATTTTGAGCTAACAGTGGGTTTGAAGGAAAGTCTCGAATATTGAAAGTAACTATTAAAAAGGGATGTTCCGTCTGCCATGCCATACTTCCGCAAATATACTCTTCTTTCCTCAAGGATGTTGCAAATACTTTTTCAGCCGTTTCCACCACTGTATATTGTTTGGATCTGTCATTTTTATATGTGATTTTACTTTCTTTCCCAGTGTATATGTTAGTGAGGGACGTGCAAGCGTTTGGCGGTGTAGTTTGCCAAACACTCTCGCCCAGTGTGGTGTCCATGCAGTATCCACTAAGATTGTTTTATTTCGTTTTGATCGCTCTCCACAAATGCCATATAATCCGTCAATCGCACTGAAACTGTGGCGATAACTACTACATTTGACCATCCCATGCCATCTTCTGCATATACACTTCCTTGACAACTTCCATCCGCATCCAATCGGCCTGCGAGTGTTAATGGAGTGGTTGTTGTTGAATTAGCTTCCAATCTGGCAATTATATTTCCTCCAAAAGCTCGGAATTCTTTATAAAGGTGGATGTTATTACATCCATCTCTTCCAGCCGAATAAATATACGTCAACAACCCGTTTGACACCATGCTGGTGCAACTATGCATTGTAATGTTGTTTGGGTGTGATGGACTGACTAAGACTATGTCAATCTGATGTATACACGAATGTGTGTGTATATATGATGAGTGATGAAGGGTTGTTGTCAATGCCTTTTGGATAGTAAAGGTCTTTTAAGACAATTGCTGGTTGTTGTCCACTTAGATGTTGCACTTGTTAGAACACGAGGGTTCGTATTTTAATCACTTAAGGAATTGGGAGTGTTCGTATAATAACACGACGAGAATTCAAGTTTTAATTTTATAGTATTTATTAAACACCAAAACCAATATATAAAGTATACAATTAAAATGTGTCTCGTAGATGAGCGAAACTAACTATAGCAATTAATGGGATGAACTTTTATAGGTTCCTAAATCCCTTTCTAAAATAATAGAAATTAGTGTAATTAAGAAGGAAAGTCTCCCTTGAAGGTTGATTTTCCATAATAATGGAAATACAAAATTATAAAATAATGATGATCAAAAATGTGAATTATTTAAAAATAAGTTTGAACATATATTCGTACGTTACACTACCCCCCCCCCCCACCCCTCAGCCTTATAAAAATGAAGTATAAAAATTTAACAATTAATAAGATGAATTTTTATACTGATACAAAAAAAACAAAAAAGTAAAGTACATATATCAATTACAAAAAGTTGAGATGGACATGATGTTACAAAACAGAAAATGATATCAAAGTACTAAATGATGAACATACAATATAGTGAAAAAGATTAATTTAAACAATGTTACAATTATGAGAACAAACGTAAAAAAAAAATTATTACAATAGGTATAAAAATTATTTAATAAAGACATACAGTTGATACATGTTTGAAGATTTACATAGAAAAAATGACGTTGTACAATAGTGTACAAATTAAATATTTTTATTTATTAAAACAATAATTTAAGAATTCATTGTTTTACTTGAGTAAGTTTTTCGTGTGTAATTTTTTCTTTACAGTTTAGATTTTCTTTAGATTTTTGGTATAGGGTATAGGGGTATGCTTATACCATTCGATTCAAAATTAAATTCTCTATCGAACAAGACAAAAAAATACAGGTGTTCCATTTGAAATAAGAGAGTTATTCTACTTTAAAGTTGCTGCAAATGTAACTGGTTATAACAACATCCTGTATAATCAGAAATCCAAAACCAATTAGGCAGTATTGTAGCTGAGCTTTGTGACTACCTTCAGCCCAAATATCAGTTTAATATCTCTATTCTGACTCATGTTACAAATTTTTTGGTAAAACACTGCAAAAGCCAAAATTTCATCTAAAATAATTATTTTCTCAAAAACTATCAATTTTGGAGATATGGTACCATACATAAAGTCACATTAAAATTTGACAAGGAATTCAAAAATGCAATAAAAAATGGGGTGTTCCATTTAAAATAACGAAGTTAGTGTCGACTTCCGGTATAACCGGAAGTGCCACCATTTTGAAAATATTTTAGATCGATCAGCCCCTCTGGATAACTCTTATTGCCAAAATTTCAAGTCTCTAGCATTTACCGTTTTCGAGATATCTATGCCGCTCGGTTTGAAACTGAACACCCTGTATATAGTGTGTAAGGTACAATCAATAAGAATTTAACTCGGAATTTATACATTTACTGAGAATTACAATTAATTACAACATATTGCCTTAAATTCTTCATGCAAAACTTCCTCCGATTATCTTGTAGGATATTTTTATATTTTCAAAATATCCTTTCCACTTTACAAGATGTAACCGGAATATTCGAAAAACCTGAGATGTTCACCATTATATCATTTAAACTGATACATTTTTGGTTTGCAATTAGAGCACTGTTTATTGTTTTTAATGTTTCATAGCCGGTGTAATATATTAAATTGATGGGGGTACGTTGGGGTATGTAAAAAGATACAACTGGTCGCTGTGTTGTATCTTTATTGGTTATCACTAATTACTTATTATTACAACTGGTAACTTACGGCTTACGACTAACTTACATCTAATATTATCAGTCTTATATATTCCTAAAAATAAATAAATTAAAATATATTCCTATAAAATAATGTAGCTGTAATTTATGTTACGGTTTGGTTAAAAAATTAAACAATTATATGAAAAATACAAATTTATTAACATGTATAGGTACCTCAGTTCAAGGTACGAAACAAAATTAACCATAAAATTAAACAGTACATATGTATACATAAGTAATAGCAAGTTTCATGAACAAAACAAAATATAACTTTAATTCCAAATTTAATCTAAAAATTTAAACTTATAAACTAACATACATTTTAACGTACATTTTATGGTTCTGGTCAATTAAATTATAAATATCAAACGAAGACATATTGTCAGAAAATGTACATACTAACGTATCAGAAAATTCTACATTAAAAGAAAACAAATGATCATCGAACTGAATTATTTTAAACGTTTTAAGAATATTAAACGTGAGCCAATCTTGAGAAATATGGATTTAATTGCTTCTTCAGTGAGCAAAGGAAAGCTATCATCATCAATTTCTTCGTCTGTTAAAAAAGGAGAAGAACGAACTGGTTTATACAGGATTCACTTACTTAGAAAAACGATTGCAATTGCAATTAAAATGAATTCGAACAAAGTATTCAGATAAAAACGTGGTGGCATTACTTACCTTCAAACTTGTCCACATAATGTGTAAGACCCCATTCTACTAATAATGATCTAAACATTTTTAATCAGTTGAAATATTATTAATAAAAACAGCACCAAGCACAGCTTACACGTTAACTCGAACGATGAAACTGTACATACCTCACATGCGCACATTATTTTTTTACCGGTTTAGTGCGGTTTTCAAATAAATATTTTTTTACCTCCACAATGCATTTCATGTAGAATGATACCCAATAATAAAAATGTCATTATTATAATGCAATTTATAACCATTAATAAGTAAAATTGTAAATGAATTACTTCATAATGGTTAACAAGTACTTATTTATGCTAAACCCATTACTAAAAAATAAGTTTACTGTTAATAAGGACTTATTCAGGATTAATAGGGAAATTTTATAAAGACGTAGCAAAACGAATTTTATTGTCCTTAATAGACAACGCACTTATTACTAGAAAAATTCTATTCACTATAATGCAGAAAACCTTAACTAAGTACCTTAGTTAAATCATTTTTTTCAGTGTACGTCCCTTGCCATTTTCGGGAACCCCATTATCAACCCTCTTGGCCCTTCGAACGTTTCTAGCAACTTTAGCACGTTCGGGTGGTCCAAGGTCCCGTAGAAGGCCTCTTCCCGGGCAGCACACTGCGTTCGTTGCTGGAACTTTTTGGTCGCCCTTTCTTCCCTGTTGCCTATAGCGAAGCAGGCGTATACGTTGGCTTGTCCACCTTGCCCCAGAAGTGGGCTAACATCGTGGTGGGCCGTCGTTGGCCCGGCGTTTTCCTGCCATCGGTCTCGGAGCAAGAAAAATATGGAAAAGACTAACTTTCGGTCTGTTCTACGGGATAATATGGTTTCAAATCCTATACATGGATGTTGCGGAAACCACGGCCTTTCTTTGTTTTTAAATCGTATACTACTGGTGAAACAATTGAATATTTCGGTGCTAGTTTCGCGGCAAAACCTTGGATCCCGGATGACAAATGATAATCGCGTTTCATTACTAAATCCCCTACCTTACAAGTCCAGTCACGGTGATGTTGGTTATATTGTCGCTTTGAGTCGAGAAAGATCGTCCAATATTAATTCTTACCAACTCAAAAACGTCCCGAAGTTACTGCATATTTTAAATGAGTCCAGGAATTGCGGTGTCAGCGTCTTCATCGGTTGGAACCGGTGTGTCCTGTTCTTTGAGTGTGTTCGGAAGCTGAAGTTCTCGTCCGAAATTCCGGAACGCCGGTGAAAATCCAGTTGACTCTTGACGGGCAGTATTAATGGCTAACGTCAACTGTGGCAATAACTCGTCCCATGTCGTATGGTCTCGTTCGCAATATTAGGCAATTACGGTTTGCCCTTTCCACTGGATTACATTGGCGAGTGTACGGCGCTGAAAATCGGTGCGTGATTCCCCAATCAATTAAAACTCCACGGAAGATTTTACTATCGAACTGTACCCCATTATCCGAAATGACTACTTTCGGACACCCAAAACGGCAGATAATTTCTTTTATTAAGGCAGTGGAGACCGTGTGGAAGTAGCTTTTCTTAAAGCTCGGCATTGAATCCATTTGGTGAATCGGTCTTGCATTTCCAGCAGATAGTTGTGCCCCTTTTTGGACCTGGGAAGTGGCCCTACTATATCGATACTGACAATTTCCCACGGCTGTCGGTTATAAAGGTGTTGCATTTTACCTGGAGCTTGTTGTTAGGACGGCTTATATCTCTGGCATTGTTCACAACTGCGAACATACTTCGCTATGTCTCTGAACATGGCTGGCCAATAATATTGTTTAGCGATTCGTGCTATTGTTTTGGCCACCCCCATATGCCCAGCGGTCGGTGCGTCATGATTTTCTTGCATAACTCGTAATCGTAACGGAGTATTTCTATGGATCAGTTGATTCCGGTTCGGTCCAGTCGTTGTTATCACAAAAGTGTCGATATAGTTTCCCATTTTGTACAGTGTAGTCGGGAAAGTCTTTTGGATCTGTCTCCACCTCCTTTGTTTTCTTCTGGTACCATTTATACGTTTTATCCTTGTTCGACATGCAAATTTCCCCGGTGTTTTCCTGTCACGGCCGCCTTACCGGCCAGATCTACCGTCCATCTAGCTGATGAAACCACGGTACCGGTCATCGCCGCATTTGAACTCACATGAAGTATTCTGGATGTGCAGTATACCGGCACATTTCGCGTGTTACCATCGTTGACCGTCGATGTCCTCATTGGAATGGACTGGATGTATCAGCACCGAGTTATCATCGATTTGGACCGTCTGCACTTATCCATAATGGTGATTTGGTGCTGTCAGCTGAAGACGAGACTTCAGAACCAATGAACGACGTGCACGTGATTGGCGAAGAAACCAGATTGCAGGAAAGCGAACAACAGCAATTGGAAACTTTACTGAACACTGAATTACCGTTATTCGACTGCATCACCGGACCGACACCTCTTGTAGAGCACCACATCCGTTTGACCAATCCAACACCGATTAAGCAACGCTACCGACCGCTTAATCCGAAAATGCAAGCTGCTGTCAACGAGCAAATCGACAACATGCACAAGAAAGGTATGATAGAACGATCGGAAAGTCCGTGGAGCTCGCCCAACGTAGTTGTTCCAAAAAAGGACGGCCGTTACCGCATCTGTGTGGATTTCAGGAAAGTAAACGAAGTGACTGAAACGGGTGCGTGTCCGTTGCCGCAAATCAACGCCATATTGGACCGGCTACGAGAAGCGAAATACATCAGCAGCATTGACTTGCAGAATGCAGTTATACTGGTTGACATGTAGTTATTGAGGTTATGTTGTCATTGTTTACAATATAAACAAACACTGGAAGTTCGGCAACCAGTTATACCGTCAACCGACTGCCCCGGGAATCGCGGCAATACAGCATACCGTTTAGTACCGCATACCGATAACTGGGGCTCTTATGACCGTCTCGTGGGTATATAAGGCGCCGTGATTTCAATAGTGATCAGTTCCGTTCCGAAGACTCCATTGAAGAACAACAAACAAAGATAAATAACCAAACATCAAGTAAGTATACAATACCGTCCGGCACCAAGCTCTAAACATCGCCCAGCGACACCGTTGAAACGCCCTGTGAGAGAGTGAGTATTGGAAACAGTATTTGTCGCTTCAAACCACCGACGGAAGCTTCTTAGTGTAGGACCTTTGAGTCCATTCGCACGGAAGTATTTCTGCTTGGCAATCGCCTTGCACAGGACCTGTCAAGTAGGTCTAGTGAATGCCATTCCTGGGCACTAGTGCTCTTAGTGTGGGATCTTTGAGTCCATTCGCACGGAGTGGCCGGTTAACCAGCGGGCAGGTCGCATTCGCAATTCGGTTGTGGCGACAGCTAGACTAGACACAGTCCATCCGCCGTTTCCTGTCCGAGACTGTGTGGCTCACACCAGGAACTAAGCGTTAGCAAATAAAGAGTGTTTTTACACTCTAACGAAGCGTCTTAGCGGCAACGGTGTCGTATAATACACCGGGAAGCGACAAGTTTGAGTGGAGCGACCAAAAGACACCTCTCCAGTTCATGTCAACGGCTAGTTAGGCAACACACGGTGCTGCAAGCCACACATTTACCGTTTACCGACCGTATTTTTCTACCTTTTTCCACCGTTTATCATCCCGTATTCCAAGAACGGCCAACCGAACTATTTGGCTATAAATTGTAACCTATATTGTGATTATTTTTCCTGTAGTTTTGAGGGTTTGAATAAAATTATATTGTTTTCCTGGTTAATAATGTGCTTTTAATTGACCCCTAGCATAGCCGTATTTCCACTGTTGTTACCTGGGATCCGTTTTGGTTTCCTGTTTTCGTCTGTAAAAACAGGTGGCGCTCGAGACAGGCAAATCCGCTGAACATAGCGTCACAAATTTCCAGTTCTGTGGCCGTCGCGGTGAGGGGATTTCTGGATAAAGCATCGGCTACATTATTTCGCACTCCTTTTCGGCATTTAATTTCGAAGTCGAACTGTTGTAGAAAAATTATCCATCTCGCCAATCTGCCGGAGGGGTCTTTTACCCTTTGAAGCCACCTTAGTGACTGGTGGTCACTAATGACAGTGAATCGGTAGCCTTCCAAGTAGGGCCGCATTGTCTCTATGCCCCAAACTATCGCTAAACACTCTTTTTTGGTTCGGCTGGCATACTGGCATCGCGGGCACCCCTTGTCGGATGCATCGGTCTGCAATACAAACGGTCTCTCGAATCCGGGCAGGCTAATAGCGGTGCTTCCGTCAGACGTTGCTTTAATTGTGTGAACGCTTGGCTTTATTGTTCGGCCCAGTGCCACTTCCGGTTTTTCTTTAACAGCGATGTCAGTGGTTGTGCTATCTGGGAGAATTCCTCCATAAAGCGGCGGTCCCAGGAACATACCCCCAAGAATCTCCGTAAGCTCCTTATATTGTGGAGTGGCGTAATTTCCAAAATATCTCTTATTTTATCGGGATCGGTACCAATTCTTTCTGCCGTCACCATATGCCCCAAGTACTTCAGTGTTTTCTTACAGAATTAGTAGTTATCGGGGTTCAGTTTTAAGTTTGCTTCTCTCAGTCGTTAAAAGACAATTCTCAAGTTCTCTAAGTGTTCTTCAAACGTTCGTCCCAATACAATGATGTCATCCAGATAAGCAAACGCTATGGGATTCAATTACGGACCAATTATCTGGTCTAACCATTTTTGAAACGTGACCGGTGCAGAATTTAGTCCAAACGGCATTACTTTAAACTGGAACGGGCACGGTAAAGGCGGTGATTGGTTTACTTTCTTCGGTCAAACGACTTGCCAGTATCCCTGTCGCAAGTCCAGACTAGAAATATATCGGGCTTCTCGTAATTTGTTCAATATCGCGTTGATGTAAGGCAGTGGATACGCGTCTTTGTGTGATGCCTTGTTTACTTCCCTTAAGTCTACACAGAATCGTCCTTTTTCTTAACAATCACCACCGGACTGCTTCAAGGACTGCGTGACGTTTCGATTACATCCTCTATCAACATTCGGTCCACCTCTTCGTTTGTTGCACTTGTCCGGCAACAGTGTTCCTATTGTTCTGGAAGTCAAGTGCAATCTTCCTGGATTTAATCTGGTCCACTCCTATAACCACTTCTTGTGGTAAACCTGGTAGGACGTAGAAAAAATTCTATGAGCTTTTCCCAGCGACGTTTACCATTTTGTGTATCGGATCTTTTTGTCCGCTAGCCACGATTGCAGCACCCCCAATACAGTCCCGAATCGGTACTCCAGTCGAAGCAATATATTCTGCTACAGCTTCGCTAATATAGGACAATTCGTTACCGGTATCGATCAAAGCGGCGAATACACGGCCCTGAATGTTTAGTGGCACGGACGGTCATCATATGGGGTGCCGACGTAGTATCCATCGGTTTCTGGAACGTGACTGTCCTTGCTCTACTAGTGGACGGAACTGCGGGACCTGGGTTGAAATTTCTCATCCCCCCGGTGGTGGTGTTGAGGGGTGGTGTTCTATTTTCCGTTGGATGATTCCTGTTTCCTGTCCTCTGATCACACGGGCAGTTTTTTGACATAACTCCCGGTTTCATACAGCGTGAACAGAATAATCTCGCCGGATTTACACACTGAGCCCTTTCGCCACACCTAAAACAGAGAGTGTCATTTTCGGATTGTCTGGGTGGCGTTTCCAGCCGGCATTCCTTCTTATAATGCCCGACTTGACCACATCTCCAGCAAGTGGGCTTCGTGGTCCTTATTGCCGGCGATGGTTGTTTTCGGGGTGGTTCGGGTTAGTTGGCGCGGTCAACGGCCGCCCCAATACTGGTTGCCGCACTTCCAGTGTTTGTTTACATTGTAAACAATGACAACATAACTTCAACTCTTAAATGTCAACCAGTATAGTTCATCTGCCCTTCACGTTTCTGTAAGACAGAGATACATACATTGGTGGGTAAACATTGAGTTTATCAATTTGTTTACATTTGGTGTTTCTTGTAAAAGTTTATATTTTTTAATAATTTTCCATTTGAAATGCCTCAGTTTTGTTTAGTTTACATTTGTAGTAGTACAAGTTTAAGGAATAAAGTGAGTTTTTATGGAATACCTTCTGTTAGAGGGTATAACAGAAAAGTGGATCCGCTATATAGCAAGCGAAGTGAGCAATGGATTAGGGCTCTAAAAGCCCTATCGATCTGAATTATTCCAAATTAAAGAATGGTAGGATATATGCAAAATTTTATTACATTGAAATATTTTTAGGGAAACCAGCAGATGTACAGGATAAAGATAATCCGAATTAGGTTCCTTCCATTACTATGGGCTACAATTCGAGCATCCACTTAGCGAAACCAGGTGCCATGGAGAGGTACAAGAGAGTTGTTAATCGTGGGGTAATAATGTGTCTTGTATTGTATCTGAATTACTTTGCTATTTGTTGTTCACAAGCTTTTCTTTATCCTAATAAAGTCTCATCGTAATACTGCCAGTAATGAAGCTATGGAAGTGAAAATTGTCCTTGACATTAATGAAATTGTGGAAGGCGACATTGAAACCGTTACTTTACCAAAGTGGGAAAATTGTTCAAAATTGCAAGACGAATTGAAGGCAAGCAATTTCTATTATTCATCTGAAGCCCATCTGAAATTGTTTATGTTCTGAGATTTCCACTGGATTTCCAAATTATGTTTATATCCAATCTATCTATGAAATCGTAGAAGAATATATGACTGATACGTTGACAAAATTTCAGCAGTTAATTCTAACATTTGTGAATAACAGTGAACTTTGTTTTCTTTTTTATTTTATTATACAATTCTCCATTTTTAGATTTATAAACATAACCATACGATAAAATACTTAATAGGTATTACATCTCAGGTTGTACTCAGTTTTATTACCTTCAGTTACCAGTACCTTCATTCATCATTCTTGTGGCAGATTCTTTCCTTTTAAAATTATTCGTATAATATTTTTTAAGTAATTCGGGCGTTAAGACACATTCAAAAATGTTAAGAGCTTTTTCTTTTTCTTCGCTCTAAAACTCCTCATCTAATGTTATCCGTTGAATTATAAAATCTTGTTGAGTCCACACCACAAAATCACAGTATGTCACATTCGTCACACCCAATAGCATTTGAGCCTGATAGTAATAACTGTGACTTCTGTCAAGTTGTAATCCATCAGGTGTTTTCTGCAAATAAAAACTTTTGATTTCTTGGTCCTCCGTTATCCCTATGTCTCGGGCACAATAAAGACACTTTATTTCTAGGACACAACACCACAGCAGTCACATGACACAGATCCGTCAGATAAAGCCCCAAATTGTGGTTCATAGGGATTTATAATAAAACTCATATTTTTTATTTCAAAATTAGTATGCGTTTCCTTCATCTTCAATTCATTAGCACCTCGAGCATCGTCTTCATGTTTACATCCATATGAAGCCCCGGCCTTATAGCGAAATTTTGTTTCCAGTGGTTTGCAAATTGAGTTGATTAAAGACAACGAAGGTTTTTCAAGATTTGTCCTACATACTTTCTTAAAGTTTGAGGCAGTTACTTTTCCACTTCTGTATTTAAACCACAAATTTGATCGAAATTGATTTTTTGTCAGATTTTCTATTTTTTTACAGATTCGATAGGAATTTTTAAATCCACAGTTTTACCTAGAAATAAATAAACAGTTTTATTTACTATATCTCACTAAAATGATTTTGCGTACCATTGTTAATAAGTGCTTGTAAAGATTTTTCTTCATATTCGGGTGTATCTAGGTTTCCTAAACAATATATTAAGTTCTTCTCGTTCCTGGCTCATTTCGGTACAAAATGGTTTTACAACTGTGTGCAGAGCTGAACCATGCTTTGTATTATCCTTTAATGTGTTTAACATGCTATACAATTCATCTTCGGACACTTCAGGAATAGCATTATCCTCTGAATGTACAGCTTCGATCAGTCTTAAATTTTTACTTTCATCTGCAACATTTAGTTCCAATTGAAGTCTTACCAGGGTAGGTCATTAAAGAAAATTTAGAAAGCAAATCTAAATTTAAATTTCCAGCCTGATAATCTTTACAAACCATTTAAAATTAAAAATTTGACCGCTACGTTGTGTATATTAACTAAGGTTCTTTTTAATGAGTTCTGTGTGAATTGGGAAATGAAAAATTATATACTTTTAAAATATCAAATATATTGGAAAGGAATTGGTTTGAAATGTGAATAAGAAACAATTGAAAAATAAAATTAAAATAAAATAACCAAGATCACCAGAGTAAACTCGCAACAAGAAATTAAATAATTGAATTTAAATCAAATATAATTATTTGGATAACTGGGCCGGAAAGTATGTTATTACCTACGGCGTCGGCCAGCAAAATAGCTCAGCCCTTGTAATAATACTTTTAGGCCGTGTTATTTACAGGATTTTTTGGCCAGGTGTTTAAAATTTTTTCATTTTCTTACTTAAATTTAAATTGACATCTTACGACACAGGGTAATTTTTTCGGTTGGCAATTACAAAACAAATGAAATAATTTAAAAATTTATCGTGTATATACATATAGGAAACTGTATGTGGAACAATCTATTACTGACAGTGTGAGCCTGACAGCTGTCATTTAATACAATAATTTAGTTATTTTAACTGCCAACATTAAAATCAGAAATGCAGTAAAAATCGTCCGGCAAAAGATTGTTTTCCGGACGATTTTAAGTGACTTTTAGTCCAGAATAAGTGACTTTCCAGCCGCCTGGGCAAAAAACAAATAACAATCAATATACAAAAATAACATGTGTTGCATAATACCCGACACCTTAAGATACACCACCCTCCTGGACCTAGAGCTCAATAATTCGGTCCTTCTGTTTGAAGATGAGGTTAAGCAATAGGCCGATGGTAGTCATGACACGGGCCCACAATGTCTCCACTGATGTAAGGTGTATATGTGACAGTTCACTGTACAAGGCACATACAACAAAAATAACAAAAATAGATCAAATAAAATAAGATTGCAAAAACAATGAATATTGACTGTAGCAAAAATATGAATTTAAAAACGGTTCTGTATACATTGTAATAGATTGCTCGATGGGTATAATATAAATACTTATACTTTGGTAGAATACTTTTATTGCACGATTCTTTGATGACAATGAATGACTTAATCTAATTACTACCTATTTATATATTACTTATTCCTACCCTAATTATTATGTGTTGATACTTTATTGAGGTCAGTCGGTATTTTTGCTACCGCTGCATTTCTCAATATTATGATATAGCGTCCTATATCTAGCATTACCAAATGTACTAATGTTTACATTAATACACATTATTACATCCCCTTTCCTTTTGGGGAATGTTTTTCATTTCACGGCCGTTTGATAATGGAGAACATTCTGCTTACCTGTTATAGGCAATAACATATAACATACATGTAAACATAACACAAAAATATATGTGTTACAATACATATAATATAAGTTACTAACACTAAAAATCACTACTGATTAAACTTTTGTAGTGTGTTTTTGTGAACTGTTGTAGATCTATTTTTGTTGTTCTCTACTGTGCAATTTGGTCCGTTGCTTTTTACTACCTTGTATGGTCCTTTGTACATTGGGTCCAGCTTATTACGTCCTTCATTGGTAATGCTGACCCAATCGCCCTTTTTTACCTCGATTGGTCTAGCTGCCTTATCCAATTCCAACTTTCTTCTTTCTTTACTGTTTTCCAAATATTCTTTTGCTGTTCTGTGGGCAATTTGTAGTCGGTATCTTAACTCTTGCTCATAAGCATGGATGTTGTATACTGGATCCATGCGGGTTCCTGTCAACTCTATGGGTATCATTGGCTTCTTTCCAAACACTAATTCGAATGGGGTGTAATTATGGTACGCGCTGGGTGTTGTATTATCGCAGAAGCTATAATATTTGGTCCAATCGTCCCAATCCGTATGACTGTTGTTGCTGTATGTCCGTAGATACTCGTTTAGTACCCTATGGTTTCTCTCACAACCACCAATGGTTTGGCTGTGATATGCAGTGGCCTTTTTGTGCTCAATGCTGAGTAGTTCCAGTACTTTTATCTGTACATGATTTTTGTACTCAGTGCCCATGTCCGTTCTGATCTCTCGCATCGGTCCAAAAGTTAAGATGAATTTCTCGACTATCGCCCTGGCTATTGTATCTGCTTCTTTGTTGGGTACTGGAATTATCACCACGTACTTAGTGAATTCACATCGGAGGGTGCCATTCTGGCCATTTTTTTCAATGGATCTATGGTTAACTATTTAAAAATTTCATCATTCTTCTTTATTCGTATCTCTGTGCATTTGCAATCATCAGTCAATTTTTCTAACCTAGACAATAAATTCCCTGAGAAAAATTTGCTCTTAATGATTTTTATGCTCTCCGAAAAAGTCTTGTTGTTTTTCTTAATCCTCATCTGCACTGTGTTTCCTTTGGTTTTGAAAGTAAGAACGGGACGCATCCATAATGTTGCATCATTAAGGGCTTCGATAATTCTAGGGTTTTTCGTCGTCGGGAGTTTCTTGTGGCCTTCTGCTGCTGTTTCTTCCGTTTGTTCCATTCTCTTCCTTTACGATCTTGTTATAGCAAATACGTGCGCTGTTTGTCCTTCTATCAACTTCAGGTCGTCGATGTTGATTAGGGAAAGAACATCGGCTCCTACGTTTTCGTTCCCTGTTATATACTGTATCTCGAAGTTGTATTCTTCGAATTCTAGACGCATTCTGGTTAGTTTCGATGAGCGGTTCTTCATAGCGAAGAGATATATTAGCGGTTTATGGTCTCTTTTAACCAAAAACTTGCATCCATACAAGAATGAACGAAAATAAGTAATCGCCCAATGGATTGCCGCTAGCTCCATCTCTATGACAGATTTGTGTGATTCGCCTTTTGTGAATCTTGAAGCGTAAGCGACTAGTATGGCTCCGCACGCGTCTTTTGAAGCGCCTGTTGTTAAGATGAATTCCTTCGTGTCCGGGAATTGCAATATGGTAAGATGAATTCATGCTCTCTTTAACTTCTCAAACGATTCTTGACACTCTTGAGTCCATTTAAATTCCACGTTTTCACGGGTAAGGTTATTGAGTGGCCTTGTAGTTTCCGCGAAGTTTTGAATGAATCGCCTGTAGTAATTACAGAAGGCGATTAAACGTTTTGTAGCGTCAGCATTGTCTGGAACTGGGTAATTGCTTATGGCTTCATATTTCGAGTCGTCCGGGAGAATTCCTTAGTCAGTTATTTTATGATCGAGAAATGTCACTTCTCTTCTGAAGAATTTGCATTTTTCTGGATTCAGCTTTAAGTTGTATTTTCGGCAGGTTTCAAAGACACTTTTTAGGTTACTCAGATGATGTAGTAAACAACCAATTACTACCAGATCGTCCATATACAGGAATGTTTTTCTGGCATTAGCCCATTGAAGAAGAAAGACATCATCCTTGAAAAACTGTTGCCTGCGACTGATAACCCAAAGGGAAGTCTTGAGAATCTGAAGCAACCTTTGTCTGTTGAAAATGCTGTTATATCACGAGGTGACTCATCTAGCGGTATTTGATGAAATCCAGATATAAGGTCGACAACCGAGAACCATTTTGCTCTTCCTAGTTGGTCCAGTATGTCGTCGATCCGAGGTAATAGGAATTTGTCCGCGAGGCGTTTTTTGTTCACTTGTCGGAAATCGATAACTAAACGTCATTTCTTCTCTCCATTTTCCGTTTTCTTAGGGACCACTAACACGGGGCTGTTATATTGTGATGTGGATGGTTCTATTATGTTGTGGTCTATCATCTTCTGTACTTGCTTGTTTATTTCTTCCTTGTGGCTTTGTGGAGTTCTGTAGTTTTTAATATATGTTGGCGAATGATCTGCCAATTTGAGGTGTTGTTTATAAAAATTATTTGTGGTAATTTTATCCGTTTTTAATACAAATATAACTGCATATTGTTTGCATAGCTCGGTCGCTTCTTTCTTTACAAAACTCGGAATGCCTAAGTTCAGTTGCTGTAACAGCTGTTTTTCATGGTCATTGTCTTCATTGTTGAAGTTGTAAATATAGAAATTATCTATATCAGCAGTTTCGATATTCATATTTTTTAAGATCACGTTCTTGAAGGTTGTATTTACTATTCGTACTAGTGGATTGTTTCGAGCAGCTATTGTTCTGGCTACGAAGATACCGGGCTAAAGCTCCTTGTTGAGTACCAAAACATCTTGGGGAATATTCTTCAGCTTGTTAATTCTTTTAATCACTTCGCATCTTGGAGGAATATATATTAGTTCCTCTTCTTCTGTACCGGGACAAACAGGTACAGTTGAAACTTTATTCCCTTTCTTTAAAGTAAGTGTCTAGTCGTCCATCCGGAAATGGTCTTCTACTACGTGGAATGTGCCGGCGAATTTTTGTTTGTTAAACCATATGCTGGTTTGTATCGTGCCAAGCGATTTCCCGACGTTGTCTGTTACTCCTCTTATTATGCTTGCGCTGCTGGCGACCACCATTACATCCGGGTTTATCTTAGATTTCTTTAGCACTGATATGTCTGCTCATGTGTCGACTAACAAGTTGTTAGCTTCTCGTGTTGTTACCATATTTGCTAGTACGAATGTAGCTAACGTGAGGTTTACGTTGTATATATTTATTTGGTTTCCCTGTTTTTGTGACGTCTTGAATGCTCGTATGTTGTATCCATTGCTATTTCCATATTGATTGTTCCCCCTATTGTCGTATCCTCTGCTTCGACGAGAAAAATTGTTATAATTGCCGCGATTGTAACTATTGCAGTTATTATAATTATTGCCATTGTAATTATTTTTCGGTTGGTAACGCCCTCCATTGCCTCTCATGTCCATTTTCTGGTTTGATGTTATTCGCGGAGGTGTTTACAAATTTGGTGATCGCTTCCTGGGTTGATCCAAATGTTCGAGCTTGCATTATGACATTTGCTTTCTTTGAGTTGTCGTTCTTCGTTATAGTTTGGACCACAGCATCCGTTGTATATGTTTCGGCTACGGCCAGTGGTACTCTTTCGTTTATATGTGCTCGTCTCAGTTCAATTGCTAATACTTCTATGTCAGATGCATATTTCACTGCATCTCTTGTATTCTGTTTTAATCCCATGATCTTTGCTGAGACTAACTTTGTGTTTTCCCTCTTGATGCCTGCTTTTATTTTTTCTTTTATTTATAATAACGTTGTTTCATCGGTTATTAGGTCTCTAATAAAAAATTCTACTGCTGTGAGGACCATTGTGACTGGTCTTACTTTTTCTTCTCTCTTGTCGTCTTCTTCTCCTTCTCCTTTTTCAACTCCGTCGAATTCTTTGTCTATAATCTCTGGATCAATGAATTCGACTCAGTTAGGGATTTTATAATTGACGTTTAATATTTGGAATGCTCGAACAATCTTGTCTCTAACTTTTACAAATATTTTCTTTGCTAGAGCTTTTTCTGCTTCGTCGAATTGAGACCGCAATTCCAATAATGTTTTGCTGAATTTGTTGAAATTGCATGTCTCTAACGTCGATTTTTACTGCTTGAGTTTTGGGTATTTTTGCTTTTAGGACCCTTTTGGCTTCATTTAGTACTTCTTTTATTTCTTTTAGTTTCTTGATCCCTTCGTGTTCCATTAATTTATTTATATGGTGTAATTATATTTTATGCTGTGTCGGCACTGTCGTCAGCAAATTGCGATGTTTGATCGTGAACTTGTCGAAGTCGTAAGTCAGGGTTGGCGAGTTAGATAGATTAAAATATTTTTAAACGTGGTTGATGCATTCGAGGCTCTTGGTAATATTCTTCTTCTTGTATCTTCGGTGTTCTTGATACATCTTCACCATAAATTGCAAGACTAAAACGATGGCTATGACGTATCGGAGAATTGTAACTTCTGTGTTGACTTTGACTGCTTGCTCTTCTACGATGAAATTCGAATTGACAACGCCGTTGTCGGTGACTTCTTGTTTTTTTGATTTCGTGGAGCACGTATTCTTTTTTATGTTGCTGATGATGTGTTCTTATGGCTGGATCGCCATGTAATGGATTGGTCGATGGGTATAATATAAATACTTATACTTTGGTAAAATATTTTTTATTGCACGAATCTACCATGACAATGAATGTCTTAATCTAATTACTACCTACTTATATATTACTTATTCCTACTCTAATTATTATGTGTTGGTACTTTATTGAGGTCAGTCGGTTGTTTTGCTACCGCTGCATTTCTCAGTATTATGATCTAGCGTTTTATATATATCATTACCTAATGGACAACTTGCATGAAATTTTTTTATTACGGATTCTGAAAATAGACCCTTAATTGGGGTGGGTTTTATTCATCAATTTTTTTTAAAGTTCATTAAAGCCCCTAAAATTGACATTGAAAGTCGAAATTTTCAAGGTTACGGAAAGTTGCAATATGGCAACTTCGCAAATAGACCACGCCTCCCGGCCAGAAGGAGCCCTGAGTTAAACAAGGTGCGACAGAGGAGCGCACTTTGTTTAAGTTCCCGGTTAGTTTGAATTTGAATTTCAAATACTTACGCGCTCAACTAATCTCTGTGAGAGAGTGTGCATGAACATAATGATCTTAACGCGTAAGACAGAGACAAATAGCCGAAAACGTTGCCGATTAGTGAACTTTCCGTAGATTTGAAAAGTACTCTGGAAAATCATCATTTTCTCCGTAATTAGTGAGCTAATATGAAAATAAAAAAAAAAATTGTTGTATAAATTTCACTCCTCTATCGAGTCATATGGTTTATTTCAAAATCCCCGTTTTATGCAAGTTGTCCATTTACTAATATTTACATTATTACACACGAACTAGTGATTGACTAGAAATTGCTTTTAAGTGGTACAACGGTACAATGAACCATTTCGCCACCACAACGGTAACTATTACAACTATCTTATATCTGACTTATAACTAACTTATTCACTAATATTGACAGTCTTTTATATTAATTGGTTAATGCTTATTAATCAGGTGTATTACCTCTAATTGGAACAACGCGGACATTGTTATCGGCAATGACAGCACTGTTGCAAATCGTGATGCTTTGCATAACAATTTGGTAATGATGCAATAGTTTTTTTTTTACTTTAAAAATCTCTTTATTGTCAAAATAACCTATGTACATACATTTATAAATAGTCATTTACAATTCAATTGGCTTGCGCCACAGCGCTACAAATGTAATATAGTAAGTAAAAATGGTATTTTATTCTTGTTATTCCCATCTTTCGATTTTATAGCTATAATTATTTATTACAGTAACCTGTGTACATTACATTTTTGATAAAATATTTACAATTTATTAGGGAAAAAATGAGTGCATTATGTGTAGTAGGAGTTTATTTATGGAAATCTGTTAGTAGGGGTATTAATTTTTATATTATTTTAATTTGTTGCTCTGGGGTAGTTTGTATCTGATTTTGAATGGTGCATTTTCTTTAATATATAGATTTATTTGTGATGTCAGGCTGTTTTTCTTTATTTGTTGTTTGTAAAATTTTTCTGTTACTGTGTGTATTATGTCTGCTATGTATGGAATGTTGGATGTTTCTTTTGCGGTTTTGTGAAGGTCTTCTATTCGAGTGTCGTATTTTGCATTTAAATTAGGATTTTATTTTGGATTATTTGCAGTTTTTGTATATTCGTTGCATTGGTGGTATTGAATATGGGGGCTGCATACATCATTACAGGTCTAATATATGATTTATATAAATATAACTTAAGTTTGTCTCTAAGTGAACATTTTGGCATTAATAATGGATATAATACCAAAAGACTGTAATTGGCCTTTTGTTTTACTGCTTCTCAATGAGTGTTAAAATTTAGTTTTTTGTCTAATTGTACTCCTAGATATTTGACTGTGTCTGTCACATTGATAATTTTGTTGTATAGTGTTACGTTTGTGTTTGCTTTTTGTTTATGTTTTTTAGTGAAATGCGATAGTGTAGTTTAGTCCGGGTTAATTTTAATTTTCCATTTGTAATGTAACGAAGTGATTTTTGAACAACGAGAAAAAGGATATTTAATGGACGATTGTATGGGAAGAACTGTAAAGAAGAAATATTAATTAGTATTGTAAATTCAGATTAGGTTCTAACTTACACAAATTTTACACTTTACATTGAAAAATAGTTCGGACAAATCGGTTAAAGGATTTTATAATAGAAAATATTATCTTCGTTACATTATAAAGCTGAAATAGAAATAATTAGTTATTGAATGTGAATTTTAAAGGAAGTTGCCGTCACAAATATTTTTGAAACCGTTGAAAAATAATTTGAGGTTATGTCATTTGACATTTTGGTAATTTTTATTAATAAAGTTGGAACTACCGATTCCACTGTTAGAAGCAGGAGAAGTAGTGGGAGAAAGAGTGGGGACGCCGTATAAAAGTCGCCACGCAGCCCGATTAAAGGGACTTCTCTTCTGACTCTTGAGGAGAGCGAGACTTCTCTTCCGGCTCTTAAGAGAGCAGGAGTTCGCTAGAGTTCCCACCTGGAAGAAACATTCAGACCGAGGTAATTGGAAGAAGCAATTGCAGTTCTGTACGGCCCTCGTAGTAGTATTCCTACAGAGTTTCAAAGACCCCTTCTCTTAGGAGCTATTGTCTTTGAGGCACCTGGAGCCCCAACTATTGTCCAACTATTGTCTTGTATTAATATTTGTTCCGTTTGGTTGTTTGAAACCCGTAGTAATTGATCCTTTACGCCCATATTCCTTTCACGTACACCTTTCCCAACACGTACACATATTTGTTATTATTTAGTTAATTTTATTCAATTAATTAGTTAAATATTGATGCAATCAAGTAGTATTGATCAATAAATGTTATTAATTTGATTTGTTAATTTTTGAGTCTTATTTGAGTTATTTTCAATATAAAGTCCAATAAAATAGAATCAGAACTCTGGAATTATACCCGTTTGCCCCGCTAATAGCCCAAGCTACCTTGAGTGCTGTGTAATGTATTTAGGAAGTTGATTTCTGTTCACCGTTGGATAATAAGTCGTTGCTGAGACATCGATCTTGTTTAATTTTGTATCTTTCCCGGTTTGAGAGGAAACCTGGTGGCGCCCGAGTTATTTGAGAGAAAGTACTATTTGAATTTTGAAATAATACTTGTACCGTTTAATATTTGCGTTATTTTCGTCACATAGAGTTGACGTTTTGCGAACAGAAATTGTACAACAAATAAATACTTTACAGTAAAAATAGTACTCTAGTTCGTTAATGTGTTCTTGTATTAATTTATTGTTCTGATTTAGTTGCCATGACTCGGCAATTATGGCCGTGTCATCGGCAAAAAGTGCAATCTTTGTTTTATCGTTTTTAGAGATTTCATTTAGATAATATAAGAACAGTTGGAGAGATAAGATTGCACCTTGTGCCACCTCGCCCTGTATTTTTTGTTTTGATGATAGTGTGTGACCTATTTTAACTTGAAACTTTCTATTAATTAAGAACGAGTGTACTATTTGTGTCAAATGGGCCGGTATTTTGAATTTAATCAGTTTATAAATTAGAGCATTGTGCCAGACACAGTCAAATGCCTTTTCTATATCTAGAGTCAGCAATAAAGTTACTTTATTTGTATTAAAGTTTTTTTATATTATATCAGTTATGGGTAAAAGTTGGTGGATTGTACTCGCATTAGTTCTAAAGCCAAATTGTTCCGGTATTAAACATTGTTTTTCCTCTTCAAAAACTTTTATTCTGGTAAGAATTACTTTTTCTAAAATTTTGCTAAGTTGGGGTAATAAGCTAATTGGTCGGTAGTTGGCAGCGTGTGACGGATTTTTGTTTGGCTTCGCGAATGGTAAAATAATTGCATTTTTCCATTTAGGAGGGAAGTATTGGATTTTTAGGCAACTGTTGATTATGTAGTACAGGGATACGATCGCTTTTTTCCGGAGATTTTTTATTATTTGATCTGAAATGTTATCGTCACCTGGTGCCTTTTTTACATTTACGTGTTTTATGATTGAAATTATTTCTTTAGGCGATGTTAGAACCGCGGCAGGTGTTTTAAATTTTTTGCGAAAGAAGTTCTGTGCGGTCTTTTCGACGTTCTTTTTTGTTTTGTCATTGGACATGTTCTCTGTGTGCTTGTGAACTTTATAGAAGTGTTTTGCGATCGTTTCCGCTTTTTCTTTGTCCGTATAAACGAGTCCATGCTCTGATTGTAGGGCTGGCATAATTTGTTTATTTTTTCCGCGTTTGAGTGCTTTTGCTAGGCGCCACAAGTTGGAGGTGTTTTTTGGGGTTATTTTACTGAGTTTGTCATTTATTTGTATTAATCGTTTTTGTTATTTGGTTAATTTCATTTTTAATAGTTGGGTCTCTTTGTCTTTAGTATGTGCGCCTTAAATGATTTTTATACTTTATTAAATTTAAAACGCTGTCTGGCAACGTTAGTGACCGCGTTGGAATGTGTTTTTTCTGTGTGGCGCTCTCGAAACAGCTGTATACCGTGTTTGTGAAGGTTGTTATTTCTGTGTTGATTTCGTATTTCGTGTTTATTTCCCTGTTTATTTTAATTTGTTTGTTTATTTTTTCTCGGAACAATTCCCAGTTAGTGTGTTATTAATCTGTTTGTAACCTCAAAGTGGTTTTTAAATTTTACATTGAAGAATACTGGGAGATGGTCCGAGTTTAGATCTTCTTTTGTTTGTGTGTCGATAATGTGACAATTTTTATATAAACCAAAATCAATAACGGAAGGCGAGCCGCCGCTATCAGGAAATAAAGTTGGTGAGTTATCTGGGTATGATATTGATATATTGTGGCTATTTATGTAATTATTCAGTATTTTACCATTTTTGTTTCCTGTGAAGTTATTCCACATTTGGTGCTTCGCATTATGATCGCCTATTATTATGACTTTGGAATTGCTGTGAAATAAAATGTCGAGGTCTTGTACATCTAGCTTTAAACTTGGGCTGTTATATACATTACATATGTTTATGTCGCTTATTCTAATACCGGTATTTTCGTATGTGTGTGTATTTGTTACTATTTCTGTGAAAGGTATTGTTGATTTGACGTATATTAATAGTCCGTAAGTTATACCGTTTGGTTTATTGATTAAATTGTAGTTCAGGATTTTTTGTGGTTTTGTGTTATTTAATTTAGTTTCTTGAATAAATACTACGTCTGTATCAAGCTCCAAAGCTAGATGCTCAAGCTCGTTCATTTTATTTCTTATTCCTTGTGCGTTAAAGGATAAAATACTGATGTTATTTAATTTACGAGTTTTGGTGTTCATTTTAGATATTATGCTTTTCAATTAGGTTCATAATAATTTCTAAGTTTTGTAGGGGGTCTTGTGTGTTTTGTAATATGTAAGCTGTTTGCTTTAAATCTTTTAGCAGAGCGATAAGACTTAATAAGTTATTTGAGTTTGTTAGCGAGATAAGTTCGTTCATTATATTTAGATTTTCGCCGCTTCTTGTGGCTTGCACGTACGTTATGGGTTGGTTTTGTGTATTATTTCTGTTTATGTTATGTGTTGTGTATTTATTTAAAGATGTGAATCGTTCTTTATTTGTTTGGAATGTGTTATTGTTACTGGTTTCGTTTTTATTTGGGATGTTATTATTTGCCAGTTGTGGTTTTGCACTACTTACAATTTTGTTTAAATATTGCATGATATATGGGCAGTTTCGATAGTTCGCCGGGTGGTTCCCTCCGCAGTTGCTGCATTTATATTTTTCTCTTTTGATGTCGTTCCTCTCCTTAATGGGGTAGTTCCGTGTAGCGTGATTTGGAGCGCATTTAACTCATTTCGATTTTTTAAAACAGTTGCTACTTCCGTGGGCTACTTCCTGGCAGTTGTAACACTGGGTGATGGGGTTTTTCTTCACATACGATTCCCACTTGAGTTTTGTATGTTCTATTTCCTTGGTTGTCGTTAGCTGTTTTATTAGTTATTTATTTTGTGTACTAATTAGAAAGGAGCCAGATTGTACCCAATTTTTCTTTGATTGCATTTTCGTGCAGCTGTTTACATTTATGTTTTGCTCCGTGAAAAATTTAATTATTTCCTCGGAGTCCATGTGTGGACGCTTTTAGTACTGTTTTGTATTGTTTGTTGCTTTTCATTGTGTAAGTGTAGCATTCTACGTTGTTTTTTGCAAGGGTTGTTTTTAACAAATTAAAGTCGTTTACTTTGGTGGTTTTTATTATAGTTCAGTTTCTTTGGTAGTCTATCTGGTATTTGCTACCTTTTAGGATGTCTTTAATTTGTTCATGGAACTGTTTGTAGATGCAATAGTTCATTACACCATTACATTATCACTGCTCCCCGAGTCGACTAAAAATGTGATTGATTGTTGATTTACCTGTAGTGTGCATATGGTGTTTCTTTTTTATTGTTGGATGTGATCTTAATTCAGTGTATTTTGTATGCTGAATTATTTGAGCTTTAATTTCGTTTCTGAATTGGTGTTTGATTAGGTTCCATTGTTTATAACTTCACACTTCACCGTTAAAGAAATGTGCTTTTTTCTTGTTCACGAAAAAAAATTAATCGTCGTCGCCAAATTTATGTCATATCTTACTTGTTATAAGACACAACAATTGTTGTTTAGAAATGTGATGGTTTGGATAAATTAAAATAGTGGTTTAATCAGAATGAATGTTTTTACAGTTGCAATTACAGTTTTATCTTTCTATTTTACAATTGTGAATTGTCAATCTCAAATCTCCAGTTTAACATAACAAACTAAAAGTCACTAGTTAAAATAGATGGTTAATAAAAATATAGAGCACACTACAAGTACATGAAGAATAAATTTCCAATGTTTTTATCAAACGGGTCCCTTTCATCAAGTCGATGCCAAAGTCTCCAGACTCCAACGAAATCAGCAGTGTAACAACAATTCTCGTTGACAAATGCACCATCTTTAAATCGACAATCAGCGCAGCTACCTCAAGTACCAAGTTAACTAGTGAAACAACTTATCAAGAAACAGAGGGTAAAAATGACAACTGTGAAAAGGAACATTGAAGAAACAAGAAATCAACTAAATACACAACTTTTCGACAATCAGATGGAATAGAAAAGGAATGCCATTAACACTTAATGGATGGCAGTTGAAAAACTCCATGAAGAAATCATGATGGAGGTGCCCTCAGCGGACACAACAGAATATTACGACGAATTTGACGAAATTCAAGATGAAGTAGGAAGTATTATGGTTTATCTGCATGCCGACATGGACAACAATACTGAAGATAGGGTGAAATTACCACCTATACATATACATACCAACATTTAGCGGAAGCTATGAAAACTAGACAACATTCCATGATATATTTGTGCTGTTCATTCCCAACAGCAAGATGCTGAGCAAAGCGGGGAAGATGCAATCCCTAAATGTTTCACTCAAGGGCGAGGCGTATAATTTTACATCACCTGGATGTAACAAAAGAAAACTACGAGACTTCGTACAATAACAAACGGTAACTGGTGTCCTCACACATCAACAACATATTAAAGATGCTGGAGAACCCACCAGCACCCATGCTACCCATCGGCAGATGAGTTGAAGGAAATCCATGACACAACTACGGAGAGTCTCCGTGCCATGAACAATTTGGGTTTCTCCACAATGGTCAGCAAAAATATACCATACTCTACCGACAAACTGGCGCCAAGGAGAAGATTCACCGTAAGCGGCATCCAAGCACTCTTTAATTTCACTGCGCGATTTCCCCTCCAAAAACAGAAATCAAATCACAGATCGATATTGTTCTTTTTCCATTTTTACAAATGACTGAAAACCCTCACTTTTCTCATGCGGTAACAAGACTAACCTAGTGAAAGCAGTAATGACGAATCGGAATTGTAAATATTTATCAGCAAAATAGCAGATTTTCGCTACATCAACCAATTATTACGAATAAACAATAAAATTGTACTCAGTAAATGACTTTAAGTCTCATTTTAGAGTTTCCAGAACAACTATCGAAAGATTGACAAATGACTTAGCAGTGAACTATGTAACAATTAGAGGAAGACCATCCGTTTCGTTCGAAAAAAGTTTACTTTTGATCACATGGACACTGGCAAATCAAGAAAGTTTTAGATCAATTGCTGATCGTTTTGGTTTGCATACAGGTCATACGCATACAATAACAAGATTTGTAGACTGTTATATGAAAATGTGCGGAAGTACATTATCTGGCCAAATGGACAATCTTTAATTGCAAATTTGAATGGATTCAACCATCTCAGAGGCAGATGCAGTTTTCCAAATGTGTTCGGATGTGAAGATGGTACACATATACTGATTCCCGGAAAGGACGATAATTCGTACTACAATCGTAAGGGCAGTTATTCAATATTTGTTCAAGCAGTGTGCAATTACAAACAAAGGATGATTAATGTAACATGTAGTTGGCCTAGGAGTTACGATGACGCACGAGTATAAAAATTTACAAAAATCTATGAAAAATTGACACAGGAAATAGGTGAATGTTTACCCATAATACTTTTATGTATTATGCGATTCCGCGTACCCTCTAGACACATTTATAATGCTCCCATTTAGAGACAATGGTCATCTTTCACGGTCTCAAAAATTATTTAATCAAAAGCTTTTTTTACAAGAGTGGTAACTGAAAATACATATGGTCGTTTGAAAGGGCTGTTCAGAGGACTGGAGTTTTTGAACATAATTGAATTGAATTATGCAAAGTATCATTTCCGCTTATATTTTGTACAATTTGTCTGTTAAAGATGGAGTTGACTGGGAAATTGAAAAAAATGAGCAACCCAATTTCTATAAAGACGAACCAGAATCTCTACATAATTACAATGAAAATATAAATTTGGAAGCACAACACTTAAGATTACAAATAATGAATAACTTATAATAGTGTCAAATAAAACTTTTATTTTGTAATATTTATTATTTTTATTCTCAAACAAATAAATAAAATTTGGTTCTCAGGTACGAAACATATAGGAACATAAAATAAAATTCTATTAAAAATCGGTAACTATATTTCATTTTTTCGCGCAGTAGCAAAATAAACTTCGCGCATATGTCAAATTTGAAAAATTCCGGCATCTCATTAATTGATTCAAACGTTTTTTTTCAAATCCACAAATGAGAAGCCAGAATTTTTCAAAATTACCCGCGAATTTTTGCTACACGGGAAAAAAATGGAATATAATATAAATTTAATCATCTCGATAATCTTTTTTGCCTGCCACCGCTTTTGCTAATGCATATATGGCTTCAATTTCTCTACTTTTCATTTTTTTGTTGTCTTCCTATTTTTCTCGCTCCCATTTCTTCTTTACGCGTTTTCTTTTATTCCGTTCTTCTTGTAGTTTTATTTTTTTAAATAAATAATATTCCAAGGATGGTTGACGATTGCCGTTTTGCTACATTGCAGACGGTTCTATTTTTTTCTCCTCAAATTGTTAAGTGTTTTTTCCGAACTACTGTCGTTTTCTTGATCATTCAAGCTCTCAGTAATAATTTTCATCTGGGAAGCACTAGATGCTTTTGTACCTAACACATCGTCCATCATTTCAAAATAAGGCCAGGTGATGCTACTTTCGCCAGTGCTATTCTGCTGTTTTTTGTTTCTATATGTTGTTAAAAAACTTCTGTATTTGTTGTCACAGGTTATTCCATCCACAACAACAGCACACTGTTCTTCAATCTCCTCCGCAATTAATTTTTTGACTCTGGAAAACTCAAATTTTACGGAACACCATAAAAACTCTACGGAATAATCAAAAACAATTATATTAACGGTAAGTAATAATGTCAATATATATATTTATGTATATATATATATATATATACATAAATATATATATATTTGAAACGATTTTCAGTCAACAAATCTTCGGAATTAATTATTACGCCAGTAATTTTTTTCCGGCAATCTTACAAGTTCCCTCTTCCTTACTCTCTGTTCTTTTTGTTCTTTTTCTTGGCGCCATTTTTTATATATTCTATTTTTTTCTTTAGTAAGTTCTTTTATACTTTTATCATTTTTCTTTCTAAGTTCACTCAATTTCCTTTCATACTCTTGCTTTAATTTATCCATTGTTGTATTATTTTCTTTTAATTGTTTATTGATTTTGGCATCATGCCTTCGAAAATCATCGATAATCGTTTGACTGCTTATCTCTTGTTGTTTTAATTTTTGAATTAATTTATCTTTCGCATCCTCTTCTTTTCTCAATTTCAGACTCATTACTAAGTTTGCCTTATTTATATTATTAATTTTTTTCTCTTTTTCTTTTAATTGTTTCTTTAATTCTTTAATTTCTTGTTGCATATTATCTATTATTTCTTGATTTTCCTCTTTAAATAGATTAAAGGGACGCAAATCAGTCTACAACGGAAAAAAAATATATTAATTAACGGATTACCATTTAACTTAATTTTCCTTTCTATTTCTGAGAATTAAACCAGTATAATTTTTGTTTCAGATATACCATAATTGGAATTTTACCATCATGGACTAAGGTGTATTGATTTGTTTTATGACGTGAAATCACATGTATGTGTGCAAAGATACTAAGAAGAAGTTTTGAAGTAGATGTTGTTTCCATGGACTGGCTTGTACATATTTTCTTCTAATTTATTATTTTAATTGTTTTAGTTTTAAGAGAATTTGTTGTTTTGTTATTAAAATTTATTAATAATTATTTTTATGTTAATTTTATTTTAGTTTTAGTTTTAGAACTTTGTAACGACGAAAAGGGTTAGAATAAACGGATTATTAATCATCTTCTATTTTTTTAGTGGAACTGCATTCTCCACAAAACACGACTTTGCTTCCGAAGCATTCCTTCGCGTAATGTCCAATTAATCCGCAACGATAACACCGATTTTCATAATTTCGTTTTTTACATGGACAATCTTTAGTTTTTACTCCTAATATTCCACAACTTGAGCAGAAGTATATAGGATTGTTCTTTCTCGGACAAAATTTTCGCGGATGTCCCATAAGTCCGCAGGACCAACATTGTCCTGGACCTCGTAATTGGATTTTTACAGTATTATTTCGTTTCGCGATTACTTTTCTCGGAACAGGTTCGTTGTATGGAATTTTCCGTGGTTTAGGTGTTGTTTTAGTCGATGTTTTAATAGGTTCTTTCTTTACCTCAGGATTTGGGGGGTTGAAGGGTTATGTCAGATAGAATATTTATTTCGGATCGATTTGCTATTTCTGGCCAATCTTCCACAAATTCATCAAGTAATTGTTGCAATTCAGCTTCTTCAGACGACATGTTAATGATTTTTCAATTAACAATGACAACTGATTAAAAATTTTTTTATATATGACAACGGTCAAATAAACTTGTATTATTTTTTTTAATACGGGAAAAACAAACAGAAAGATAGAAAAGAAAACTTATTGGTTTCTTAAACGGATTTTTTTTTAAACGGACTTAAGATCCTTAATATGAACATT
>OZ005762.1:3987203-4161645 GCA_963930825.1 Silvanus unidentatus
TTGGATTTATTGTACTTTTTAACTTCTTGACGAACTTACTGTCTCTTCCTCTTAGACTGAATTTTATGGGTTTATATATGTTAATTCACCCACAACTAAACCAATGAAATTTAATTTCGGCTTTATCTTTAGAAATCTAGCCAATGATCTACATCTATGACATAATGTGAAAGAATTTTCTTGCAGGGACTTGCAGAAATTGCTACTGATAAATATCCAGCTGATGACTCACAGTTGTTCGCGAAAAGACATAAATTGTTCTCGAAAAGACATAAATTATTTTTCTTATCGGCTAAAACAGGTGGTCAGTGCAAGCGTACTTAAGTATGTTTCGTTTTTTCTGCATATAAGCGTTCAAATGAAAGAATTGAAACCGCTTCTTTACAAACTAACCGCTTACATTTGAATTTGCACTCTTGATTATTTTTGGCTCCACATAATACTCCCTTTCTTTCCAGATCAAAAATATATGAAAAGAAACATATATTTTTGCTATTATGGAGCCAACAGTAATGTTCACATAACAACCTGCTAAAAATTCTGATAGAGAGAAAAAAAAATTTTTTTTTTTTTTATATAATTAAAAATTACAATTAAAGGATTACAAAAGGATTATAATATGGCACATTATTTGAGATAAGAATATGAAACATCTAAACGAAACAAGACAAAACTCTTCTACTTATCAATGATTTTCACAAAGTATAGTAGAAGTGTATTAAACATACTTAACTAAAGGTTAGTAGTACATATTTAATATAGTAAATCTAAATTATACTAGAAAACAAATTAGTTGTCCTCAATATACCAGGAGGAAGGTGATATGGCACACAAATAAGTAACAATATAGATATATATTTAAAATTATAAAATGGATATAGAATAATATAAAAGAAAAACTGACTGAAAATGCACACTTCACAGAGTATTACACCTTACACTCACTTTGACTCACGTAAATTTATTCTGACCTTTTTGTTGGGTTGGTGGCAACACTAAGGTCAAGAACACTCTCTGATGTGTTGGCAGATGAACTTGAAGGTGAATCTTCGGGAGCTCTGTCATCTGTCTCCTGGTTTGGGATTGCATCTTCGTTGGGTGGTGTGGACAATTTGGGAAGAAGTATGTACTGTTCACCCATACGACCTACTACATATGAGTCGGAATCATATGCCGAGGAGGAATCCGAAAAGCCAAAACATTCGAACTCGTAGTGACCGGTTCCTCAACATTCCGTACAAATCACTGGTTGAACGACTTCGCTACTGTCTAGAAAATATAGTTTTTAGAAGCAAAAAATTCACATGAAAATTATTCAGCGTTAGGGGTGGTACTATTGTCCACTTCGTTTTTGGTTAAGCTTTTATTCATACAGATATATTCGTTAAAACTGGATTCACTGTCGATTGTATTTTCGCTAGAGTTTTGAGGGATTTCCGTTAAACACAAGTGAGAAGTTATATTATTAGTCATACACACGTATTCATTCTTGTTAAACTCAAGAGGATTCAGGTATTCACTAGAATGTTGAACGTTTTCTGAGAAAGAACCTTCTTTTGGAATTGGCGGAAGAGCTCGGGGTCGCGGAGTTTTGTAATAATAAAAGTCAAATTTAAATGCAATATCATGCAAAGTAGCACTTTTTTCCAAGATTTCTTCAAAAGTGTCTTTTGAAGTTGGCGCTATATTTATAGTACGATTATACTTATTTAAAGTAAGTAGAATAAGAGTAGCACACACGAAAACAATTAGTAAAACGAATAGTCCACTTATAATTAAGGCAAGCACTGTATTTAAAGGATACCACGGTATAATACACTCATGTAAAAATCTAAATTCAGAACATTGTCTTTCGTCTCCAGAGTTTTCATTTAACACAGTTATAGTTACGATTATTTGGACATTACACTTCACCAAAAGACTAAACTCAGTGTCTGTAGTCTTTAAGGTTCCCATTGGATAGGAGCCTTCTTGGATTTGAAACGTAACAGAGTAAACTTCATCGGGTAGAATTTCAGTTCCAAACCAGTTGAACCACACAAGTCGCCCGTAGTTAGTACCTTGAACTTGTATGTTGTCATGATGGAGTGTGCTTAGGGTAGACTTTTCACTGTGATTTTCACATGCTACTGCTTCTAGGATCAGCAGTATACATAGGAATAGTCCTAAGATGGCAATATTGTTGAAGTTTAGGAAACTTTTAAGGGTGGACATATTATCTTATATACTAAAGTACTACTACTTATTATTAGTATTTTTTTTTCCAAACATTTTTTTTTCTTTATTCACTTAATACTATTACTATGATTATTTCTTTTTCTAAAAAAACATTAACTTAATTAGTATAATATATGTATGGGGCAAAAAAACACTAGCTCAATTTGTTATGTGTTTAATTTTTCACCCAATCAATGTCAACTCGCGCTTCGTTTACTGCTTGTTGGAGTTGTGCATAGGCAGTAGGAGTAGAAGATGATGCTCTTTGTAACATTGGTTCTGCATTTTCTTCATTGTCTTCCTTTGTGATTGTTATTTTTGTTTCTTTTTCTGTTGGTTTGAGTGAATTCGATATTTCTTGTATATTGGCTTGCGTTTGTTTTTTATGTTCAGTATGTAGGATCAAATATGTTAAGGAGTCCCAAACACTAGCTACCATTTTTATAGTCCATCCATAAGCAGCATGGATTGCCATTGTATTTATTAGAATGTCTATTAGGGCTTTTAATAATCGAATAATAAAATATATTCCCATAAATGTACTGGTCCAAGTTCCCAATGTCCAAAATATTCCCATCATTTTCTGCCATGTGGATTCTGCCAATCTCTCCATTTCTTCTTGATTGAAAAGATTTACCATGGAAAATCCTTGTGAATGAACAGTTTGTCCCGCCAGTTTTCGTGTAATAATATTGGACACCGCCGTTCTCTCTAATCCAAACAGCATAGCATTTTGGGCTTCTTGGATTTCTTTTTCACTGTAGATTCCCCCAGCTCCTAAGTTTTGGATTGGTTGAAATTGTAATTGGTCTTCTGTCTCGGCTTCTATCATTTGCGGTGGCAGTCGAGGGATAACATTCGGAGAAATACTAATCCATTGTTCTCCAATCAGATACATTGGAGGAATCAGTGAATTACACTCAATTTCTTCTGCGTAATGTTTCAAGATTCTCGTGACAGGGGATATAAAATATGAGCGATTGTTGAGTGTGACAGGTAAATCCATAAAACACTTCGTTTCTTTTCTGAGTGTTACCATTTTTGGAGTACATTGCAATATGTACAATACTTCGCCTGCTATTTTTCCTACATATCCCGGTGCTCCTTTTATTAGGGTTGTTACCAGTTCTGTTGACTGTTGTGCCAAGATGAGTCTGTTTTTTAAAATTTCTCTTGATAGTAAACATCTTCGATAGACAGTATGTGCATGCATTTTGTCTAACGAAGTTTTCAGTGATTGTTCTACATATAAAAATTTTGTATTCACATATAAATTTAGATCGATATTTTCTGGAGTAGGTTTTCGATCGGGATAGTCTTTGATATTAAAGGTTACCATTAAAAAAGGATGCTCAGTTTGCCAGGCCATTTCTCCACAAAAATAGTCTTCCTTTTGAAGTGAAGTAGCAAAAACTTTGTCTTTTGTTTCTACAACGATGTATTGCTGATGTTTATTTCCTTTATACGTTACTTTGCTACCAGTTCCTGCGAAAATGCTTATTACTTCATCACAAGTATCGGCCGCTGATGTCAACCATATTGTCTCTCCCAGGGTAGTGTCCATGCAATATCCATTCAAAAATTGGCAAACCACTCCTCCTTGTAGTTTTATTTCATTTTGATCGCCATCTACAACTGCACGGTAATCGGTGAGTCGCACTTTTACTGTTGCTGTAACCACTACATTGTTCCATGTAATGCCGTCTTCTGAATACACGGTTCCATCACACCAGCCATCAATATTTTGATCCCCAGCCAAAGTGACGGAAAACGTTGTAGTTGAATTTGGATAGAGTTTATGTACAGCTCTTCCATTTAATCCACGAAATTCTAGATAGGAGTGCATTTTTTCACACCCTTCTCGTCCAACTGCATGTATATAGGATAACAGACCATTAGAGACTACACTACTGTGGCTATGCATTCCACAGTAAGTAATTAACCGTGTTATTTCCACTAAACATGTTCTAACGTGAACTTTTGTAAATTTTGGTTTTTGAACAATTTGAACTAGCACTTTTTCGGTTTTATAATCCAATACAGGATCAGGACAATTTTTTATATCATGCAACGATATAACACTTATATTAGTTGTAGGATTTTGACAATCAAAAGCGATTATACTATTTCCATACGCCAAGTTGAACGTATAAAACATCAGTATTAGGATTTTTCCTATTAAAGAAAATATTATATTAGTAAAATTAAACTTTACCTAATTACGGAAAGAAAATTTACTTTAACCAATTTTAAAAGATACAAGTTTTTCGTTCTGTTCATTTTGCACTTTCAGACATTTTATAGGGGTTATGGTAGGGAAAGTTAAAATTTATATATATATATATATTAGGTTGATTATTGTTTATTGATAATTTATATAAAAAAATTTATTAAATTTACTCTTCTGGGTTATTCCCATCTATCCATGCATCGGCCCATGCCGCTGGGTTATTCTCATCCATCCATGCATCGGCCCATGTCGACAGCCAGAAAAATTGTTCTTCGATAGTCATGTATTCGAACAGGGGTACTGGATGTTGCAAAAAATTTAGATTCATTCCAGCTTCCTCCAAGTAGAGTGTCGGATCTACCGGTTGCAGATTGAACAATGTTTCCTCCTGGTTTTCTATTAATTCATCGGAAACGAAATGGGACAATTCATCCCAATTGAACCATTCCGAATCCCTTAGAAGATACCTGAAGTCCTCATCATAATTGTCGCCTTGAATGAATTCTTCATTCAAAGTTCTTTGAACTAGTTCCTCATAGAGATCTTCGGCATCACTAAGGACTTCGTTCATCCACAGGTCGTCTTGTATGGGATTAGAGGGAGTTTCCACAACCTCTCTGTACATGTCTTCGACGAATTCGATGAGTTCACTTGTTGTGAACCCATCCCTTAATTCAGAGATTTCTCCCTCTTCTAGATCTGGCACCAAATCGGTGATATCGTCAACCCAGGATTCGTGCTCTGCGTAAATTATTCAACTTTGTTAATAATAAAAATTATCTTTTAAATAAGCTCTACTACAAGGCATCTATATTTCTTTTTGTTAGGTTAGTTATTATTATTGACTACTACTCTACTCAAAAGTTATTTACTAATGATTCATATATCAATCTACATATGAATTGTAAATACTTCATTATATATGTTTGCGTAATACCCACGGAAAAGATGGTACTGGACCTTTACTTCGTGTTTGATAGGGATGTTCACTTTTTGTTTGGCCCTCGGTATTTTCGGACCTTTTGTCAATGTTATCAACTTCAGGTTCTGCGCTTTCTACTGAAGATTGCGTATTAGCTTCAGAAGTTGTTTTAGCGTTCAAAATTTCAGATTGTATATTTTCTTCTACAATTCCATCAGCGTCTAACTCTAGAGGATTGAAACTTTCTTCAACTTCATTGGCAAATAAGTCATTCTCAATATATCCAATATCTTCGTCACTTTCACTAGCACTGTCACTAATTTGTTCATTGGAATTTATTTGATCATCGAGTTCCTTATGATAGACCATAACATTTCGTTGTTTACAGAATTTTAATCGATTTGCATGTACAATTTCTTGTTTTTCATTTCCAATTTCCTGAATTTTAAAATTAACAGGACCCATTTGTTGAATGATCCTATAAGGTCCTTTATATTTTGGTTTTAATTTAGCTGAGATATTTGTTGTAAGATTTACGGGAATTTTTAAGTAGACTCTGTCTCCTTCTTGAAAGTTCTTACTCTTTGTTTTCTCATTAAATTTTTCACATCTTTTTGCGGTTATTTCTTTTAAAGCTTGTTGTGCTTTTTCATGTGCTTGTTTCATGCGTGCTATCATTTGCGTTGCAAAATTCGTTGATAGAACGTAACGAACCCTATCCTCTTTAATTATAAGGTGGAAAGGTAACTCCTGATCCCTTAAAAACATTAGAAAGAAAGGTGTCTCTCCAGTACTTTCATGTACAATATTTCTGTACGCACACAAACAATAGGGAAGAATAGTATCCCAATTGTATTGTTCATCAGACACATAATGCGATATCATGGTTTTTAATACACTGTGCATTCTTTCTACAACTCCATTTGTAGCGGGTCGGTATGCAGTAGTATGTAGTTTTTTAATCTGTAATAGTTTACAAATGTCAGTAAATAATTCAGACATGAATTGAGAACCCATGTCTGTTAATAACGTTCTCGGAGTTCCATACCGTAAAATAATATTGTTCACAAAGGCTTCTGCTACCGTTGGTGTAGTGATATCTGGAATCGGGATTGCTTCAGGAAAACGCGTTAAATAATCCATGCATGTTAGAATGTATTTATTTCCTGAATCGGTTTTAGTCAACGGTCCTACAATATCCAAGGAAATGAGGCCAAATACCGTTGAAGGGACAGTCATTTGTTGCAAAGGAGCTAACGGAGAATTCGTTTGTTTTCTAGTGTTGCAAGAATCACAAGTTTCACAATATTCTTTAACATCTGTAGCCATTCTTTTCCAATAAAAATCCCTGCGTATTGCTTCAAGTGTTTTCTTTTGTCCTGGATGACAAAATAAAGGATTATCGTGGTAAAGACGTAAAACATGTTCTTTAAGTTCTTCAGGTAGAACTACTTTATCACTTCGTTCATCGTTAGTTCGGGATTTATAAATTATTCCATTTTTACTCTTGTAGAAATCACTGTCGCATAAATATTCTTGAATATTTGTATCTTTTTCTTGCAATTCCTTTATGTGCTCCAATTCAAAGATGATAGGTCTTAATTCATCACTATGTTGATCTGATTCTGGCTCTTCGTTTCTCTTCTGTATTGTATTTATGTGAAGTATTTCAGTATCATCATTTTCATCCAAACGAGTTAAAGAGTCAGCGATGTTAGATTTACCTGCTCTGTATTTAATGGTAAATGAGTATTCCAGTAATGACAATCTCCATCTAGCTAAACGCGAACTTGGCTCTTTAATGTTGAATAAATATTTTAGTGGTCGGTGGTCTGTATATACAGTAAAATGTGTACCAACTAAGTATATTCTGAAATGTTTTACATGCCAGACTATACTTAAACATTCTCTTTCTATTGTCGAATATCTTTTTTCGGCATCCAATAGCATACGACTGGAATATGCAATTGGATGTTCAACATTTCCATATTCATGTACCAATATTCCACTGATTGCTATTGAGCTTGCATCGGTTATTAATATAAATTCCTTCTTAAAATCTGGATACTTTAATATTGGAGGAGAAATTAAAGCTTTCTTAAGTAAGTTAAATGCGGTTTCTTTTTCTTCTGTCCAAATAAACGGTACATTTTTCTTTGTCAGCTGAGTTAGAGGCGATGACAGTTCAGAAAATTTAGGTACAAATTTGCGATAAAATCCACATAATCCAAGAAATGCTCTTATATCTTTAACTGTTTTTGGTCTCCGATAATTTTCTACAATTTTTGTTTTATCAGGATCAGTTGAGCACCCTTCTCCCGATATAACATGGCCTAAAAACTTAGCCTCTTTTTGTAGAAAATTCCATTTATTGGGCTTCAATTTCAAATGGTTTGCTCTAAGTCGATCAAATACTTGTCGTAATTTATTCAAATGTTCATCTACATTATCGGTTGAGTAAACTATAATGTCATCTATAAATACTAGACAGCTGATACCCGTTAAACCTGCTAAAACGGTCTGCATGAATCTCATAAAAGTAGCCGGTGCATTTTTTAATCCAAATGGAAGCCTAACAAATTCATAATGTCCATCTGGAGTGATAAATGCCGTTTTTTCTTGGTCATCGGGATGCATTGGTATTTGCCAATATCCTGACGCTAGATCCAATACTGTGAATAAGGTCGCAAATTGTATCTGGTCAATTGTTTCATTAATATTCGGTAGTGGATAGAAATCAGATTTTGTCACTTCATTTAATTTTCTATAATCTATACAAACACGAATTTCAGGTTGTTGCCCTGGATGACATTTCTTTTCAACCATAACCACTGGTGCACTCCATGGGCTGAAACTTTCCTTTATTATTCCACATTCCAACATTTTATTTATTTCTTGATTTAACACTTGCTTTTTCGCATATGGGACACGATAAGATCGTAATGCAATAGGGTGTACATCTTCGGTAATTATGCGATGGTTCACTTTTGTTGTACTTGATAACACTTGAGATGACGTTCTAAAAATATCCTTATATTCTTTTACCAAATTCTTCACTTTGGTTACGCTCACTTCATTTTCACAATGTATATTCAAATTTTCCAATAATTCCTGTGTTTCATTATCATTAATCTCCTTTGTTTCTATTACACACTCTTGAGCAGAACTACAGTGACCCATAATCATGCCTTTTTGTATTTCCATCTCCTGTGTCGTAGTATTTATTACAGAAATTGGTACAATTACCTTCTTCTCTCCCTTTTCAGGGGAGGAAAATGTCCTGCCTAATAATATTCCTGCGGGCACTTCTTGAGATGGTTCAAATACAATATTTTCAGCTGTTACTTGTCCTTTAATAGTTCCATATACAAGTCCAGCTGTTCTCGCTGGTATCTTGTATTTACTCATCAGTTTAACTTCTGCTGATGGAGAGATTCCTTTATCTAAGGCTGAGTCCCTACCATCTGCACTACTGTTTTCACTCAAATGTGTAATAGAATTTTCAGTTAATTTAGTTTCACAAATATTTTCATCATTTTCTCCATATACTTGATTCAAATTATTTTTACAATTATTTCCCCAATTAATATCACCACATTTCCCATAAATTTCACTTCCAATACTCAATTGATCAATTTTCACTTTATTTGTGTAATTATTTCCATAATTACTATTAATACTTTCACTAGTATTTTTATTGTTTATAGTCATGACTTTGTTTTTAGCAATTTTATCATTGCTGAGTTTAGTGTTTCCTTTTTCACACTTACTTTCAACTTTAATTTTCACATTATTATCCACAAGTTCACCTTTTATTCCATAAATTCCACTAATTTCTTTGTCTTGCATTATTATCTCATTTTCATTTAACATTTCAACACAAATTCCATGAACACTCATCATATTATATTCCCATGAAATATTAATCTTATTTTTCTGCAGAAAATCCATTCCCAATAAAACGTCTCCATTAAAACATGTGTCCTCCGATACCACTATAAAATCTTGTATTATCCCAATTTTTTCTTTTATTACCATTTGTAACGTCACTATACCGAAATGTGTTATCACTTTCCCTTGCACGTCGCATAATTTAACATTTTGTTCAATTCGCGGTTGTAGATTAAGTTTCGCAGTATTTTTAATTAATGACAGTTTTGCACCACTATCAATAGTTGCTTTAAACCATTCCATATTTATTTTAACTTCAATCATACTATAATTTTGTTCATTATTATCTAAATAATTAATGGTAGGTATATTACATATTATTAGTTGGTTTCCATATTCAGTTAAATGTCTAGGGCCACCCCATCATGTTGGAGGGCAGCCCCCTCTCCGTTTTCCTGAATCCAGTCTCTTTGATAGTTCCAATTTCTAGTTGGAAGTTCCTTATTTAATTGTACAAAATTTGGTGGTTGTAGACCCGGTCTATATTGTCCAGTAAATGTGGGATATTGCATCCCGTTCATGGGTCGTTGTTGAATATTTCCTTGAATTGTCCACTTCTTTATTCCATTATTTTCTCTCATCCTTTTGTAGCAATTATTGGCTACATGTCCTATTTTATCACAATAAAAACATTTTCTTACTGTATTGTTGTTAAAATCATTCCTTGTTTGGTTCACAACTGTCTTCTGAGGACAATCTTTTATCATATGTTGTTCGCTTCCACATTTAAAACATTGTCTCGGTGACTGGTAAGTTGTCTGGCGTTGATTTTGTCTTGCAAATGAAACAGGTCCTTGTTGATATCTGATGGGTGTTAACTGTTGTGAATTTTGAATTGGATTTCTTTCCTTTACTTCTTGGTTTGGTACTGAACGTCCTAAGAGTTTTTGAGAGTAAGTTGGATTTTTGTTGAGAGGTTCAGGAGAATTTTTACTAAAAGTGACCTTCTTTATTGCTCCTGTTCTTTCTCCAGTACGTTTCTCTATCATTTCATGATGTAAAGCAACATTAATTGCGTCTTGTAAAGTTTTCGGATTTGCTATCATTACTTGTTTTTGTATTGGGGCTACTAAACCCTCGATTAACTGTAAAAGAGTGTCTTCTTTCAGTTTTCTCTTTGCCATTTCATCAAAATCTGGGTTGCCTGTTAATTTAAACGTGTCATTTGCCGCTGCTTTTAGTCTCTCGACATATTCTCTTATACTTTCCCCAATTCTTTGTCTACACGTTCTGAAATTGTACAATTTTTCACTTGGATTTTCTTGTTCCACGAACCTTTCTTTCAATGCATTACCAAAATTTTGCCATGAAGTTGCATTTCGTATCTGTGGATCACATAGTAAAGCTTTCCGCGCTGGCCCTACCAACTTTAATTTAGCGATGGCGAGTTTTTGTGATTCTGTCCATTGAGCCAAAGTTGCAGCATCTTCGATAATTCCTAGGAATTCTCTCAATTTTCCTGAATCCCCATTAAAAGGTGGTATTACTTCTGCTCCCAATGAAATAACTGCAGGTGCTATGGATGGTGACGTCATATGTGTTATATTATCTCCTCTGTTAGGTATTGGTGGTACTTGCTGACCTCTGTTTGATGTGAAAAGTCCAGTGGGAGTTAAAGGTGGTGTTGGAGCGGGAGGTATATTGGTTTGAGTTTTCTTATTTGCCATTTTCGTTGTTTCTGGTGCATCTATTCCACCTACTGCTCCTTCTGAATTATCAGATTCAATTTCTGTTGAGTTGTCAAATGGACGTACCTCTGGCATTTATTCACTATTGTTTTACACGTTTATTTATTTATATCAATATTAATATTTATCGATGAGGATAAATAAATCTGATTTTTCAAAGTCAAAGTCACTAAACTTATTTTATTTTCACTAAATTCTTATTTTATATTCACTTTCTTTCCACTATATAAACAGAATTCATTAACACCCAAATTGTAAGTGTTAATTTTCGTGCTTATGAACAGAGTTACCGTTTCAATTCAACTTAAGTGTTTATGCGGTATAATAAAAAATCTTTCCGTCATAAAAATTGAACAAATTATAAACTTTCATTAAACACAAAATAGCACCAAAATAGCATAATTATACATAAATACATATACATATAACATAAAATAACACACTTGAATTGAGTATTTGTGTGATTAATTTCTTAAGAATATTTTTCCGATTTAACTTCAAAAAAAATAGTTCATTATTACATAAAAATTTGAAACTCCTACCTGTTTTCCTGAAATAAAATACAATTATAACATAGAATAAATTTTATTCACCACTATTAAATATGGTGAAGTCTCCCGCGGACTGACTGAATAATTTCTTGAAGTTGTAAAATTAATTCAGAATAATTTCTTATTATCCCAGAATAATTTTGAATATTTTCCAAGTTATTAATTTCTAAAATATTTAAAATTTGTAACATATTTACAAGTATTGATTGTAACTGACGAATGTCTCTAAGAGTTTGTTCTTTCTCGGTTGTTAATAAAACTTGGCGATTCATTTTTTTTTTTTTGAATAATAAAAAAAAATAGTTCAATTGGTTACTAAAATTACTTAAATTTATATTTCATAAAAAAAATACTCCTGAAAAGATGTAAGAGAAAAATATATATATATAAAAATTCAATTTAAACAATTTAATTCTTTAAAGTTTAATTTCAAATTTTCAACAATTATTCAATTTATTTAAAGACAACCCCACACCTGACACCAAAAATTATGTTGTGCGTCTTTTATTTCCAACTTAGAAATTTAATGTTGGATGTTAAGCAAATGGCCGAGCGGAGACCGTGTACATTAAATCTCTATCTACGCGGGGTCGACTTTCGCGTTGTTCGGCATTCTGAGTATATTTGTCTCAGCTACCGCGCTGAAAGATTTTTGCCTTCTTTTTTATTTATTTAATAAATTGAATAATATTATAACTAAGTCACACACAAATACTCTTTACACACAATTTATTTCTCTATGTTAATTACAACTAAACATTGTTTATAAACGGATTACAAAAACCCAAATAAAAGTTTCCTACCAGAGCTACTCCAGTTGATGCTTCCGTCGCTCAAACTACTGAAGCTGCTGTTGCTGGATTCTTCTTCCATAATCAACACATTCTCTTCATTCGGAGTATTCATCTTCAATTTATTTTTTCACTTTTTAACTTCTTTCGTTGTTCACGTTTTACAAGCAACTAACTTTTTGTCATCAGCTGGTAGAAAAACTTTTCTTGCTTAGTAAATATTTTTTTTCTTATCATACCACCCGGTATTAATTTCACTTTCTTGGGTCTGGATTTATTGTACTTTTTAACTTCTTGACGAACTTACTGTCTCTTCCTCTTAGACTGAATTTTATGGGTTTATATATGTTAATTCACCCACAACTAAACCAATGAAATTTAATTTCGGCTTTATCTTTAGAAATCTAGCCAATGATCTACATCTATGACATAATGTGAAAGAATTTTCTTGCAGGGACTTGCAGAAATTGCTACTGATAAATATCCAGCTGATGACTCACAGTTGTTCGCGAAAAGACATAAATTGTTCTCGAAAAGACATAAATTATTTTTCTTATCGGCTAAAACAGGTGGTCAGTGCAAGCGTACTTAAGTATGTTTCGTTTTTTCTGCATATAAGCGTTCAAATGAAAGAATTGAAACCGCTTCTTTACAAACTAACCGCTTACATTTGAATTTGCACTCTTGATTATTTTTGGCTCCACAACGGGAATCTGGTCTTGCACTATATGAAATCATACAATTAAAGGTACATATTAACACTTATGACCCGATTAATGTAAGTGCACCAACTTGTATAAGTATTAAATTACCAAGTTGGGTTCAACTGACAAAAGCAACATTAAATGTTAAAAACAAAGATAACCATTGTTTTTTATGGAGTGTAATTGCCGCTCTTTATCCAGCTAAAAAATCTAAACATTCCTGTAGAACATCTTCATATCCTCATTTTTCAACTAAGTTAAATTATGAAGGAATTGAATTTCCAATGACTTTAAGACAAATTCCAAAATTTGAGAAAATGAATAATATATCTATAAATGTTTTTACATTAGAAAAACCAGAAAGAGAAAAGGATAATAATAAAGAAATAGTCGTTCCACTCTATTTGGGAAAAGAAGATTATATTAATAAAATAAATTTATTAATGGTTTCATGCAATGAAAAAAATCAAGAGTCTGATAATGAAATAGATTCAAGTAAAATACAAAATTATAAAAACATATTTCATTTTGTTTTAATAAAAGATTTGTCTCGTTTACTTAGTCGACAAACACGATATGCTCATCACAAAATGTATTTCTGTGATAGATGTTTAAATCGTTTTAAAACAATTAGCTCTTTAAATAACCACCAGTTTGATTGTAAAAAATTGAACAATGTAAAAATGACATTACCTGTGGGTGATGAAAAAATTCTTAAGTTTTCTCATTATAAATACAAAAAAAAAGTACCTTTCGTTTTATATTGTGATATTGAAAGTTTACTAATAAAATACAATGATTTGAATATTGATAGTAATACAAAGAAATATAAAAAACATGAGGCATTTAGTGTAGCATATTATTTTAAGTGTTCATATGATAATTCTCTTTCATTTTACAATTCTTATACTGGTAAAAATTGTATTTCCTGGTTTGTATTACAATTACAACAGTTAGCATTTAATTTAGATGGTATTTTTAAAAATCCATTGCCTATGATTCCATTAACTGAAAATCAAAGAATGGAATATGAATCATCCAAATATTGTCATATATGTGAAAATCCATTTGATGAAAATAATTTTGGCAAGGTAAGAGATCATTGTCATTTGTCTGGTGTTTACAGAGGAGCAGCTCATGCAGCCTGCAATCTAAATTATAAAGATTCCCATGTTGTACCTATTATTTTCCACAACTTAAGTGGTTATGATAGTCATTTTATAATTAAAAGTTTATGCAGTGAAATTCCGGGATCTATACAATTATTACCTATAAATAAAGAGAAATATATTTCATTTTCGAAAAAAATTAATGGTACCAAGATAGAATATAGATTTCTCGACTCATATAGGTTCATGGCGTGTAGTCTAGATAAATTAAGTTCATATTTGTCTGATAATGATAAAACAATAACAAAGGCTTATTGTAAGAATGACCATGAATTTAATTTATTAAAACGTAAAGGTATTTTTCCATATGAATATTATAGTAATTGGAATATATTAAGGGAAACTAAGTTACCTGAAATTGATGATTTTTATGATGAATTAAATGATCAACACATAACCAATGAAGATTATGAACATGCATTAAATGTTTGGAATTCTTTTCAAATATCAAATTTACAACAATATGCTGAACTCTATTTAAGGACAGATGTATTGTTATTAGCTGATGTGTTTGAAAAATTTAGAAATGTTTGTTTTGATGCTTATAAGTTGGATAGTTTACACTATTATACCGCACCTGGATTTTCCTTTGATTGTTGTTTAAAAATGACTAATGTAACATTAGAATTAATGGATGATGTAGATCAAATTCTTTTCATTGAAAAGGGTATAAGGGGTGGAATAAATCATTGTGCTAATAGGTATGCTAAGGCATGTAATAAATATATGGATAACTACAATTCTAATGATCCACCATCCTATTTAATGTATTTCGATTTAAATAACCAATATGGTCATGCAATGTGTGCTCCCTTACCTACAGGAAATTTTGAGTGGATTAAAAATGTTGAATATTTTAATATAGATACAATTCTGTGTATATCTGATGAATCTGAATATGGATATATATTTGAAGTAGATCTTGAATATCCAAAAACTCTATTTGAGTCTCATAAAGATTTACCATTATGTCCTGAACATATGGTACCACCCATGGCAAACAATAAAATTAAAAAATTACTCACTACTTTTTATGATAAAAAAAATTATGTAATACATTATATAAATTTAAAGCAAGTCTTAAATTTGGGGTTGAAATTGAAAAAAATTCATAGAATTCTTAAATTTAAACAATCTCGTTGGATAAAACCATATATAGATCTTAATACAATGCTTAGACAAAATAGTAAAAATGAATTTGAAAAAAATTTTTTTAAATTAATGAATAACTCATTTTTTGGAAAGACAATTGAATCAGTACGAAAATATAAGGATGTGAAGATAGTAACAAAATGGGGTGGAAGATATGGAGCTCAAACTCTAATTGCAAAACCCAATTTTCATAGTTGCACAATTTTTGATAATGATATGGTTATAATTGAAATGCAACGATTAAATGTTAAATTTAACAAGCCTATATACATTGGATTTTGTGTCTTAGATATTTCAAAAACATTTTTATATGACTTTCACTACCAATATGTATTAAAGAAATTTGGACATAATAATGCCAAATTACTATACACAGATACCGATTCATTGATTTATCAATTCAAGGTTAATGACATATATGAGCATATGAAAGAAGACATTAATAGATTTGATACATCAGACTATCCACCAGAAAATGTTTACAATATGCCACTAAAAAATAAAAAGAAACTTGGGTATATGAAAGATGAATTGTGTGGACAAATAATGGAAGAATTTGTAGGACTTAAGTCAAAAATGTATTCGTTTAAAGTATATAATAATATAAATTGTGTAAAAAAAGCTAAAGGAATTAAAGCATCAGCATCACGAAAAATTACATTTGAAGATTATTATAATTGTTTATTTTATAACAAGTCAATGAATGTTAGTCAAAATTTAATAAGATCTAATAAACATGAAGTATATTCAATTAAACAGAATAAAATTGCTCTCAGTCCTCATGATGATAAAAGAGTTGTAAACTATATTTATACAGAAACATATCCATATGGAATGTTAGACTAGTTGTAATAAAGTTAAAAAAAAATGTATAGGATTATACATATATATTCAAAGATATTTAAGAAATATTATTAGTTTGTTAAAATAAATTGAATGAGAACTTATACATATAAGAGAGAGAGGGAATGGGTGAATATAAGAATATTAAAAATGTATGTATTACAATAGAAGATCTGAAAACAATTATGCAACAAATAGATGCGATACGAAAATTATTACAAATATATGAAATGGAAGAAATTATTTGTAACAAACATGGGAATCATTTTAAAAGATGTGTATGGTCCAACAATTGTGCAACCAGTGGACCAGATACATGTGAATGTTTCTCTACATCTTTTAATTTAAAACGGATTAAACGTTTATTGGAATTTATATTACCTAAAATACAATTATTAATAAAATTATTATAAATATGTGTGTTTGTAATAAATAAATAAATGATATAGTAATAAAAATTATTTCATGTAATAATATATATTTAATTTTTAATAAATAAGGAGTGGGGAAAACCAATATATTATTTAATCAATTGAAATTGATCTAATTTTAGTTTTAAATGAGAAATAGTACTAACCAGAAGTAATTTTAAATTCATCATTCCAAAAAAATGTTTATAATTGATGTGCAAGGTTTTCAACACACAAACTTAAATTTTATTGTTCGAGAAATTGCGTTTCTCAACACAAAAACAAAACTCTCATGGGTTAAATTTGTTAAATATCCAAATAATTTCCACTCATTAAGTGTAACATTGAAAAAACACATACAATACTCTACCAATACTATACATGGGCTTGGATGGGATTATTTATCACCAGATATTCAAAGTGAAGACATATTAAATATTGAAGAAATAAAATCCTATTTAAATGAAGTAATTCCATCTGATGAGGTTATTATGGTTAAAAGATTACAAAAAGAGAAATGGTTAAAAAGATTTTTAAAGAATGATATTACTAATGTGGAAGATGAAGAGCAATGTCCATCATTAAGCAAATTGAAATCACTCTTAAAATCATATCATTGTAATAAACATCTTATTAATAATCTAAATTGTGCCATGGAAAATGTATATTTCATTTATCATTGGCTAGAGTTTCATAAATAAAAGTAAAAGAATTTAAAAAATAAGTTAATTTATTATTATTATATCAAGTTACATACACACATATGTCTCATACCTATATATATATATTTGATCTCATAAAACAAGGTCAAGTTCAAGTTTAATGAAATAATAAACATAACACTCATTTAATAATCATCTTTTAATATGAATATGGAGAAAATTAAGAAAAAAGTCACTTTTAAAGAATCGATAGAAATACACATCATGTACACATGGCTACTCGGTTATCAATATTCTCGAAATGGATCACAATGGACCAATTCAGTAATTGATAGAGAACATTTTAAACGACGAATTCAAGAACATTCCCACATAATTAACCCTATAATATTTAAAAAATATGTAAGATATTTGGAACAAATTATATCTTCTATATTAAAACAAAAAATAATGTAATGCAAATAAAATAAATTATTTTGTACGATTTAAATGTTTCTTTTTATTTTAAATTCATATTATATTCTATAAAACAATTTATACATACATATGAAATGAATATCGATTATAAATATACCTAAAATCGTGGATGTTTTTCTCCAGCAGAACTCATAAATTCTTTATATCTACATATCCAACAAACTTTATCAGTTCCCTGTTCAACATCATTTTCTCCACCACATTTGACACAGGGTACGCTTTTTATAGGAACTGGCATTGTATTGAATAATAAACAAATTAATAAGAAACAAAATATAACTAAATAAATGTTTAATTAATATTGTTAATTAGAAATTTTAAACATAGATGTCCACAATTAAAGGTGTTAAAGTGTTGATATCTTGTATAGTTATATGTATGTAATATAAACTGGACCATTTGATTTAAAATATTCTAATATTTCTAATGGTGGTCGTAAATTACCATAACTATCGAAATAGATTATTTTTTATTTATTTCGCTTGTAAGCAGTCCAGTGTGTACCATTATTCTTTGAACTATCTAAATTAATTATTCCACATTCATTTTTATAAATTTTTTTAGGTAATTGATCACGCATAAAGACCCCACGAAAATCTTTAATTTCCATATCCTTAGCATATTGTAATAATTCAAAATTTGTTAAAGGTTTGTTGGGTAATTTATTCATAATATAATTTTCTTTTGATATTACCCTTTTTTGTTTTTTTGGTTTGTATTGAATCCTAAAAAAAGACCATGACCACTTTTATATGGTCTTAAGTGTAACCCCTTTCCAATAGCTATAGATTCCATAGTTTGATTGTGACGTTTAGCCTCCTCTAATTGTTGTTTTGCTTCTTTAGCACTATTAATTGCTTTCACTATTCCTGAAACTCCTCCTGTTAGTGCTCCTAGTGATGAAAGGGCAGCAAATATAGGTATAAGTGGTAAAACTCCACCAACTTTAGGTACATTTATTATACGAGGTTTTCTTATTGTTTTTCCATTAATTGTAGATTTTGCTTTCTTCAAAGCAACTTGTATTGTATCATTTACCGTTTTTGGTTTTACTTCTAAAATGCTTTTTTTAATATTAGAAAGGGCATTTTGAAAACTTTTTAATTTCTTACTTATCCTTTTTCTTTTTAAACTTGAAGTTTTACTATGTTTTCTTTTATTTAATTTCTTCTTTATGGTTCTCATAATTAAAATTATTAAATTTATAGAGACCAACCTATCATTACCATAATCAATTCAATACTATTTATGTTTTTATTAAATTTTGTTATAAATATCTAATTTATTGTTATTTATTAAATATAAAACAATTTCTATTTTTGTATGTAATTATATTCTTAAATAATGTTGGTTAAATTCCATTTCTTAAACAATTATCAATTGAATCTAAAAATTGTTTAGTTTTATTCAATGATTTATGTAAGTTTTGAATATTATAATTCTTTAAAGAATATTTTTTGGGTGCCCTCTGAACTTTTATATTATTTAAAACTATTAAATCATGTTCAATTGAATTCAACACTCTTTTTATTTTATTTAACAAACTGAGAGATTTTTGTATTTTTCGTTTTGATTGAATTCCAATACCCATTCCGAGGTGTACTTTAGCTTTCATAATTCCTGCAACTCCTAATGCCGCTAAACGTTCACCTAAGGGTGTTGAGGATGATTTGAACCGTTTTAGGGCTGCAGATGCAAGTACTTTATCAGCTTTGTGTCGTTCCCTTATATCTTTTTGGTTTGCATATGCTATATCATGTTCACGACAACTTTCATCTAAAATATTTATACCACGATCACCTCTAGCCAAACGTTCATTTAATTTAGTACCTGGACCACAAAATTTATAACCGGGAATATGTAATTCTATGGGTAATTTGTTAATCAATGAATTAACTAAACCACCTCCACTATAATGATAATATTTCATGATACTTTAACTCAATGTCTATCAATAATAATAATAATAAAATGAATGGATTTTATATTTTTATATTAGTTTCAAATGATCATCCTATATTAATAGACAACTAGTTAAAAATGAAATTCATAAAACAAAAAGTAACTTTAAATATTGAAAATCATGATTTTATTAAAGAAATTCAAAGTAAACATGGTACATTGTTCCCCACCACTATGCGTGCTATTGTCGTAGGTCCATCAGGATGTGGAAAAACAAATGTAATGATATCATTAATTGATGATATAAATGGTTTAAAATTTAAAAATGTTTACATATATTCAAAATCTTTACTTCAACCTAAATATAAATATATTGAACAACTATTAAAACCAATAAAAGATGTAAATTATTATGCATATAATTCTAGTGAGCAGATCATTCAACCATGTAAAACAAAACCACACTCAATAGTAATATTCGATGACGTCATTTCTGAAGGTCAAGATATTATAAGACAATACTTTAGTATGGGACGACACTATAATATAGACTGTTTTTTCCTTTGTCAATCTTATGCTAAAATAAGTAAACACTTAATTAGAGATAATTCAAATGTAATTATTTTATTTAAACAGGATGATTTAATTTTGAAACATATTTATTTAGATCATGTTGGTAGTGACATGAAATTTGATACATTTAAATGGTTATGTACCAATTGTTGGAAAGATCCATATGGGTTTCTTTCAATATTTAAGGATTATAAAATGCAAAACGGTCGATATAGAAAGGGATTTGATCAATATATAAGCCTTGAAAAAGTATAATTCATTCATATATAGTATAGATTACTTCAGTAAAGTTAGAACTGGTTAACACAAACCTATTCAAAAACTGATAAAAAGCTGTTAAATACCTGTGTGAAACCAGTTTCATACCTATTCTGTAATACACTGATTCTTTTAAAGGGGGTTATCTTTAATTAAAGTAAATTAAAAAAATTAAATCAAAAGAAACAGATCTAAAAAAACATTTAGTTACAAAAAGAAAAAACATTAAACAAAAACTGAAACTTTTAAAACAGAATGAAACCATGCAAGCAAATTTATTTTCTCCTGTAATTAAACATTTAAAAAACATTGAAGATGAATTGAAAATCCCCCAAAAATTGCTTAAAATAAAAGATGAAAATGATGAAGACGAAAACCTTAATAATGAAACAATCGATAGAATTACAAATAAACACAATATTAGTGAATCGAAACGTTCAATATTAAAACGAATTAATTCAAAAGGTTCATCAGAAAGTGATACTGAGGATAATAATACCCTAGGTACAAGTAGAGAAAATCAAAATAATAAAAAACCATTTAAAGATAGATTTGAGGAAATAAAAGCAACATCCTTAAATGAATATCTGGATCAATATCATGAATTACCAAAAAGATATGTTAAAGCAATGTTGGAAGATGAGGGGGACAATTTTGATCATAGGTATGGAGTTCGATTTAATCCCGCACAAGATAAATTTTTTATTGGAAATTCGGAATTAATCATAGATGGTGCAGATATATATGTAAAGTATAAAAAATACAAAGGTACACCCGGTTTATATGAATTATTATTTAAAAAAAGGCCTGAACATTGTGACGCTTATTTTTCGGCGGATTTGCCTGTCTCGAGCGCCACCTGTTTTTACAGACGAAAACAGGAAACCAAAACGGGTCCCAGGTAACACAATGGAGATACGGCTATGCTAGGGGTCAATTAAAGCACATTATTAACCAGAAAAAGAAAATATAATTTTATTTAAACCCTCAAAACTACAACAAAATAATCCAAAAATAGGTTACAATTTATATTCAAATAGTCCGGTTGGCCGTTTTTGGAATACGGGATGATAAACGGTGGGAAAAAGTAGAAAAAAAATACGGTCGGTAACGGTAAAACGAGAAATGTGTGGCTTTCAGCACGGTGTGTTGCCTAACTAGCCGTTGACATGGACTGGAGAGGTGACTTTTGGTCGCTCCACTCAAATTTGTCGCTTCGCTAGAGTGTAAAGACACTCTTTATTTGCTAACGCTTAGTTCCTGGTGTGAGCCACACAGTCTCGGACAGGAAACGGCGAATGGACTGTGTCAGATCTAGCTGTCGCCACAACCGAATTGCGAATGCGACCTGCCCGCTGGTTAACCGGCGACTCCGTGCGAATGGACTCAAAGATCCCACACTAAGAGCGCTAGTGCCCAGGAATGGCATTCACTAGACCTGTTTGACAGGTCCTGTGCAAGGCGATTGCCAAGCAGAAATACTTCCGTGCGAATGGACTCAAAGGTCCCACACTAAGAAGCCTTCGTCGGTGGTTTGAAGCGACAAACACTGCTTCCAATACTCACTCTCTCACAGGGCGATTCAACGGTGTCGCTGGGCGATTTTCGGTGCTTGGTGCCGGTCGGTATTGTTTTACTTACTTGTTGATTGGTTGTTGTTTTGTTGACAATAATTGTTCTTTGTTGTTCTTCAGTTGTCTTCGGAACGGAACTGATTTCTAACGGAAATTTCGGCGCTTTATATACCCGCGGGACGGTCATGCACGCCTTCAACATCGGTATGCGGTACTAAACGGTATGTTGTATTGCCGCGATTCCCGGGGCAATCGGTTAACGGTATAACTGGTTGCCGAAATCCTAGTGTTTGTTTACATTTATAAACAATGACAACATAACCTAACTAATACATGTCAACCAGTATAATTGGTTGACGGACAACCAGTTTTTGTTTACAATGTAAACAAGTGTATCATAACCTCACTAAGAATTGAATGCCGGTGCAACAAGTGCAAATACGGTAAGTACGGTACTTATTTACGATATTTTATTAAACGGTAATCTATTTCAGGTTTCCGGCGACATCCCAAATCGGCGGCGGTCAACGAGAGCGGTAAGTACTTGAAATATATACTACTGTAACAATTAATTCTTTTATTTTTGAGGCGAAGAAAAATGGGTTCATTACAACATTATTCAGAAAATGATATAAAAAATTATCAAACTATTGTATATAAAACGAATGCATCACGAAGGTTTTATCAATCAAATAAACAAGTTGTTGGTTCCAAATCTCAAAAGTCTAAAAATATAATTGCTCCAATGACAAGTGGTAAAGGTTTATTACTAATGGAAGCAAATAATAACAAAATAGATTATGTATTTTGGAATGATATAAATGAGCTAGTTGACCGTTTACGTTTATTAATAGCATCTCAGGCAGCTGGAAATACAGGTCACACAAATGAAATTCAATCCATTATAGAAGAGTTACAAAAAGCTAAAATTATTGAATAAAGTGATATACCATGCAAAGAAAATTTATTACTAGTACAAAAGAACATGTTGTTAATGAAATACATAAACCAGCAAGAATTAATTTTAAAAGACGCAAAGTGATATTAAAAGGCTTAAATGATTTATTTCAAGCTGACCTTGTAGAAATGATTCCATACGCTAAAGAAAATAATGGATATAAATATATCCTAATTGTAATAAATTGTTTTTCTAAATATGTATGGGCATATCCATTAAAATCAAAGTCGACTATAGAAGTTTCCAATAATATGGAAAATATACTAAAAATTCAATGCCCAAAAAATTTACAAACTGATCAAGGGAAAGAATTTATATCTAAAGATTTAAAAAAAATGTTATACAAGTATAATGTAAACCATTACAATACATTTAGTGAGAAAAAAGCGTCAATTGTTGAGAGAGTTATTAGAACTCTGAAAACAATGATGTGGAAAAAATTCAATCTATATGGTCATTATAAATGGATTAAAATTTTACCTGAGATTATCTTACAATATAACACTAAAAAACATAGAACAATTGGAATGAAACCAATAGATGTTAAAAAAAAACACGAAAAACATTTATTAAATACAGCCTACAATAACATAAAAATGGTTGACTTTGAAAATATTAAATTTAATGTGGGGGATCACGTTAGAATATCTAAAGTAAGAGGGGTCTTTGCTAAAAAATATTTACCTAATTGGTCTACAGAGATATTTAGAATTCAAAAAGTGAATCATACTAACCCAATTACTTATTTTTTAAAAGATAGTAAGAATCATGATATAGCTGGCTGTTTCTATAAAGAACAATTACAAAAAGTAAAATACCCGGATGTATATTTGGTTGAAAAAATTTAAAAAAAACACAAAAATAAAGTATTTGTTAAATGGTTAGGCTTCGATAATACACATAATTCTTGGATTAGTAACACCAATATAGTATAATTATGTATTTGATTAAACTTATGTAATAATAATGATAATGTAATAATGATATGTATATTGTTTTATATTAATAAATATTCTTCAAATAATCCATTGTTTACTCTATAATTAGCCTAGTATACCACCTCCTCCTCTTAAATTACATGTCACAAATTTCTTATGCGCATAATTTAAATTTAAATCTCGCGGTGTTCTAAAACAAAATGGAAAGATGTTCTATGTTATTTCTACAGAATTATTTAAATGATCTCATTAGCCTAGTGGTAAATGTAATGTAATTGTAGGTAAGTAGCATTGATATAGTACAGGTTCGAATCGCGCTGCAGTCACTAGATAATGTTGGTCACTTTTTACTAAATAAATATTTCAATAAATACCCAAAATTACTGATTAACTAATCAATCAATCAATTCTCCAATAGCCCAGCCTAGCCTGGCCCGGCCCAGCCCAGCCTGATCCATACCGAAATAAATTCGATTATTGTATATGTACAAGAAAAATCAATTTTTCACTAGTGACATCTATTAGTAAAATGTTACACTAGTTTCCAGTTTTCCTTTTTAAATTTATACCCATCACCAACACCTTTTCTTAAATCTCTTCTACAATACTCTGGAGATGGCCAGCCCACCCTGGCCTTGGTTGGATAAATCTTGTATGCGTGCGTGCGTGCGTGCGTGCGTGCGTGCGTGCGTGTATGTGTCCATCACCAACCATCATGGAACACATGGTCCCCCTCATACCCATGCATGATGTGTGTGTGTGCGCGCGTCCTCATATACAAGACTTCTTTTGCAGTGCATTTCTTGCAGAAGTTCTTCTTCTTCTTGTTGTTGTTGTTGGACCCCGTCTCTTTCTGGAGATCATCCCCCATACCACACCCTTATTCGATGGGCCCTGAGGATGGATACATGCCATCAAATGGGACTAGGAGTGTCTCACCGCGTACAAGACTTCTTTTGCACTTCTTGTAGAAATTCTTGTAGGACCTTCTGGAGACCCCCCTATTGGATGGTCTCTGCTGATGGCATGTGCCATCAGAAGCGCCATCGGGTCCTGGTATCACCCCAAGATAACTACTCATCCAATTTCGCGATGTCGGTATACACTTCGTCGTTGACTCCAAATACTGATGTCATGAGTTTTCCAAGAAATCCTCTTCGGTGCCTGCCATTGTAGCCATGGTTGATCACATGTAGTTGTCGTCGGAGGTCATGATGGCGGCTTTGAAGTTCTTCTAATTGGTGCTCACAATGAGACGTTGCACCGAGTCTGCTGCTCATTCGGCATATGTGTGCATATTGGTTAATTGTCGCGGTTACCAGGTGATCGAATTGGGCTAGCTGGGTGGTATTGATTGGAACATCAATTTTTAGTATACCTCGACTGATGATTGCATTCCCAATTTGTTCGATGTATAGTCCAGGACCGGGAGTTTTGATGGTAAATGATGCAGATTGGGTTGAAACAATTAATGACATCAGACACACAATTGTATATGCCATCCTGTTTGTAGTTGTTCGTGGTGATCGTCTTACATCTTGTTTGGTTCCTAGTTCTTCGTTAATTGGTAGTGGGCATAATTTCACTAATGGCCTCTTGAATTCGCTTCCATTTTGTGTTTTTATGGTCATTACGCGTGTTTTGTTGTCCCTTCCAGGATGAACTTCGGTGATTCTTGCCAAGGGCCATTTTGTTGAAGTGAGGTTTTTGTCCTTTACTAACACAAGGTCACCTGCCTTTATGTTTGGATGTCCAGACTGCCATTTATATCTCTGTTGAAGTCTGTGTAGGTATTCTGTTGACCATACCTTCCAGAAGTCTTTTTTCATTTTCTGTAATATTTTCCATCGGGTATTAACAGTCGGCTCAGCTTGTAATTCCACTTTGTCTGGCTGTGTTACGAGTGATCTGCCGGTGATTAGATGTCCTGGGGTTAGCACCGTGTCGTCTTCTGAATCTTCATTAATGACTCAGAGTGGTCTGGAGTTCAGGCATGCTTCAATTTGTTGCAGGACGGTGGACAATTCTTCGTATGTCAAAGTATTGTCTCCAATCACCCGTTTCAAATGAAATTTTGTAGATTTCACCCCTGCTTCCCATAATCCTCAAAAGTGAGGAGCTGCCGGGGGAGAGAAGTGCCATTGTGTTCCAGATGTTGCGAAGGATTGCTGGAACTTTGGCTGTGCGAGCGCCAATTATAGTTCTTTGTCCAGTACCCCTTTTGCGCCCACGAAATTTGTTTTATTGTCACTGTATAAGTGAGCACAGTGACCTCGTCTGGCTTGAAACCGTCGAAAAGCAGCAAGGAAGGCCTCTGTTGTCATGTCACTGACTGCCTCTAAATGTACTGCCTTTGTGGCCATACATACAAATACCGCTATATAGCCCTTGTATGACTTATTTCCTCTTCCTTTTGTGAAACGGATTTGGATTGGTCCGGCGTAATCGACTCCAGTGTGAGAGAACGGGGGTGAAATTGTAACACGTTGTTCTGGTAGGTTGCCCATGATTTGTTGGGGTGGAGTTGCTGTTGCTCGGAAACACTTCATACATTTCCTTATGCACTGCTTTACTAACGACTTTGCTCTTATTATCTAATATTTCTGTCGTATTACTGCTGATGGCAGCTGGTTTCCTCCGTGGAGAGTTTTTTCTTGAGCGTCCTGGATGATGAGTTTCGCCAGTGGAGTGTCATTTGGGATAATAACGGGATGTTTCTCATTATAAGTTAATGATGAGAATGCTAATCTTCCTCCTACTCTGATGATCCCATTATGATCGAGAAATGGTAATAGAGTGGTTAACGGACTTTTCTTCGATAGTTCTTGACCGGACTGCAATGCTTTGATTTCATTGGCGAACTGGTCAAGTTGTTCCATGCGGATTAGACAATTCGTTGCATTGAAAATTTCTTCTGTAGATAGGGTTCCAGTGTGCGGTATTTTACGGCAGTTATCAACGAATCTTCTGCAGTAAGCTGTCACCCTTATCGTCTTCTGGAAAGATGAGTATCTGTCAATGATACTAAATGGTTCCTTTGCTACTGCGGTGAGTACGACTGGTCGCTTCTTCTGTTCGTGTTCAGTGGGGCTGATGCTTTGAGGAGTGGGTAATACTTTATTTTGTAACCACGAAGGTCCATTCCACCGTAACTGGTTGTTATGGAGATGTTGTGGCATTACTCCTCTTGAGATTAAATCGGCTGGATTATCCTCAGAGCGCACGTGATGCCAGTTTTTGGTGTCTGTGTTCTCCGCGATTTCTACCACTCGATTGGCCACAAACGTCTTCCATTTGTCTGGACGTCCTTGTATCCATGCAAGGGTAATCATGGAGTCTGACCATGCGAATGTCTGAACCGGCTCGACCTTTAACGAGTCGATCGACTGTTTGATCAGTTTGGCTAATAATACTGCCTCACATAATTCCAGTCGTGCAAGAGTTTTCTTCATTTTAATTTTAGCCACTTTGGATTTTGCTGTTAACAATGTAACCACTACATGGCCTTGGTGATCAATGGTCCTTGTATAAACGACTGCTCCATAAGCTTGCTCTGATGCGTCACAGAAGCCATGGAATTCAACACGTCTTGTGGTGTTTCCAAAATTTATCCATCTCGGAATTCTGATGTTTTCCAAGCACGGTAGTTGTGCTTGGAATTCATTCCATGTGTTCCTTATGTGTTGAGGCACGGGATCATCCCATTGACCCTTGTTTATCCATAACTCTTGTACCAATAGTCGTGCAACTACGATTACTGGAGCTAACCATCCCTGGATCGTATAATTTGGCACTTTGAGATAGTATTGTCCGTTTTGTATGCGTAGTATTAATCGATGTACTAATCTTGTACCTGAATTGATCCGTAACTGGCGCCCAATGTATCCCTAGTGTCTTCTGGGTATCGTTTTCTCCCATTTCCAGAAATTCCTTTTCTTGTAAGTCCGTTGGGAGGTTTTCAATTAGTTCAGGTACGTTACTTTTTTATTTTCGCAAGTTGAAACTCCCCTCTTGTAACAGTGCAATGAGTTTCTCTTGTAGGACTCTTGCTTCGTTGGCGCTATCACATCCAGTAATGAGATCGTCGACGTAGAAATCAGTTGACGCTACCATTGATGCTGCCGGAAATCTCTCTGCTTCATCCATTGCCAGTTGTTGGAGAGTACGGATTGCGAGATATGGTGCTGATGCTGTTCCATATGTTACCGTTGTGAGTTGATACTCTTGGATTGGGTCATTTGGATTTGTACGCCACAATATTGTTTGTAACGGTTGATCTGCTGGATGTACTGCAATTTGTCTGTACATTTTCTCAATGTCCGCAGATAATACGACTCTATGTTTCCTCCATCTAGTTAAAATTTCCACTAAATTCTGTTGTAGGCGTGGACCAGTGAACATTAAATCGTTTAATGATTTTCCTGTTGTTGTTTTCGCTGATGCATCGAATACCACTCGTAACTTTGTTGTGGTACTATCGTGTTTCATAACAGCATGGTGTGGAATGTAATATGTTGTCTGTTTGCTTGCTGAGCTTGCAACCTTCATGTGACCCAGATTTATGTACTCGGCCATGAACTTTTTATATTCTGTAGCGAACGTGTACTTCCGGTCTGCCCTTGACGTCGTTTTGCTATATATCTCGTCGCATTGTTTCTCCTCTTGTGTGAGTTGACGTTCAGGATGAATTTCTTCTATTGCCCAGAATTTCGACAGATCCATCTTTTCTTCTACTGTGGATATTAAACTGAATGTCAGCTGGGCTTTATTTTCAATGGGTTTCCCTGACACTGTCCATCCAAATTCAGTATTTTGTGCCAGATATCCGCCCAACCTTTTGATTCCTTCCTTTACAATCATTGGATAGATGTCTGCTCCAATGATCATATCAATGGGTCCTGGGGTGTGGTAGGTTGGATCCGCCAGAATATGGTTTACCAATTTGTCCATATTGACGTCGGTGATTTTTTCCGCTGGGAGAGTCCCTGTTAATTTCTTGAGGACTAGCAATTCACATTTTAACGAAAAATGGCTTGGAGTTCTCGGCTTCATAGTGACTGCAATTTTTCCATTCGAGTGACCGGCTCCGGTGTTTCCAAATCCAGATACATTGGATGTATCCCCCCATGGGAGAGCCAATATCTGTGCGGCATCTTCCGTAATAAAGGACGTTTGGGATCTGGTGTCTACAAGAACTCGCAAGAATTCCCATCCAGCCTCAAATGTCTTTACCTTGACCAGAGCTGTGGCTAATAGGACCATACATGGATTGTTAATGGTTGATGTGCGTGAGATATTTGCTAATACTGCCGCACGCTCAGGGTGTAATAATGTGTGATGCCGTTTATTACACTTGCTGCATGTTTTCTTGGTCTTGCAGGGCTGTTGCCGGTTGTGGTTTTGGAGACAATTGTAACAACAATTGTTTTCTCGGAGAACGGTATATTTATCAGGAACTGATTTCTCTATGAATTTCTGGCATTGATAGAGCCTATGTTGCTCCTTACAACATACACAGTTTGTTGATAGGGTGTGGTACATTTTGGTTGACCATTGCTCCCGCTTGTAATTAGGTTTAGTGTTTTCAACCTTCTTCGCGGAATTCTTCATCATCTCTAGTGATTGAAATCTTGATTCTAGAAACGTCAGGATTTCTTCTCTGTGGCCTCTTCCATCATGATTTCTTCATGGAGTTCTTGAACTGCCATCCATTGAGTGTTAATGGAATTGCTTTTGTATTCCATCTGTTTGGTGGACGGTTGGGTACTTAGTTGATTTTTTGTTTCCTCAATGTTTCTACTCAACATTGCCATTTTTACCCGTTGTTTCTTGATTAGTTGGTTTACTAGTTGGCTTGGTATTTGAGGTGGCTGCGCTGTTGGTCGATTTCGTGGTGGTGCATTTGTCAACATGAATTGTTGTTGCACATCTGATTTTGTTGGAGTTTGGAGACTCTGGCGTCCGCTTGGTGACAGGGACCCGTTTGGTAAGAACATCATATTATCTGTTTCACTGTGAAGTAGATCTCGATACTCTTCCATGACTTGTTCATGGAATTTGTTTTTTATATATGGATCTTCAGGGTTGATGTATTTGAGAATTTCAGAGTGGTTCTTGTCGAAAGTTGTCCAGGGTTCAGCTAGGACCTTCCGCCTTTTCTCGAGGTATTCCAACGTCTTCCTGGACGCCGAATCCTTTTTAAAGTTGATTAGAGATTTGTTGATGGCTTCTGCCAACTCATTTTGCGCTTCAGTGGCTTTAATAATGTCCATCTTGAGTTTCTCGGAATGTCTTCGTGACAGTTCCTGGTGTAGCTTGTTGCTGCTTCTTCTTGGAGAGCCCCTGTGGCTGCTCCTGGATTGTAGTGTAGTTTGCTCGTTGTCTCTTCACGGAGAGCCCCTTTGGCTGCTCCTGGACTGTAGCGTAGCTTTATTGTTGTCTCTTCACGGAGAGCCCCTGTGGCTGCTCCTGGACTGTAGCGTTGCTTTATTGCTGTCTCTTCACGGAGAGCCCGTTTGGCTGCTCCTGGACTGCAGTGTCTTCTTTGTTCGAAGGACCAATGTTTAATCAGGCACTTTGTAAGAGTGCGAGACTAATGTGGGTTTATGTTAAGGTGATAACATAAGGGTTGAATCAAACTAATCGTTGTAAGGAACTAGTCTAATTGATTTATTCTAATTGAACTTGACAATATATACATAAAATTTGTCCTACTTATATGACGTAGGTCAGGTAACAACAATGGTAATGAAATGTTGCTGATGCGAGAATTATGTAATTGGTCGCACTATTCGCACATAATGCTGAGGCGACACTTGTGTAATTGCTTACAGATGTTTATAAATACAATTGTTTTTATAATGAAAAAATAAGAATGATAAACAACTGATTACAAATTCTGTTCATTTATGAACAATGTTCCCCTCATTTTTCTATGTTCAATGTAGTAGATTAGTTTTTGTTTCAAGGCGACACATGGAAATTTTATTAATGTTTTTCTTTTAATGTAATCATATTTGTTGAATTTTTACAATTTTGTTCTTATCAACCAGACTTGATTCGCACAGAATTATCTCACGTATGAAAATGTACAGTAAAGTAAAATCGAGGCGAAATTTAATATTAATATTATGTATAATGCATTTGTGGCGACCTGAAAGGCGAATGCAAGAAATTGTAGATTCATAATTGTAGAAATTGTAGAAACATACTAAAAATTAGAATTTTTGAATCTTCTCGTCCGGAAATAGTTATAAGATGTGGGATTTGTGGGATACGGACCAATAAAATAAAACGGAATATTAAGTGTTCAAACACATGGGGCAGTCCAACGCTTAATATGTGATTATATTAATGCTTCGGCACTCTGTATAACCCCGCATATTCAATATGAACTGTGTGCCTACGATAGTTTGTCTGTAACTGACATTTTTTAAATATTAAGTGTTTAACCATATGGGGCAGTCCAACGCTTTATATGTAATTATATTAAGGCTTCGGCACTCTGTATAAAGCTGCATATACAATATGAACTCTGTGCCCCTAATAGTTTTGCAGTATATGACATTTTTGGAATATTAGGTGTTCAACCACATGGGGTAGTCCAACGCTTAATATGTGATTATATTAATGCTTCGGCATTCTGTATAACGCTGCATATACAGCATGAACTCTGTGCCTCTGATAGTTTGGCTGTAATTGACATTTTTGGAACATTAGGTGTTCAACCACATGGGGCAGTCCAACGCTTAATATGTGATTATATTAATGCTGCGGCACTATTTATAACGCTGCATATACAATATGAACCCTGTGCCCCTAACAGTTTCGCTGTAACTGACATTTTTGGAATATTAATTGTTCAACCACATGGGGCAGTCCAACGCTTAATATGTGATTATAATAATGCTTTGGGACTCTGTATAACGCTGCATATTTAATATGAACTGTGTCAATACGACAGTTTGGCTGTAACTGACATTTTTTAATAAGAGGTGTTTAACCATATGGGGCAGTCCAACGCTTAATATGTGTATTTTTTGTGAAGAATTTGTTTGGTTCTTAATATTGATCTTAATTCTGTAGAATACCAGTGAGGAAATGAATTTTTTGTTGCTTTATATTTTGAGACAAAACGCTGAAATAAAACATATAAGTAGTTATAAAAATATTCCACAGCTAAATTGACATCAGAAATATTATATAAGCTATCCCAATTTGTTGTGGCAAGTTCTTTGTACAGTTCCGAGAAGTTAGCTCGACGAAAATTGTATCGTGAGTAGTTGTTGGAATACATTGTGCTCTTATTATTCGCCTTTACATTTGTCACCTTATAATAAACTAATAAAGGAGGATGGTGCGAGTCTTCGGGAACCAAACATAACCATGGAGCACAAATTAAGCAGTTTTCGTTATTTACAAACATTAAATCTAATATATGGCCATTCAGATTAAAAGTTTTATTTATTTGAGATAGATTCGTGAAATTGATGAAATTGTTAATTGTTGTTGTTTTAGAATCTTTCCCAGATATAACAAAATTAGGTACATTGAAATCTCCCGTGACAATAATATTTTCTAAGTTTACAGTATATCTTCCTAGTATTTCAAAAAAAAGTTGAAAGTCATTTGTTGATACATCGGGTGGTAAATAAATGACAAAAACATACAATACATGGTTAAGATGTGACAATTTACAACCAACAATATTCACTAATGGGACACATTTAAACGCACTTAAATCAACAATAGATATTGAAGGCACAACACAATTATTTATTCCTATGAGAACACCACCTCCTCTGCTTCTTCCAGTAGCTTGAGAGTTCCTGTCATCGCGGAAAACTGTGTATTCAGCAGGAAACAGTTCACTAGACAAAATACTCGGATTGAGCCAGGATTCCGTGATGCATATAATATCATAGATCGCTCCCTTACATTTGGTAAAAAAGTATTAACTTTGCATTGCAAACTTCTTGCATTTTGATAATATATTGAAAATTCGATGTTTTGACGACTTTTGAAGGCATTTGTTGTACTGGATTGATTGGACGAATCGTAGAGAATCTTAGATCTGTTGGGCGTTGTTAGTTTAAAATAATATTGTTAGGCATTGAGGAAGATGATTTTTGCACAATTTTCGGAATGTCATTAACATATTTTATTACCAGATTTGGTTCACCATTGCTTTTACGTGCGTTTAGTTCTTCTTTTATGAACGAGAGTTGTGCCTACATCTGACACGTACTCAATTTTGTTCCTAAATTATAGGTGTTCATTTGTAGTGAATGTGTGTTCAATTTTGCTAAAAACTATAGAATTTTAATTCTAATATATTTAGTTATATGTGTATAAAATAATTTTGTTGGTGGTAATCGATTCATTGAAGATAATTAAAAATTTCTTAGTTTTCTAATTGAAAAGTGTTTATTTGTCAAGCGATATTGGTCTTTATTAGTGCGCTCAATCGTCGCGTCTTTTGGTGCTGTAGTGGGACTTGTGCTGGTTGAACGGCGATCGCTCGTTCTTTAGCCCATCAGTTACTCCAACGCAGTAGAGGGGTCTGTACGTGATTGGACTTTGTGCCTGATCAGAGCGCCTTCGCCATTTTTTGAAAAACCTTTCTTAATTTCTTAATTGTCTTAATTTAATTTGCCTCTATATACAATGGCAAATTGCTGTCACTGCTTTCAACAATGTGGCCAACCTCATATCTCATGCGACTCTTGTAAAATGCCAGTGCACAATCGATGTTTAGATTTGTCTGAGAATGAACTTCGAGTAATTACTGCATCAAAGTCAACACACTTAAAAGTTTTCTGTAATCGGTGCAAAGCAACATTAAACTTAATGAATGAAATGACAGCTATGATCTCAGATTTACAAACGTCAATTGACGCTAGATTATGCAATGTTGAAAAGCTTTTAAATAATGGGTCGATAAATTTGGAATTAAAGGAGGAAATAATTCAGGAATCAGTACAACGTGCCTTGCGAGCTTCGAATGTTGTACTGTTCAATGTACCAGAAAACCCGAATATTCAAGATGTTGATTTTGCAAATAATATATTGGAATGCACTGATGAAAGTGCAGTTGTGTGTCCAGATGATGTTTTGAGAATTGGAAAACCTATTCCCAATAAACCGAGACCTTTGAAACTCTCTCTTAAAAAAAACCGAAATGGCTAAGTTAGTTCTTCGAAAAAGTGCTGCGTTAAAAAACACACAATACAGGAATATCTACATTAACAGTGACAAAACCCAATCACAACAGCAATATTATAGAAACCTAAAAGAAGAACTAAACGCACGTAAAAGCAATGGTGAACCAAATCTGGTAATAAAATATGTTAATGACATTCCGAAAATTGTGCAAAAATCATCTTCCTCAATGCCTAACAATATTATTTTAAACTAACAACGCCCAACAGATCTAAGATTCTCGACGATTCGTCCAATCAATCCAGTACAACAAATGCTTTCAAAAGTCGTCAAAACATCGAATTTTCAATATATTATCAAAATGCAGGAAGTTTGCAATGCAAAGTTAATACTTTTTTACCAAATGTAATGGGAGCGACCTATGATATTATATGCATCACGGAATCCTGGCTCAATCCGAGTATTTTGTCTAGTGAACTGTTTCCTGCTGAATACACAGTTTTCCGCGATGACAGGAACTCTCAAGCTACTGGAAGAAGCAGAGGAGGTGGTGTTCTCATAGGAATAAATAATTGTGTTGTGCCTTCAATATCTATTGTTGATTTAAGTGCGTTTAAATGTGTCCCATTAGTGAATATTGTTGGTTGTAAATTGTCACATCTTAACCATGTATTGTATGGTTTTGTCATTTATTTACCACCCGATGTATCAACAAATGACTTTCAACTTTTTTTTGAAATACTAGGAAGATATGCTGTAAACTTAGAAAATATTGTTGTCACAGGAGATTTCAATGTACCTAATTTTGTTATATCTGGGAAAGATTCTAAAACAACAACAATTAACAATTTCATCAATTTTACGAATCTATCTCAAATAAATAAAACTTTTAATCAGAATGGCCATATATTAGATTTAATGTTTGTAAATAACGAAAACTGCTCAATTTGTGCTTCATGGTTATGTTTGGTTCCCGAAGACTCGCACCATCCTCCTTTATTAGTTTATTATAAGGTGACAAATGTAAAGGCGAATAATAAGAGCACAATGTATTCCAACAACTACTCACGATACCATTTTCGTCGAGCTAACTTCTCGGAACTGTACAAAGAACTTGCCATAACAAATTGGGATAGCTTATATAATATTTCTGATGTCAATTTAGCTGTGGAATATTTTTATAACTACTTATATGTTTTATTTCAGCGTTTTGTCCCAAAATATAAAGCAACACAAAATTCATTTCCTCACTGGTATTCTACAGAATTTACAAAAAATACAAGAAAACTAAAAATAATGTCCATTATTTACAATTTTCAAACATCAGAAAAGAATCAAATACCCTAATACATCGTGATTATATATATGTTTAAGAAACGTTGAAAATTCTTTAAATACCGATCCAAAACAATTTTGGAACTATATTCGTACAAGAAAAGGACATACAAATATTCTTGCTGAAATGACTCATAATAGTCAACAACTGTTTAACACTCAAGAAATTGTCGATTGTTTTGATTGACAAACTTAACATCGATGTCAGTGAATGTAACGGAGTTTACTGAAGAAGTTCTAACAGCAATAAAAAAATTAAAAGCAAATATGTGTTCGGGCTTAGATAATGTACCTACATTTATTATAAAGGACGCCAAATTCATTTTAGTCACACCTATTTTATACCTATTTAACAAATGTATTTCAAATGATATATTTCCTAAGATGTGGAAAAATACTAGAATCTGTCCAGTATTTAAAGGCAATCTACCATCTGAAATTTCAAATTATCGCCCTATTGCTATTATTTCGAACTTTGCTAAGATAGTTGAAAGCATAGTGTATAGCCGTATTTATAATCAGATTCAGCATATCATAATTCCAAATCAACACGGGTATATGTCGTAAAAGTCAACTTTGACAAATCTAATGTGTATTACTCAACATTTAGCTAATTCTATTGACTCTAAGAAGCAAGTTGACGTTGTATATATGGATATGTCTAAAGCTTTTGACAAAGTTATTCATAGATTACTTCTACTTAAATTAGAAACAATTGGTTTTTCAAGCAAATTAATTAAATTTTTGTCGTCTTACCTTTCAAATAGATATTTAAATGTCGTGGTAAATGGATATCTGTCAGGTGCTTTTCTACAATCCTCTGGTGTTCCTCAAGGTTCTAACCTTGGACCATTGTTATTTTTGCTATACATAAATGATGTTAACCAACACATAAGTAACAGCAATTTTCTACTTTACGCTGATGATATAAAAATCTATAGAACTATTGAAAGTTATACTGACTGCCAATTTCTACAGAGTGATATTATAAATATAAACGAATGGTGTTTAGAAAATGGTTTATCATTAAATTTATCGAAATGTAAAATAGTCCAGTACACTAAAATCAAAAATAAAAGAATTTTTAACTACACTGTAGGAGATACGTCACTTGTTATATGTGATCAATTCAAAGATCTAGGAGTTATATTTGACTCAAAATTAAATTTCAATGAACATAACAATGAAGTAGTGGCGTCCTCCCTCAAAATGTTGGGCTTTATAGTACGTAATACAAAATCTTTTAAAAATTCTGATGTACTTCAACGATTATACTTTTCGCTGGTACGATTAAAACTTGAATACTGTTCCAGCATTTGGTATCCACACTCTAATAACAAAGATCACAGCATCGAAAACGTGCAGAGACGTTTCCTTAAATTGAAGTACTTTAAAAAACACAATTGCTATCCAGTACAAGGTTATGGTCAGGAACGATTACTAGAGGAATTTAAGATTGAATCAGTCCACAATAGACGAATTATAGCCGATATTATATTTCTTGTAAAGTTACTACGGTCCAGAATTGTTTGCTCAGAATTACTGTTTCAAATTCAATTTAACATACCTACCACAAACTTAAGAAGCTCTAATTTACTGAGACAAAATTTCTCTCGCACAAATGTAGGAGTCAATGCTCCAATAAACCGAATTATGCGAAATATAAACCTCTATGCTAAAGACTGTGATATTTTTTTTGAAAATCTTTACACAATTTTATATAAAATCAAAAACACTCTCGGTATCCAAATGCAATAAAATAAAATAAACCCGAATATTCTAAATATTAATTATTGTTTGTATCAATCTATATCATTTAAACAAATTTAGCTAAACATTTCTATTTGTTTTGTAAAATTCTTATTCTAAATTTATTATATTATGTTATATGTTTTTAATGTTATACAATGTTGTGCAAATGCAGTGTAAATAAATTAAATTTATGTCTTACCAATTATATATACGAGTATATATAATATCTATTTTTAATTTATATTGTTATACATATGTAATTATTTGCAAATTGTTCTGTAACTGGATTATTATCTGTTGGGCAATAAAGAATATTATTATTATTATTATTATTAATATCATAACTCTTTAATAAATTGCGACTTTTCGAAAACTACGTTTTTTCATCATGCTGGAAAATTGTGGAAACATCATTTTACATTTGTATAAAAGTCTTAATGAAATTATAATTACCAAAAATTAAACGTTAACTTAATAGTACAGGTAGAACATATGTTGTTGGAATGGAAAAGCACAAAAATACATTACGGCACATAATAAATTAACACTTATTGTATAAATAAAATAAAATAAGATAAAAACTATTGTCGTGAATATCACAGATAGATATCACAGTCAGACTTTAGTAACAATTGAGGTAAAAAGATAAAATAAAATAAATTAAAATAAATAAAATCAGTAACAACACAGGACACGTTAAAATCAATGTATATGGGACGACACTAAATTTGAACAATTAGTTGGATTCTTGTCTAGTCAATGTACTCCCACTATTAATCTGTGTATTTGTGTGTGTTCGCTCGATTCTACTTATTAAATTTGAATAGACGCTACTTAGATTCTGTACATCCGATCTCTTGTTAATATTGTTTTTGAACGTTTTTATAAAAGTCATTTCACTAAGGAGACGTCCGTTATAGTCAGGTTTATGATCAAGGATTCGTATAATATTGAAATCGAAATTGTGTTTTTTATTGAAACGGTGTTGGGTCAATGCTGTTTTTCCTTTTTTATCTATATATTTTTCATTGCACCCATTTTGGTGTTGTCTGGCCCTTGTTTGTATGTATTGTTTTGTTTGGCCTATGTAGCAACCATTACAATCTAAGCAATTGATTTTGTTTACGACATTTCAGTTTTTGCCTTTTGTTACTGTTGTTTTTAGTTTTGTAAATAATGTGTTAATTGTTTTAACCGGGTAGAAGGCTAATTTTACGTTTTGTTTGTTAAACAGTTTTTATATTTTGTTGCTTAGTGCGAGGATGTAGGGGTACTTAGTGAAATGAATTATATCTGTTTCGTGTGGCGGTGTAAGTGGTAACTTGGTATCTGAGAGATTGATTCTGTTTTTTGTTGTGAGGTTGTTTATACATCTAGTTTTGTATTTGTAAAGTGATTTATTGATTAAATTTATTGGGTAATTATTATTAAGTAATATTGTTTTTACTTTGTGCAGGTTCTGAGTGTGGAACATAGGGTCACTTAATGTAATAGCCCTATATGTTAAATTGCTTATAATGTTTAACTTTAGAGAGGTGTATTTTGTTTGTAGTGTTAGGATGTTTAGAGACATTTTTCGCTGTTTTTAAGTCTATATTAATAGTATCTATTTCTTCAGATTTGAATTTATTTTTGGTTTTTTGTTGTTTTTGTTTATTTTGGACAAAAACGGTTTTTGCTATTTCGGGTAATTCTACTGTGTCTTTTTTTGCTCTTTGAATTACTCGTTCTTTGTTTTTCTGTATTTCCGCGTTTAATTCATGGATAGTGTTATTGCATGCCAACACAGCGTAGTTGACTTTATTTTTAATGTCTTCATTTTTATATTGTCGTTGATTATTTAATAATCGTAAATGTTCCACTAGGGTTGAGTGAAACCGCTCTAACATCCCGTTTGACTCTGGGTGTTGGCTACTTATAAAGTGAATTTTTATCTTATATGTTTGTAAAAGTTCGTTACTGATTGAATTCTTAAATTCAGGACCGTTTTCTGAGATAATTTCTTCGGGTATACAATGATGTGAAAAGTATTTTTTTAGGTTGTTTACTACTTCAATACTTTGGCCTGAATTAAGTTTATATGCCTTACTTTGAAAAAGAGTCGATTATTGTCATAAACTTAAGTTTCAATATAAAGAATTTGAAAAGGCTTAACCGCAGTAGGTGTTATATTAAGTTTTAATTTCAAGGGTTTTCTTTCGTATTTGGTCCATTGACAAATTTCACATTCGTTAATAATGGTTTGAGTTGAACGGCGTTGGTTAGGCCAATAATACGTACTTTTTATTCGATTTTCGGTCTCATCTATTCCTCGATGACTAGTTTTAAATTCGTGGTAATTTTGTATAATGTTTTTGATTTCGTCTTGACAGACTACGTCTATAAGTTTTGTGTTACATTTGATGAGGTTTATAAGCGAGTATTTAAAATGTTGTAGGACATTAATAAACTTTTCGTAAATGTAATTTTTAAAGTAAATATCGTATTTTACTTTAGCGATGTATTCTTTAATAAAGTCAATAGCTTTTGTTCGAATTGGTTTTTTATAGTTGTGCCAGAATACGTTTTTTATTGGTGTAGAGCGTTATAATTTTAGGTGTTGACGGGGCATAATCTACTTCTTAAAGTATTATCTGGTTTTTACCTACGTTAACAAGTGATTCGCTAATTGGGATACTAACTATTGGTTCTTCGTGATTAGAGTGTACTGTTACGTCATCGTTACCGTCGTTGTCTGGTACTATTAGTGACTCATTTTCAAGATTATTATTGTAAGTTTGACCTGCTAATTCATTATTAAATTTTTCCATGTATTGAACTAATGGATTGTTATAGCTTGATTGGTCAAAATTAATTGATTCATTAACGTTAATTTCTATTCTTGATAGGGCGTCCGCGTTTTTGTTTAAGTTACCCTTTTTGTAGACTATTTCGTAGTCGTACTTTTCAAGTTTCAAGCGCCATCGCACAAGTTTCGAATTTGGTTCTGTGGCGTACTTTCGCGGACCCGATCAATTCGCCTCGAGCGCCAGGTGTTATAAGGCAAAACACCAACCGTACCGCGGGTAAAGACTCAGTGAAGAAAATAAAGTCCAGGGGTCAATATTAATATTTAATAGTACGCACCGAAATAAAATGAAAACAAATAAATTGAACTTAAAATTAATTTATTTAAACTGATATGATGGCAAAATAAAAGAACACTCGTTATGAAATAAAATATCAAACTTACAGAAAAATAAAAAATATGCGGAGGTACGCTATTCAAAACAATCATGCAGAATAAACTATGCGGATAGAAAATAAAATGCAGAAAACACAAAGCGGATTCACAAAATATCACAAGTGCCAAATAAACCAAAAGAGAATTAATTAAACTAAAATTGTCACTCAATACAAATTCAAGATGCAAAACTCCAGAACAGATGCGTAGTGCGCCAAACAGATTTCCAGACAGATTTAACAGTAGCACAAATTTCCCTTCAGGAAATTTAACAGTCAGAAAATTATGAATAATTTGAAACTTTGCAGCGGATTTTATATGCGGAAACCAGAGAAGGGATTCTGAGTACGCGCGGAAGAGGTAATGACGTCAAAAACACCCCAAAAAATGCGGTTGACGACATAATTCTTACCCCTTCATCTTCGGGGTTGATTCACACGAATCCTCGAAAGAACTCAGAAACACATTAGAAAATATATGCAAATGCGGGGTAAAGTGCAGTAATATTCAGAAAATCAGGAATGAATTTGGAAGCGGCGTGGTTGACCACATTCCAATGTTCAATATTCAGTAATTACAATGAAATCGGATAAATGTGACACACTCAAATAAATGCGGACACATAGTAATCACAATGTGGTTGCAGTTAAGTCACAAAACATCAGAACAAATCAGTAAACTGCACTTTTGTGTAAAATGCACATGTTAGTACTTTTTATCACCAAATTCCAATAATCATAATTGGTTGCGGAAGTACTGTAACGAAGTGATTATTTATGGTATTGGCCTAGAAGATCTGCAAGAAAGAAACATTATTAGTTTTGTTAATACATTTAGGATACAATTTAAGAACTTACACATAACACATACCTAACATTGAAAGGAATAATCGGATGCATAATACAAGTATTTGACGGGGGAAATAATCTGAAACATAAATTAATTAGTATTAAGTTCTAATCTAGCAATGCTAGTAGAGGAGAATTCTTACAGTAAGAATTATACTATACTATACTATAAGAATTATACTATACTTGAATTCCACGTGAAACCAGCGACAAGTTGACCTTAAGACATAAATTCTGCCACAAACCAAACCTAACAATATTAGGAAACAGCGAAAGAAAAGCCCCAGAACTGAAACGAACAGTGGAACACTTCCAAAACCAATTTAAAGAACACAAGACCAATGAACCAACACCAATCTATAACAAATGGCTAGCGAAGTTTAAAAAAATCCGCCTCCAGGAGAGCGACCGCATAATAACGAAAGAAGACATAGAGGCACTAACGGAGACAGCGCTACACAAAACGGCGCTATGGAAAGCCCAAGGCGAGGACAACATCCCCAATTACGTATACAAAATTTTACCAGCGGCCAAAGAATACCTAAAAAAATACATAATAAGCGTATTGAAAGGAACAACACAAATACGTGAAACAGATGCAAGAGGAATAATAATCCTAATACACAAAAAAGGTGACGAAAACGACCCTGCAAACTACCGGCCAATTGCGCTACTAAACACAGACTATAAAATAACAACAGCAGTACTGAACGAATACCTGCAATCCAAACTACCAACATGGGCAATACCAGCAGAACAACTGGCCAAGAAAAACACTTGGGCAACTGTACACGGAATGTTGCAAGACAAATCATACACACAATTAGACAGGCTAAGAAGAAAAAACCATTACTCTATGTGGCTTGATTTCAAGAAGGCATACGACTCAATATCACACGACCAATTACGAAGACTTATACAGGTACTTCCTGTCAACTGTCAAATCAAGAAACTTCTCAAAACACTAACGAAAATATGGTCAATAAGGATACGAACAACCGAAGGCACAAGCAACCCACTGTACGTGGGGGCGATTCACTGAGCCCACTGTTAATCGTGTGACTATCAGCCAGCATAATAAATCACATAAAAACTTCAGAGGAAGTAAACAGGACGTCGAAAGGACAGCAAAAAATAACTGCGTACATGGATGATATAAAGTGCCACACTACAACAAAGGCAGCCATGAAAACAATCACAAAAGAACTGACAATGGCAGCGAGCGAACTTGGGCTGGAACTAAATGCGACAAAGTGTGGCGTGTACAACCGAAACGAGGAAACCGAAGAAGAAGCCCCCTTTCTCCCAACAATACGCTCTGGATACACATATTTGGGTCTGGAACAGCTAGAACGTGACACAAAATCGAACATAGAGACAATCAAGAGGAAAGTTCTGGAAAAAACAAAGCTGGTATTTGAGTCCAAACTGACAACGCACCAGAAAGTAAGTCTCTTTAATAGTTCTATTGTTCCAGCAGCAAACTATGTGCTGGGAAACGTGTACGGCGAGGAAAAGAGGGCCACATCATTAAAACACTGCCGAGAAATAGACACGGAAATAAGAAAGGTTCTAACAGAGTGCAACGTGAAGGGGAAAACAACATCCAACGCGAGAGTATACATACCCAAATGGAAAGGAGGGCTAGGGCTCGAGTCGCTGGAGCTACAAACCGAGCTGCAATACGTACGAAGAGGCGCATACCTAAAAAACCACCCAGAGATGACACAAATACACGAAACATACAAAATATTGAGAGAAGCGGGATGGAGAAATCCGATCAGCGACTACGCATACGTGATGGAAAAATATGAGTGCGAGGAGATAGACGGGGACTACAAGCAGGTATGCAAGAAACTAACGAAACTCATTAAACAAAAATACGTAGAAAATACCCTGGAAAAGTGGAAAGCAAACATGTAATATGGGCGAATAGTGACAGCGGAATCCAAAGTAACATTCCCAGGAAACGAGTCCCTACTAATGGACAGCTGGAGACTGTCGCTGCTAATGGCAGCATCCGAAGAGCAACTCCAGGGGTTGGGAAGTGACCCGGACAGGAGAAGAATGTGCCGTAAAGGATGCCAGAAGCCAGAAAACGCGTATCACGTCTCAACAGCGTGTCCGGTACCAGCCTTCACATACAGACACGATAAACTGGATATTGAAGTCGGTAATGGGACAGCTGGGAGCTCCGGAAGAGACTCTGAAGGGAATGCAGTTCGGAAAAGCGACAGTGACGACCGAGTTCAATGGAATTAAAATAAGAGCAGGCAGCAAACTACTTACTGAAGAAAAACTTTACCATAACAGACCAGACATCACAATCATCATGGAAAATAAAATTGTACTAATCGAAGTGGCGGTGTCCCACATACAAAACATCAATCAACAAGAGAAACTGAAAAGGGTCAGATATGAAGTGAATTCGACAGAAGTAGTTAAAGCAACAAACGTGAACGAAGTAAACAGAGACAGGAATCTAGTGGCTGCCTTACAAAACCAGTACCAAAGGCCGGTCGAGCTGTATGTGGCAGTGTGGGGATGTTACGGGGAGTGTGTGGAAACGAGTGAAATGGTGAAGTTCAAAAAAATGCTAACACAAAGTCTAAAAATGAGTAAGTCCAAAGTGAAGTGGTTGGTGCAGAAGTGTTGTTACAGTGCGGCGCTTGCTACATCACAAATATTGATGGCAAGACTAAACGAACGTTAAGGGTGATAGAATATACCAAAGAACATAAGAACAATCTGCGATAATGTTAAATAGTTCCTTGTAACTGTGGTAATTTGTAGTTGTCTCAGTTAGGTTAGGTTATTTCGATGTAAGTTGTCTTTTGTTTGTTTACGTTTGTAATCTAAATATAACCACAAATCTGTGATAACATCTGTATCTGTCAAACATTAATAGTGTAATTTATGTGTACATAAGAATGTATCTGACAATTAACCAAACAAATAAATAAATATACTACCATTAATCTCCGAACTGCCACGCAGAACGGATGGGCGTGCAGGTTGTACGAAATTGTGCAACAGGTGCAATCATAACCAGAGTAAGCATACTACCCTGCAATCAAAAACCAACTACAGATAGGGGTAGGCGAAAACCAAAAACAACGCAAGTGAACTTAAACGCAGCAAATCTAAGCAGACAACGTGATATATAATAGTGCAGTGACGTATTAGAAAAAACACAAAATGGCCACGTGGCGAGAGGAGGAATTGCGGACCCTGACCGAGTTTATTGAAGAAACGGAGGGCCCAATCACCCAAGCGCACCTCCTGCGAATCCACGAAGCGCTGCTGAACCGTTCGATCGCGGCCATAAAGAAAAAATCCCTTGAACTACGCAATGGGGCGCCAGCGAGGCTGCACGCGGCCAAGTGGACGAGGCAGGAGGAAAGAAGGCTGGAAACGGCACCTGTACCAGACGACCCACCACACGTCCCGCCAGCCCCAACCCCGGGGACGACCTCACAAGGTCATCAAGGAAACAGCTTAATAAATCCATCCACATGCACACGCTCAACAAAAACCCGAAACAACCTTGCATAAAAAAATTCCACATAACCAACAAAACACAAAGGTACGTGCAATGTATCAACTCCATATTAAAAGAGAAAATACAAAGTATAAACACGTCCCAAGTTCCAGATCGGTCCAAATGGAAAGCAATAAAGGTGGCCATATACGCGGCCGGCAGCACACTCTCCAAACTGGTGGGACTCAAAGCCAATCCCAACCAACAAAAGCCCCAATACGTACACACAGAACGAGAGTTAGCGAAACTAAAAACTCATGTCGCCCATGCCAAATCAATACAGCAATAGGGAGCGGGGAACCTAACTCGCGAGTTAAAACGAGAAAGGGACACCATGAGGGGCCTCCGCATGACAGTCAACGAGTATATCAAGTCCACCAACGACCGAATCGAACTACTAGACCAGAAACTGAAACGGCAGAGAACCACAAGCGACAAATTCAGCCTAAGACTCGCATTTTCGGCCAAACCGTCGATCGCATCCATCGAAAAAAGAGAGTGGAAGTCACCAAATCTCGCAAACGCCACCAAGTTATACGAACAGCTCTGCACAAGCCGTGACACAAGCTAATTTATAATAAATGGCTGCGGAAGTTTGAGAAGTACGTGGAAACCAACACGGCAACCAACAATACACCATCGGCCGAGGCGATCAGCATATTGACCAACAAAGTCATCCACGACGCGGCACCGTGGAAAGCACCGGGCGAAGACAACATACCGTGTTACATATACAAAATTCTACCGGCTGCGAGGCAATACCTCACAGAATTCGTGACGGACGTTGTGCGAGGCACCAATACATTAGATAAAGTTGACGTAAGAGCGACCGTTATACTAATACACAAAGGGGGCGACGAAACAGACCCAGTGAACTATAGGCCGATAGCCCTACTCAACACAGACTACAAGATTCTGACAACAGTCATAAGGGACCTAATATACCAACAGTTACCAGATTGGGCAGTACCGCAGGAACAACTATGCAGGAAACAAACTTGGGGCACAATCCACGGACTACTCCAAGACAAAGCGTACACTCTGATCGACCGACTAAGAAGGAAAAACCACTACTGGGCCTAGTACGACTTCAAAAAAGCTTTCGACTCGATCTCACACAAACAAATGGTACGTCTAATTAATATCCTTCCAATTTGTACGCCGGTTAAGGCCGCCCTAAAGTCCGCCACTAAACTGTGGGCAATGAGACAAAAAATAAAAACATCCTTGAGCATTCCAATATATGTTAAAAAAGGAATCTACCAGGGAGACTCAATTAGCCCGCTGTTATTCGTTCTTATTTCTGCAGCCATTATAGACCACATAAAAACATCGGACAAAATACTGAAAACTACCAAAGACCACCATGAAAATAATCACGTTAGAACTCACAAAGGCAGCAGCCGAGATTGGTCTACACGTAAATAACACCAAGTGCAGGATCTACAACAAAAATCAAGCCGAGGAACAACAGGACATAGATCCCCCTTTTCTACCACACATACACAGTGGCTACAAATATCTGGGGCTTGAACAACTCGAACGGGACACAAAACACAACACAGAGAAGGCAGCAGAGAAACTTTACGAGCTAACAGAAAAAATATTCCAATCTAACCTCACAACTCATCAAAAAACACAGCTCTACAACAGCACCGCTGTACCTGCGGCCACGTACATAGTGGGAAATTTGAACAGCAATGAAAAAAGAGCCACTTCGCTACTTCACTGTCGCAACATGGACACAAAAGTCCGGAAAATACTCGTAAAACACAAAATAAAGGGGAAAACTACGTCAAACGCCAGGGTATATCTACCGAAATGGAAGGGCGGCTTAGGGCTCGAATCAATCGAGCTCAACACCGAACGCCAGTACGTGAGAAGAGGAATCTACCTGCTGAATCACGAAGGTATGAGAGAGACTCGCGAAGCGTTCAACTCCCTAAAGGAAGCGGGGTGGCGTAACCCGATAACGGACCTGGAATTTGTGCTAACCAAGTATGAGTACGGCGACCTGCAAGCCAATGGAAACTACAGTGGAAAATGCAAAGAGGTAACGAAGTTCATCCGCAGAGAGTACAGGACGCGGCTGGAAAACGATTGAAAAACTAACATGAGCTACGGGAAAGTGGTGTCGTCACAGACAACGAAAATACAGTTCCCCGCACACATGTCACTCTATATGGACAGCTGGAGACAGTCCCTGCTTATCGACGCCTCCGAAGAGCAGCTGCACGGTTTGGGCAGCATACCGGAACGGAGGATAAAGTGCAGGAGAGGATGTGCAGTGAAGGAGAACTCGTACCACGTAGCGACGGCCTGCCCAGTCCCGGCATATACCACAAGACACGACAACGTGGTACACTACATACTTAAGTCGATGCTTGAAGGCCTCAAATTCCCCGAAGAGACACTCAAAGGCCTCACGCCCGGCAAAGCGTCCCTCTCAACGGACCACAACAACATCAAAGTGCGAGCAGGGTGCAAGATGTTGACGGGCACGCAGTTATACCACAACAAGCCGGACATCACCGTGATTTTTCCAGACAAAATTGTTTTAGTTGAAGTGGCAGTATCGCACATTCAGAACGTAGGACTGCAAGAGAGAGTCAAGAAGGCACGGTACGAAATAAATTTAACACAACAGGGGCCGGAGCATGTAAGCTAACTTAGAGAAAACTCTATGCTTCATGCGCCAGAATTTCAAAGAAACGAGCACGTAAAAATTGTCGGACTCTGCCGGCAGCGTTCTTACTCGTCCGCGTAATGGATAAAGTGGAGTTTAGGAAACACATCTAGAGGTGTTTCTTGGACTTTTGATTTTTAATAAAATTAAAACTACAACATTTTTAAGACAAACATTTTATTTATATACATTTATGTGTTTTTAGAGATAAATGGTGGGCCGCTCCTGCTGAATAAAAAGAAGACAATTTTAATTACAATTACACTTACATTAAAATAAAATAAACTTAATACATTCTTAAATATCATCATCCTTCCGCTCTTTAAACCGCTGAAAAAAGGTAGAGTGACTTTGCCATTTTTTCTGTGTTTTTGGACATGGTCTCCATGGCAGACAGTGAAATGTAACAGTATGACATGTGACAGTAAATTCATAGCAACATTTTCTCGTCGAACTTTAACTCTATGTCGAATTATTGACGCGCGTGCTTCTCTATCCCGTTCTTCTTGAATTAAACGCAAAATATTAATTTCTTTTAAAGGATCTGTTTAATCTTAAAATTAAACCATCTTAAATTTGTTTATAATTTCATAGTTCATTTACTGTGCTACTTTAATTAGCACACACACGCATCCATTGCGTAATACTGGTCAATAAATTTGTACCTATTGTTTATAATTTACCCAATATTAGGCAAGTGCAATTTAGCAGAAATGCACTTTTAATCTAGAGCATATTTAACATTAGTCTTATGTATTATAATTTGTATATAAAGGGAGAATATTTTTTAATAAAATCATTACTAGCTTTAAACCGTTAGTAGTCATTTCGGGTTACTATTACCAAGCCTAATCAATTCAGGTAGTGAGGCTGCTATCTGGTAGTAATCCCATCAATAATTCGACATAGAATTATACATGGTCCTTCGAACCTTCAAACAATCAGCGACATAGGGGGTATTATCTCTCCGTGAGAGTAATACCATACTAGTCTACTGTAAATTAAGCCAAGAGTTGTCCAGGAAGGGGGAACTCTGAGAAGAAAAATTTACATTCAAAGCAGTCCAGAAGTAATCTCGACGAAACTCTGGAGTAAACAAGAACAAACCAATCAATGAACTTAATCCAAAACATCCCAGTGTGGCAGTTAACACAAATCAAGATCAACGAAAATCAACAACCATACAAATTCATTCCATCAATAGTGGCACGTGACGATCCACGCGCAGCACGCTGCATCATTAATCAAATCAAAATCATAAGAAGAGAGAGGTTTTTACGATTCTGCATCGAGAAGCGTAGACATCAAGCACAGAAAAATAATGGAGAAGTTAAACGATTTATCCAAATCTCAAGAGAAAATTGGAAAACAGTTATCAGCATTGATAACTTTTCTTCTAGAAGACACACAAAGCGAACAAAGTCATTCATGGCATCGCAGAAGACAACAGCAGAAAATTTATGGACAGAAGTTATGAACAACCACGCAGAAATAGAAACGCTAAACATAACGGAGCATCCATATCACAAACAAAAGTACTACGATCAGTTAAAGAATGTGTACAGAGAACTCAAAGATCTCATAAATATAAACTAGGAACCCCGAAAACCGTCAACATCAGTATCCAGTAACGACGGAAATACCGCAGTGAGACCATCAACAGATTACAGCGATGCAACAAGTTACATAAAAGAGCAAGAAATCAACATGGAGATTATTCACCGTACAGTAGGACAGATTCAGAGAACTCTGACAGAAGACGAAGATGTCGGGTATCTAGAACTGCTACTTAAAAAACTAAACCAACAATGGGAAAACATCGAGGCAATTAACAAAAAAATACTGGTCCTGAACCATAAATCAGCAGCCAAATATATCAACAGTAATACATACAACAAGATAGAAGAGATGTACGAAGAAACTCACACAGATCTTAGACCAAAGATTCGGGAAGTAAACAGAATGGACACGAAGCCCAATCTTCAGTTACCAGCCATGAAAATACCAACCTTTTCGGGTTCATACGAGCAGTGGCCTACATTTAGAGACATCTACACTAAATTAGTACACAATAATAAATCTTTATCGCACAATGAAAAAATGCAGTATCTCAAGACCCTCGTCACCAATGAAGCAAGCCGCATCATTCAGCATCTACAGATCACAGCAACAAATTATGACACCGCATGGGAAACATTGGAGAAGAGATATCAAAACAACAGACTCATAACGTTTAAGCTAATGGATAAAATTATCGATCTTCCATCAGCAAGACCAAATATGGATGACGATATTAAAAAGCTTCATGATGTAACTCAAGAGTGTCTCCAAGCCATAACAAACTGCGGAACTGACACCAGGTCATGGGGACCACTCATAATCCGACTTATAATGAGGAAATGGGACGTAGACACCAACACTCTCTACGAACAATCATTAGAAAATCCCGCAGATGTAGACGACTACAAAGAATTCATGAGTTTCCTAGAAGCAAGATTTCGAACACTTGAGTCAACGTCTCCTAGCACAAGAATATGTCGTATGGCCACATACAGCATCAACAGTCACCGTACAACAAATTAAACAGTTGTAAAATATGTTCTAAAAATCATGAAATATTCAGCTGTCCTGTGTTTACAGCCTTATCCCCAAATGATAGGTTTAAAACAATAAAAGATAAGAAACTCTGCGTCAATTGTTTTAAACATCCACAAGACCAAAAATGCAAAAGCAAAAATACGTGTCGTATCTGCACCCGTTACCATAACACGTTACTACATCAGGACAAGAAGTCACCACGGGACAAACCAACTGCAACAGCAGTTAACACTGTACAAAACGACGAATCCGTAGTACTAGCCACTACATTAGTGCAAGTAAAAAACGGCACTGGTGAACTACACACTTTGCGTGCCCTGATCGACCCAGGATCGCAAGCGTCGTTCATCACCGAAGAAGCGGCACAATTAATGGCAGTCCCACGACATCGTATACATGCCGAGGTGAGTGGAGTGGGAGATTCACCGCCAAAAATCGCTAAATTCAAAACAACAATTCAAATTCGTCCGCGGTTCCCAAGCAATTTTTCGCTAGAAGTGGATGCCCTGATTCTAGGCAAATTAACACAAACGTTGCCACAAAAACAGTTTCAACTAAATTTAGAAGATTGGGAAAATCACGTACTAGCAGACCCGTTGTGTTATATGCCAGGTCCAATCGATATAATACTAGGGGCACGAGAGTATGGGAAGATAATCTTAGACGGTCTAAGAAAAAAGGATGATGCGCTTATTGGACAACGGACAGAACTCGGATGGATATTATCAGGAAAAGTCTAGGCCCAAATAAAAAAAATACAGTTAGTTAGCATGGTCACTAACATTGAAGAAGACAGTCAACTGTGTAAATTTTGGGAATTAGAAGAAGTGGAAAATAAGGTTCAGCAGAGCAACGACGACAAGACATACGAAGAACTATACACAGAAACTACAACAAGGGAAATTGATGGTAGATATACGGTAAAAATTCCCTTTAAAGACGATATAAACAAATTGGGAGAATAAAAAAAGCGTGCGGCATCAAGACTGCTCCAACTGGAAAAAAAGATGATGCGAAACCCCAGTCTTAGACAGGACTACAATGCATTCATGCAGGAATATCTTGACTTAAGACACATGAAGAACAGGGGGATTGACACTTCGGAAATGGTCCAGTAATAGTACAGAGCTAATGAAGCACATTCCAGAACAACTCAAAGATGGAAGCGACCTACCAATTGGCGAAGATGAAAGAAAGAAAACATTAGGTGTTTACTGGAAACCACAAAAAGACACTTTTACCTTTAAAGTAAATAAAACACCAGCCAGTAAACCTACGAAAAGACATATTTTATCTGAAATCGCAAAAATATTTGATCCATTGGGAATTCTAGCGCCAGTAATTATTCAAGCAAAACTATTAATACAGGAGTTGTGGCTGCAACAACTACAATGGGATGACATTGTTCCACCAAAAATTGAACAACGATGGTATCAATTCTATAACCAGCTGCACACCCTCGAAAACATCGAAATACCAAGATGGATCAATAGTAATGCAGTACAAGATAATATTGAATTACATGGGTTTTGCGATGCATCGGAAAAAGCGTACGGTCCAGTGATCTACGTTAGATCAACAGACGAAACAACAAACACAGTGCGAGTAGTGCTATTAACAGCAAAGTCAAAAGTAGCATCCGTCAAAACAAAACCAACACTTCCTCGATTAGAGCTATGCGCGGCAGTACTATTGGCAAAATTATATAACAGAGTTACCATAGCTCTAGGGAAAAACTGCTCCACATACGCATGGTCCGACTCCATGATTACCTTAGCTTGGATTAAAGGGGATCCAGCAAAATGGAAGACATTTGTCCAGAATAGAGTCGTGGAAATAACAAACATCATACCTCCCGAAAATTGGTACCATGTCAGTAGCGATGACAATCCAGCTGATGCCATCTCCAGAGGTGAAGAACCATCAGACATAGCATCCAATACTGTGTGGTGGAGTGGTCCCCAATGGTTGAAAAACAAACAACTATGGCCAACAGCAAGAGAACCAACAGAAACCACTATAGAAGCACGAAAAATTTGTCTAAAAATCACTACAACATTCAAGCCCTCCATTGAGGAATATTGCAGTCGATTTTCGTCACTGTCTAGAATGCTGAGAGTTACATGCTACTGCATCAGATTTATAGATAACTGTAGATCCAAAGAAAAAACAACTGGACCACTAACTCCACAAGAGATCGAATCGGCTCTGATCAAGATTACGAGGGCAGTACAAGAAGACGTATACAATGATGAAAGAAGAGCAATCAGAAAAAATGGGCAGGTGAACACGCAAAGTAAGCTGGCCACCCTAAATCCATTTATTGCCGCAAACGGACTGATTAGGGTAGGCGGCCGGCTTCAAAAAGCAATATTACCGTATAATGTGAAGCACCCTATAATCCTACCACCCAAGAACCATTTAACTGCGCTAGTGATAGAAGACGCACACCAGCAAACATTACACGGAGGGAACCAAGCTACATTAGCATATATACGACGGAAGTTTTGGCCAATCAATGCCAAAAAGACAATACGGTCTCACATTCACAAGTGCATCAGGTGCAAAAGATATCAAGCAGTAACTACCCAACAGCAAATGGGCAATCTACCACCATCCCGCATCACGCCATCTCACCCCTTTACTCATACTGGTGTCGTGGAAACAAGTCCTACAAAGGATATATCGCTGTGTTCGTATGTATGGCAACACGAGCAATCCATCTGGAAGTAGTAAGTGACTTATCAACCGAAACATTCCTCGCTGCTTTTCGAAGATTCACAAGTCGAAGAGGCCCTTGCGCTCACATGTATAGCGACAATGGGACAAACTTTCAAGGAGCAGCAAGAAGCTTAGAAGAAGAGCTGCAAGAAACATTCAAGCAGACTGATATCGAAAATAAAGTCAGTAACTTCGGGACAAAGTGGCACTTCATTCCACCTGCAGCACCACCCTTTGGTGGTATATGGGAAGCAGGAGTAAAATCAATGAAATACCACCTGAAAAGGATCATTGGAGGCAGCACATTAACATTCGAAGAAATGTCAACCTTAATGTGCCAAATTGAAGCCAGTCTGAATTCTAGACCGTTATGCCCCTTAACAAACGACAGGAAGATATGCAAGTTCTCACCCCCGGACACTTTCTCATTGGACAAGGTCTAATCTCGCCTCCCGATCCAATCACAACACCAGTAACGATGAGCATGAACAAAAGATGTCGAATGTTAAACAAAATGAAGAAAGATTTTTGGAAAAATTGGAGCTCTGAGTACTTGAGCAGGCTGCAGAATCGATACAAATGGAAAAATAGGGAAGATAATGTCAAAGTCGGTGACATAGTCTTAATTCGAGAGGAATACTATCCCAGCAAATGGCCATTGGCAAAAATAATAAAGGTACACCCAGCAACAGACAATACCGTAAGAGTGGTCACAATGGAAAAAGCTGGGGGAACAAAAATCAAGCGCGCAATAAACAACATTGTGCCTTTACCAAAACAAGAAAACGAGAAAATGAATGAGACGAAACAAAACATAGAGACAATATCAAGTAACATTACAACGCGAAAAATATGTGGGATGAACTTTGTCACTTTGTGTCTCATCACTCTGCTACTAATAACAACAGTTGGAGGAACCAAATACGACATACACCAGTTGCCAGCTGGACTATATTTAGAACAGTTAGAAAGTGCAAGAATCGGCCGAGGAACGTTTAGGATCGAGCTGCGTTATGCGCAAAGTGAAATTAGGGACAACATGATAGAGTCCAACAAACTAGTTGACAAAATGAACGAGCTATGTAACAAAGTTAGCGTTCTAATTGATGGTACCCATTGCAACAATTTACTCAAAGGAGTTAAACACTTACGCACAAGAATTGAGTGGACTAGCAGCAGTTTGACTCACCTACGAAATCGCCGAAAAAAGGGACTGCTCGGAAAATTCATGACGTCAATATTTGGGGTAAACGATGAAGCATACGACGACATCGAAAAACTAAGCAAAAATCAACGTGAACTAATTCAAGCTTCAAACCACCAAACCAAAGTCATGATCGCATCACTATCAAAATTCAACGATACAGAAAAAAGAATCGACGATCATTTACGGCATTTCCAAACCAAGATCAATGAAGGTTTAGACGTCATCGACAAAATGTCTCACTGGTGGAGCAGAATTGACGAGCATGTCATCAGCTTTCATGTGTTGGCCTCCTTCGAAGTCGCCAGGAATTTCATGACTGAAATCATTGAACACCACATGCAGCTCATCAGTATACACACAGCCAAGAACAATCTATACCAACTAATTACCCCAGCACACCTCAATAGCATCATCAGCAACGCCATGGAAAAACTACCACCGAACATTGAGATATTAAGCCAACCAGTAATTAAAACAAAAACAGTAACAGATCAAGACAACATCCACATCTTCAGTTACTTCCCCATTATAGAACGGACAACATTTACACTTGTAAAGGCGTCTCCAGTACCCTTACGATACAAGGATGACTCATATGTGGTCATGCATATATCGAACGACATCATGGCCGTTAATTATGACGAACAACTATTCTTTCAAATTCCATCCGAAACACTGAAATCAGCACTACACATTGACGAGGACAGATACATTTACTCGCCAACGTCAGTATTAAACATGGAAACAAGCTCCAATTGTGTGGTGGAAGAAATGTTCAACAAATCCAGTTCATCGTGTAGTACGACAACTATAAAATTACCAACCATTACATGGATAAAGGTTCATATGGAAAATACATGGATGTTCATCACCCACGAACCAGTAAACATCGCCATTCGATGTGATGGAATTCGAGATGAGATTACACTGAATGGCACAGGGTTAATACACATAGATTAAACATGCATGATCAAGACTAAATACAACATCTTAACCCCCAAAAGGCAAGAAGAAGTTCAGGCAAGACAGAGCTTTTCAAAAGCATGGAAACTCATAATCAACGACACCATGGTAGCACCCTCAACCCGCACCATCAAAAGACTTGGCGAACCCGTCCTAACATCATCTGGTCAACTAGCAACTCTAATGAAGGAGGAAGACAGCATTCACCAAGAGATAACTAATACATCCTGGGAGCTGATTCAGCGTCACACCGCACTATGGAGTCTAAGTTCAACGCTTATAGGCGTTCTACTCACAATAGCAATTGCATTCAGTTGGGTTGTTTGCAAACGAAAGAACAACACCCAGAAAAAACAGCATCCGGCACCACCAGAGGCGGTCGAAATGGTAGAACTCGCCCCATTGTTCACAACATCTGGAGGCCGGCAGAATGTTTAATCTTAAAATTAAACCATCTTAAATTTGTTTATAATTTCATAGTTCATTTACTGTGCTACTTTAATTAGCACACACACGCATCCATTGCGTAATACTGGTCAATAAATTTGTACCTATTGTTTATAATTTACCCAATATTAGGCAAGTGCAATTTAGCAGAAATGCACTTTTAATCTAGAGCATATTTAACATTAGTCTTAGGTATTATAATTTGTATATAAAGGGAGAATATTTTTTAATAAAACCATTACTAGCTTTAAACCGTTAGTAGTCATTTCGGGTTACTATTACCAAGCCTAATCAATTCAGGTAGTGAGGCTGCTATCTGGTAGTAATCCCATCAATAATTCGACATAGAATTATACAGGATCTATAAAAAACATAAATGTCTATTTACCAAAAAAAAAAAAAGAAAATATCCTACTTACTCATTGTGTCTACATGTATTCACTTATATATTTTTTTAAATTAACAAAACTATGTCACTGCAAATTTTACAAAATAAGTTCAACAAACTTTAACGAGGAATGAGATAACTAAAAGGTCGCTTATATATTTTCTAATTACTAATTAACGCCTAATCTAACAAATTTGAAATTATCGAGTTAATTTCTTTAAAATAATTGAATGCTGGCATTTTATTCCAGAAATGGGATAATGAGGGGATTATAACAGAAATAAGAGATACTTTATCCTTCGTATAAAACAATATTCCTATAAATTTAGGCAGTTTTATACGAATGCATATATAATACAAAAACAACATTCATATACATGTAGGTATATTTAACTTTAAATTCTTGTTTACAAAATGTTTGCAACCAAGAAATTATTAAATTCCCAAAAATATCACTAGATAGCCAACGTTTTTACCCCAATAGGTAAGGGTAGTACACGAAAGCCGAACGAGTCCGAGAAGAGGTAGAGCGAGCGCATAGCGAACTTTCATGATCACTACTCTTCCTCTTCTTTCGATTTATTTTCTTTGCTCTATGCTTTACTCTATCCTCCAGCAACTTACGTGCTCCGGTCCCAGGTGACGAATGCGAATGTCAACTCGGTAGTGAGGGGACCGAACTTAGTGTCAGCGCTGCGCAACACGTACTTCAAGCCAGTAGAGCTTTTTGTGATCGTCCTGGGCTGCTTCGGAGAAGTGTTAGAGACAGAGGAACTAAACAAATTCAAAGACTGCTGGAAGACGAACTTCGGTGTTTCAAACAATGTGATAGAATCTGTGATCAAAAACTGTGCATATAGTGTCGCGATATCAACATCCCAAATTTTACTAGCGCACCGAAACCTGTGATATCCTGTAGGTGTCTACTAATTAATCATTGTCTTTTATATTCTACCTATTTGTTAATGCTTAGCTTTGCTATTGTTTATGTTTACCAATTAAAATTGACTGTCAACACCAACAGTCGAAAATGCTTTGTAAGGAATTGTCTATGCAATATGTACAAATGACATTTATAAATAAATAATTATACTACCGAGATACAAGTATCTATAAAACTTACTTCAACGTTCGTTTATTGAGAGAATTAAAGATCTTTGTGAATCATGACTAATTTAGCTGATCTACAAGTTCTTAGGCATCTAAACTCACCAACCACAAGTGTCACTCGAGTGGAATGGTCGGATGACCATTTCATGAGAGAATATGTAAGTAAACTACAACTATACCCGAGGCCAACATCGAAGGGACTTCTAACGCTGCTTTAAATCTACTGAATTTTTACGCAACGGGGGAGATAGTCGACAGGAAGCAAGTGATAGATTGGATCCTCGCGGAAATACTCAGCCTTAAACTTCAAGATGAGTATATAAGCAGTCTCATTTGTGACGATGCAGGAGCTCGTCTGAATATTGGTAATATGCAAGAGGATCCAGAACCCAAATTTGATTGGGTCTCTCTTAAACCTTTGACCTTAGCATCAGACAACATTCAATTGAACACGGGACAGGATGGCAAAACGATGACCATCGATGAAGCCAAGGACTGGTACAAAAAAAAAGTCAGAGACGAATTGACGTTTCAAGATAAAAACGCTCAGGCAGATAATGCATACGGAGTCTTCTACTTATTCCTAATTGTTCTTCGGGTAAGTGTCAAAGAAGCCCATGTCATCGAGCAGCACATTGCGTTGATGGCTGCGGGAAAAATCGCAAAATTTTGGCCTTCTTTAGCGGACTACGACAAGATCCCACCTCCAGACAAAGGTGTCTGGACGGTTATGAGTAACCTAATCAACAGATCATCAAGACATTTAGAGCTTTTATTGACTTATTTAGTCCATTCATTTAAATTCCCCGGGAAAGGAGGTGAACAGACTAAAAGCATGTTGAAGTCTGCGTGCCTGATGAGCCTCGGCGAGATCGGGCTTGGCCTGATGCATTGGGCTATGAGGGCGCAGGAGACCGTCTTACAGCCAATATCCGTAATTGCCGACCATGTATATTTCGACAAATACGAGCCCAGCATAATCAACTTATGCCAATTTGCAGATAAATACTGCAACCCAACGAATCCACAAGTGACTTGGCCGTGTGCACGTATGTTTTGTGAGGGTGCGTTGACGGAAATCTCTATTGCAAATAATGCCCTTTTGCCCTAATGCCATTTTTGTAGCCTTAACAGTGGATGGAGAGGAAAACCATGTGATATGGGAAATCCCTCAACCCAACAAGTGGAAGGATGAAATTTTAAAAGAAGAAGCGTGTAGACTTGCAGGACCACTGATCACCATCCTCAGCCGATCCTGCCTGAATCAAGGCAAGACTGAAGCCGCCAAGAATCTAGGGGCCATGGTTCTAGGACAACTCCCCTCACCAACCACCCAGTCCTGGGAGGTCTCCAAAAATTGCCGTAGCGCACGGTATTTCACGTGCACATGGTGGGGTATTGGTTAAAGATTTCAACTAGCAATAATCGCACCTCGGATAAACCTCATTGGTTACGATATCGCCACTGCGCAAAGCTCAAAATTAATTAGTATTTTAATTTTAATATATCTTACCGTTTTAAATAACGTTCAAACCGTTAAAAAGACATTGACATTGAATGATTGACATTATAGTTATTTCACTTTTGAATGTTGATACGACTGATTTCACTGTATAATGGTGGGAGAAGTAGTGGGGGAAACAGTATAAAAGGCATTGCACAGGCCAAATTTAGTCAGTTCGTTCCAGCTCTCGATAAGAGAAACATCGAGGTAAATATCCTAAGAAGCATTGCAGCTCTGTACGGCCCTCATAGTAGCATACCTACAGAGTTACAAAGACCCCTTCTTTTCGGAGATATAGTCTTTGTGGCACCTGGAGCCCCAGCTATTTGCCGTGTTGGGATACTCTAGTTTTGATACGCGTTAGCTTCGTGAATGGTAGAAGACATATCGAATTAGGTTCATAGCGAATGAATGAGCTTTTCCTTATTTTCCGTAATTGATTAATCCGTGTTTTGAATCCTTTAAATCCTTATTTCTTTCACCACACTTATTCCAACATTTCCACTTTAAAAATTTAGTTAAACTTCATTTTGACATATTGATGCAATTTAATAGAAAACATCAATAAATTATTATATTTATAGTTAGAATTTTGCGTGTTATTTTGCGTTACAATTTCTTTCAGTCCAATAAGTTAAGTTGAACCCTGAAAAACACCCGTTTTCCCCGCTAAAAGCCTAAGTTACTTTGAGTGCTGTGTTTTGTTCATCGAGGGTTTTGATAGTCGTTGCAGAGACGTCGAAATTATAGTAATTTTAAATATTTCCTGATTTGTAAATAAATCAGGTGGCGCCCGAGTCTGTTTTAAATTGAATTGAAAACTGTATAACATTTAATATTAAAATAATCATCTAAAATCAGTAGAACACTTCAGTTTAACGAAAAATCATTACATAAATTTAGATTAGGTATTTTAAGATATATTAAAATTTCTTTTAAAATACTAATTAATTTATGTTTCAGATTATTTCTTCCGTAAAATATTTGTATTATGTATCCGATTATTCCTTTCAATGTTAGATGTGTGTTATGTGTAAGTTCTTAAATTGTATCCTAAATTTATTAACAAAACTAATAATGTTTCTTTCTTGCAGATCTTCTAGGCCAATACCATTCCCACTCCATAAATAATCACTTCGTTACACACCCCCCTTTTCTTATAAGAAAATTGCGTAGTAATTTTCTTTCTGAATTTCTTTTCCATAGACCAACATACTAACATATTTTCAAAACAATACTCAATCCAAACCAATCATAATTATCATCATCATAACCAATCCATTACTACGGCATCAAGAGTTTAATCTGGAAAACTCAAATTTTACGGAACACCATAAAAACTCTACGGAATAATCAAAAATAATTATATTAACGGTAAGTTTTACGGAAAAATAATCCATTTTTTTTAACAACTATTCAAATATTATTTCTTTCTCCAGTAATTTTTTTTGGTAATCTAACTAATTCACGTTCTCTAGTTTTCTTTTCTTTACTTTCCCGTTCTTGTTTCCATTTTCTATAAATCCTGTTCTTTTCCTTTGTTAACTCTTTTACTTCTTTTACATTCTTCTCTTTTGTTTTCTCCAATTTTTCCTCACATTCTTTTCTCAAATTTTCCATCTCTATATTATTTAGTAATAATTTTCTATCTATTTTTGCATCATGCTTCCGAAAATCATTGATCATTATTTGATTATTGGTTTCTTGTTGTTTCCGTTTTTGTGCCAATCTGTCCTTTTCATCTTCCCCTTTTTTTAATTTTAAACTCATTACTAAGTTTACTTTGTTCAAACTTTTAATTTTGTTTTCCTTTTCTTTCAATTGATGCTTTAATGTTTTTATTTCTTGTTTTAAACCATCAATCACCTCTTGATTCTCATCCTTGAATAAACCAAATAAACCAATCTACAACGGAAAAATTTATATTAATAAACGGATAACCATTTAACTTAATTTTCCTCTCTGTTTCTGAGAACTAAACCATTCTAATTTTTGTTTCAGATATACCATAAGTGGAATTTTACCCTAATGGACTAATATGTATTGATTTGTTTTATGACGTGAAATCACATGTATGTGTGCAAAGATACTAAGAAGAAGTTTTGAAGTAAATGTTGTTCCCATCGACTGACTTGTACATATTTTCTTCTAATTTATTATTTTAATTGTTTCAGTTTATTTAGAATGTTTAAGAGAATTTGTTGTGTTTTGTTATTAAAATATATTATTAATAATTTTTATGTTAATTTTATTTTAGTTTTAGTTTTAGAACTTTGTAACGACGGAAAGGGTTAGAATAAACGGATTATTAATGATCTTCTTCTATTTTTCTAGTGGAACTGCATTCTCCACAAAACACGACTTTGCTTCCGAAGCATTCCTTCGCGTAATGTCCAATTAATCCGCAACGATAACACCGATTTTTATAATTTCGTTTTTTACATGGACAATCTTTAGTTTTTATTCCTAATATTCCACAACTTGAGCAGAAGTATATAGGATTGTTCTTTCTCGGACAAAATTTTCGCGGATGTCCCATAAGTCCGCAGGACCAACATTGTCCTGGACCTCGTAATTGGATTTTTACAGTATTATTTCGTTTCGCGATTACTTTTCTCGAAACAGGTTCGTTGAATGGAATTTTTTGTGGTTTAGGTGTTGTTTTAGTGGATGTTTTAATAGGTTCTTTCTTTACCTCAGGATTTGGGGGTTGAAGGGTTATATCAGAAATAATATTAACTTCAGATCGATCAAATTCATCAAGTAATTGTTGTAATTCAGCTTCTTCAGACATATTAATGATTTTTCAAATAACAATGACAACTGAATAAAATTTTTTTTATATAGTATATGGATGACAACGGTCAAATAAACTTGTATTATTTTTTTTAATACGGGAAAAACTAAAACAGAAAGATAGAAAAACGGATTAGTTTCTTAAACGGATTTTTTTTTAAAACGGATTTAAGATCCTTAATATGAACATTTCTAATTCTACGGTTATCATTAAGATCTTTCAAATAATACACTACGGGTGAAACAACTTTTGTAACTTCATACGGTCCTGAATATTTTGGCGTTAATTTTGCGGCAAAGTTTTGAATAGCTGAAGATAAATGATGTTCTTTCTTATAAACCTTATCACCTATCTTACAACGCTATTCACGTCTTCGTAAATTATAGTATTTACTTTGTGTGACACAAAGCGCGAACCATACTTTCTTTCACGAATTCATACGTTTTCTTTAAGTTGTTTAATTGAGAAATCCTATTTTCTAAATTTTTACTATTATTTTCAATATTAATATTATCATCTAAATTATTTCTATATAAAGATTTAGGGATCTCTAGCTCTCTACAAAAATTTAAATAAGCGGGTGAAAAATTAGTTGAATCATTCTTTACGGAATTTGTGGCGAATAAAAATTCACTAATATGTATATCCCATTCCTGATGATCATTTTCACAATATTGACCAATCATAGTCTTTAGTGTGCGATTTGATCTTTCTACAGGATTAGCTTGGGGCGTATACGGAGGAGTAAATCTATGATTAATTCCTAATTCACTTAACAAATCTTTCATCAGTTTACAATCATATTGTGTTCCGTTGTCACTAATAATAACTGTAGGACAACCAAATTTTAACACAATATCTTCATAAAATGATTGGCACACCAATTTCGCTGTGGCCTTTTTTAATGGTTTTGCATGAACCCATTTAGTAAATTTATCTTGAAACACTACTAAATATCAATTTCCCTTTTACTAATTATATCCCACGGTTGAGACGCAATAAACGGTTGCATTTTTCCAGCTACTTGCTGTTGATTGCTTTTATAACAACGGCATTTTTTACAATTTCGAATATATTTCCCTATATCCCTAAACATTCCTGGCCAATAATAATTACGTGCTATACGGTTGCAAGTTTAAGAAATTCCTAAATGACCTGCATTGGGTACATCGTGATTTTCAATTAGTACTGTTTCTCTTAGACTTTTAGGTACACATAATTTCCATGCTTTATATTCATTATTTTCTTTTAAATTGCTACTATCTAATATATGTCTATATAACCTACCATTCTGAATAGAATAATCTGGGTATTTTTTAGGATTTCTCTTTACTTTAGTAATTTTTCCTTTATACCACCTACATTCATCCCATTCACTCACTAAATCTAAATTACAAATTTCATTTTCTACAACTACGGCTTGTTCTTTTAACGGTAATGGTTGACGTGATAATGCATCAGCAACTCTATTTAAACTACCTTTTCGGTACACAATTTCAAAATCAAATGATTGAAGAAAAACACTTCAACGGGCTATTCTACCTGACGGACTTTTAATGGATTGTAACCATTTTAAACTTTGATGGTCAGTTGTTACAATGAATTTATACCCTTCTAAGTAAGGTCTCATTTTCTCAATACCCCACACAATAGCTAAACATTCTTTTTCAGTGACAGAATAATTCTTTTCTGCAAAATTCAACGTTCTACTAGCATATGCTATTACTCTTTCCTGACCTTGAATTTGTGTTAAAGCTACTCCTAAACCGTAATCTGAGGCATCGGTTTGTAAATTAAAAGGTTCCTCAAAATCAGGACAACCTAATACTGGAGCTTTTGTTAAACAATTTTTTATTACATTAAACGCGAAATTTTGAGCATCAATCCAAATAAATGTCTGATTTTTGTGTAATAATTTTGTCAAAAGAGATGAAATTGTTGAAAAAGCGGGTATAAATCTACGATACCAAGAAGCAATTCCTAAAAATGATCTGACTTGTTTTACATTCTTGGGAACAGGTAATTTTATAATTGATTCTACTTTATCAGGATCGGTTTGTCTACCCTGATCCGTTATTAAATATCCTAAATACTTTATCGATTTTTCTGCAAATTTACATTTTTCAATATTTACAATTAATTTTGCTTCCCTTAATCTACGAAATACTTCCTTGAGATTTTCAATATGTTCTTCATATGTTTTCCCTAATACAATAAAATCATCTAAATAAGCGAATGCTCGTGGTTCCATTTCTGGACCTATAATCGTATATAACAGTCTTTGAAAAGTCGCGGGTGCAGAATGTAGACCGAACGGCATTACTTTAAATTGAAATAAACCTCTTCCGGGTATTGTAAATGCAGTAATGACTTTACTTTCCTCTGCTAACGGAATTAACCAATATCCATTTTTAAAATCTAATGTACTAATAAATTTAGCCTCACGTAAACGATTTAAAATGCCATTTATATGCGGTAATGGATATGCATCTTTAATTGAAACCTGATTAACTTTACGAAAGTCTACACGGAATCTATATGTACCATTTTTCTTTGGTACCATGACAATTGGTGAACTCCACGGACTCGATGATGGTTCTATTACCCCTTTTTCTAACATCTCGTTAACTTGTTCACTAACTAACTGTTGCATCTTTGAATTTTGTGGTCTATATTTTTGTTTAATCGACGTAGGATCGGACAATTTAATATGAAGTTTTACCAAATTGGTTGGACCTTTAATTTGATCAAATAATGCTAATTCCATATCAATCAATGTTTTTAATTTTTCTTCCCTAGTTTCAACTGAATTTTCTACCACGGAATTATTAATAACGGAATTTGTTGGATAAAGGTTATCTATAGCGGAACTATTAATATTTTGGACTATTTCAATATTAGAAATTCCTATATTCTCAATCAAAGGTATTTGTTTTTCACATAAGAATAATCTTCGTTTGCCTAAATCAACCCATCCGTCGTAATGATTTAATATATCTGCACCAATAATCATATCTTTTACTAAAGATGGCAAATATCTGAATTTATCATTGATCTCATACCTAGCAATATTAAATGTTAAACTAAATTGAACTGTAACAGGTACTAATACTCCATTAGCTAATTTTGCTGATGCTTCAATATTTAAATTTTCTAATTCAGGTATTTTACTTTTAATCTTTTCTCCAATAAAAGAATGAACAGATCCTGGGTCTATTAATGCAGAGTATTTTCTATCTCTGATAGAAATAGGTACAAAAATTCTTTTATCTATGAACTCATCTGAACTATCTGTTACTTTAACTAGTCTATCTACAGATTTTTCAATTGGTTTGTTTTCTTTCACGGAATTAAATTGTTGAACGGAATTTTCGGGATTAGAGGCTTTAATGTTTACCAACTGTTCAGTGCCCCTTTCAGGACAGCTGGTTTCTAGTTTCCCGACTGCTTATTACATTTATAACAAGTCTTAAGCGTTACATTTGGTTCCAAGCATTTGTAACAAAATATTTTCCGTTGACTTTTACATTGGCTTTTAAAGTGACCAACTATTCCGCAATTGTAACAAATGGCATGTCTAGTTTCTTTAAAATTATTAGATTTTTGTAATTGAATCTCACGATTCGACTGAGACGGATCGGATTTAATTTTATTTTCGACAAACAGAGTTTTATAGGATGGGTTGTTATTAAAATTTTCATGTCTATTTGAATTATTAATTTGTGGTCGAGAATAATTATTAGCAGTTAATGGTATTTGATTTACTTGACTTATTTCAGTTTGGGTATTATATGACTGTCTAACATTATTAAAATTTTGATTAGAATTAAACCTAACACGATTATCCTGTTGTACTGGTGTATTATTATATAACGGTTTATTGTCAAACGGTTTAGATCTGTTATTTTCAAATGAAGAATTTGTATAATTTTGATTAAAATTATTAGATCTTACTGAATTAATCTGATTTACGGGTGAATTATATTGATTAAACGGTCTTTCATTTCTCAACGGTTGAAATGGATTACGGTTATAATTGCTATTCGGTTTAAAATTATTTGGTTTGACAAAATTTTGATTATTGAAAGAATTTCTATTGGCAAAAGGATTGGAATTAAATAAACGATTAGAATTTTTATTATTAGTTTGATTTAAATCCTGTTTTAATTGATCATACTCTCGAATACTATTTATCAGTTCATATTCAGTACTGAAACTGTGTCTCGGTATAAATTGTCTATATTCAGGAAGTAAATTCCTATGTAACCAATAAAATTTTTTATTTTCGCTGAAATTTGGTAATCTTCGCATTAATGTTTGCAAAGATACGACGTATTCTAAACCTGTCTCATTAACTTTCTGGGTTCTTTTACTAATTTGCTCTTCCATTTGAATTTCGTAGTCACCGGGAATAAAGAATAATTTAAAGTCATTTTCGAAATCAGCCCAAGTTTGCCAATTCATTCTATAATTTCTATACCATAATAGCGCATTATCTTTCAGTAATATGGAAGTTCCTACTAATATTTCCTCGAAAGTCAAATTATATAAAAGTCTTAATTCATCTAACCGTTCCAAAAATAGGATTGGGTCTGTAGTGCCATCAAAACTTAAATTCCATTTATGGATATGATAAATGGCGGATTTATTAGAACTCGTATTATTACTAAATCTATCATTATTAGAATTATTTAGTTTAAATGAGAAATCAACGGGTGGTTTTTTTTTATATGACGGAGTGATATTATAAATAGGAGGAATTAAAGGAGTTGTATCAAAATTTAATTTTTCTGGTGTTGGTAATGCACCACCAGGTTGAAATATTACTGAGGAAATTGGTCGTGATGACGTAAATGTTGTAGTATTAATAGTTGGAGTTGTTGAAACACAATTTTTATAAAAATTAATTCTCTCATCTATCTCTTGTAATTCTATTACAGAAAAGTCATTAAATACAGTATTTTCTCTAATGGTATTCATTATTCCTTGTGTCAGTGTCTTTTTGTATATTTGTGTACTTATGTATATTTGTAATGAAAATCAATCAATAACTCTTAAACAAAATCTAAATTACAACCAAATAATGGTTTCAAATCAATAATATTAACTAAACGATATTTAAACGTTTCAGTTGGAACTATTCAATTGAAAACAACTTTAATTCTAATCAGTCCAACAAAAAAATAGTGAAGTTTAGTTAATCAGTCCCTGCTCGCGAGCGTCAAATTTATGTATTGATTTTTCGTTATACTGAATTGTTCTATTGATTTTAGATGATTACTTTAATATTAAATGTTATACAGTTTTCAATTCAATTTAAAACAGACTCGGGCGCCACCTGATTTATTTACAAATCAGGAAATATTTAAAATTACTATAATATCGACGTCTCTGCAACGATTATCAAAACCCTTGATGAACAAAATAGCCTCGAAAACCAAAACACAGCACTCAAAGTAACTTAGGCTTTTAGCGGGGCAAACGGGTGTTTTCCAGGGTTCAACTTAACTTATTGGACTGAAAGAAATTGTAACGCAAAATAACACGCAAAATTCTAACTACAAATATAATAATTTATTGATGTTTTCTATTAAGTTGCATCAATATGTCAAAATGAAGTTTAACTAAATTTTTAAAGTGGAAATGTTGGAATAAGTGTGGTGAAAGGAATAAGGATTTAAAGGATTCAAAACACGAATTAATCAATTACGGAAAATAAGGAAAAGCTCATTCATTCGCTATGAACCTAATTCGATATGTCTTCTACCATTCACGAAGCTAACGCGTATCAAAACTAGAGTATCCCAACACGGCAAATAGTTGGGACTCCAGGTGCCACAAAGACAATATTTCCGAAGAGAAGGGGTCTTTGTAACTCTGTAGGTATGCCACTATGAGGGCCGTACAGAGTTGCAATGCTTCTTAGGATATTTACCTCGATGTTTCTCTTATCGAGAGCTGGAGCGAACTGACTAAATTTGGCCTGTGCAATGCCTTTTATACTGTTTCCCCCACTACTTCTCCCACCATTATACAGTGAAATCAGTCGTATCACCGTTCAAAAGTGAAATTACTATTATGTCAATCATTCAATGTCAATGTCTTTTTAACGGTTTGAAAGTTATTTAAAACGGTAAGATATATTAAAATTTCTTTTAAAATACTAATTAATTTATGTTTCAGATTATTTCCCCCGTAAAATACTTGTATTATGTATCCGATTACTCCTTTCAATGTTAGATATGTGTTATGTGTAAGTTCTAAAATTGTATCCTAAATGTATTAACAAAACTAATAATGTTTCTTTCTTGCAGATCTTCTAGGCCAAAACCATTCCCACTCCATAAATAATCACTTCGTTACAGTACTCTTAATCGATTATCGATTTTTAAATACGGCACGGGTGGTTGACTATTGTCAATCAATTAATAATTAATTAATTATTTAGAATCAAAACAAACACTTAACCTTAAAATAATGCAGAAGATTAAATGTTATAAAGCGGGAAAATAATCAGGTAATTAATCAGAGAGAGCAATTCGTAATAAATTCATATTAACGAATGAATTTTCAGGTGGCCAAAATGCAGGTTCGTTACACAGGATCTAATCGAAGCTACATTATTAGTTCATCCAACACTCAACGATCCAATTTCAATAACTACTGATGCTTCGGATTTTGCTATGGGTGCAGTACTGGAACAATGTGAAGGAGGTATTTGGAAACCTTTGGAAACCTAGAAATTATAGTACCTATGACAGAGGACTGCTGGCCATTCACGAAAGCATAAAATATTTTCCACATTTTTTGGAGAGTCGGCAAATTAAAATTTTTACTGACCACATACCACTCATATACGCATTTCAGCAGAAAAGCGATAAAATTGCTCTACGCCCGGCACGACAATTAGATTTTATCAGTCAATTCTCTACCAATATTAAACATATCGATGGTAAAACTAATATAATTGCCGATGCCCTTTCACGTATTGAAGAAATAAGTCATCCTGATTTAATTAATTATTCTGAACTGCGAGAAATGCAAAATGTCGATCCTAAACTTCAAACAATGGTGAACCAATCTACCACATCATTAAAATTGAAGCTATTCAAGATTCCTTTAACTTATGATCAGCTATACTGCGATGTCAGCACAAATAAAGTTAGACCATACATTCCCAAATCGCACCGATTCGAAGTTTTTTCGAAAATTCATAATATAGCACATCCTGTTATTAAAGCCACTACCAGATTAATGTGCTATCGATTTGTTTGGCCTAACATAAAAAAGGATATTAATACATTGTCGAAATCATGAATTGAATGTCAAAGAACCAAAATTCAACGTCATACTAAATCACCTGTTTTACAAATTGAAACACCCGATGAAAGATTTCAAATTATTCACATCGACATTGTTGGTCCACTACCATCATCAAATGGCGCTTCGTATTGCCTTACATGTATAGATCGTTTTACATTTTGGGCTGAGTTAATTCCTTTAAAAGAAATTACTGCTGAAGCTGTCGCACAGGCATTTCTTATGGGCTGAATTTCACGTTTCGGTACGCCTTTAAAAATAAATACGGATCAGGGTAGACAATTTGAAAGTTCACTTTTCGCCGCTATAGCATCATTATTGGGTATTCAACGACAAAGAACTACAGCTTATCATCCACAATAAAACGGCAAAATAGTACGTTGGCATCGTTTGCTCAAAACTGCGTTAAAGGCTCAATTATCAAAACGCTGGTCGGAAACATTACCAATGGTTCTTTTGGGATTAAGTAAAGTTATTAGAGAAGATACAAATCATTCACCTTCAGAAATGGTATATGGATCGACGATTAGACTTCCGGGAGAATTTTTTTATTTAAGCGTTAACCCGTGTGATTCGCATGCATTTGTTTCTCAATTAAAACAAAAAATAACCTCCTTACGTCCCAATAGTACTTCTAACCATTCAAGAAATGACACATTCTTTCCGCAGCAACTTCAATCTTGCACTCATGTATTTGTCAGACGAGATGCGGTGAGGAAACCCTTAGAACCTCCTTATGATGGACCAGTGAAAGTGTTAAAAAACAGGACAAATATTTTACGGTGGACTTTAATAATTGTATTACAAACATTTCAATTGCATTTCAGCGTTCATGTTAAACGATGCGATTACTGTTAGGCATGACCATTCTTATGCAAATTGTGCAATTAAAAATTCGACTAATAAGACTGTTAAATTTTCAATTTAAGTTTCTACTATTATATATTAATTAACATGTATCAGTATTAATTTGTTTATTTATTTTTATATGTATAAATGTTACATTATGTTTTCAAATCATTTTTTTTAAGTATTTTAAATATGTAATTCTTTACTTTTTTGGCTCAACCTCTAAGCAAACAAGTAACAAACTTCAGCACAACAGTTGGCAACGGAAAAAGAACTAGTCAGTATAGGGATGGCTTTCAACAAGTTTGGCCACTTCTGCAACGATAACGTTACACATTACAGCGTACTTTAGTTCGACCATATTTTACAATAATTTGTGAAACAGTTTAAGAAATATAATTTATGTTTATTGATATAAACCACGTCGTATTAATTAATATTCATTAGTGATAGAAGAAACACTTTATTAATCATTAGTTATTTTTAAATTTCCACAACAAAGTCGGATTTTAACGATATCACTTAACCTTCAGGGCTCATATTTCACAACAAGAAACGAAAAACATAAATCTAAATTTTTGTTAGATTCAGTTTATACACCATATTTATACACCATTGCAAATAAACATTAATTGAAATAAAAATTCGGATAATAACTTAAGTTTTCTTATAAAGAGGCAGAAAGAACATTTGAATATTAAAATTTAGCGCTGAAACAAAATGCACTGGACTTGTACGCATGCGCGCATGTTGGTAATTTAGCTCCTCCTCTTTAATTTATCGTGTATCACCATTCTTTAACGTTCAATACCATAACGTTCAACCGATCAACATCCATACCAAGGGTCTCTGCAACGCTTCAACCAACGAATATACACTAGGAAGAACGGACAATACCGAAATAAGAAATGTGTCGGCCATCTGGTAAACCGGGAAGCGAACTAACGCTCGAGAAGCCGAGTTCCCGCCAATTTTACTAAATTCAAATTTAAAATTCACACTTGACTTCTATAGATTTAGGTATATGTAGAAAAGGATGATCCAAACACATTATTTTCAAGTAAATATTACATTTATTACATACATATGAGTGATATGTTAGATAAACAATAAAAATATTTACAATTTCATATAATACAATGTTCAAGAATATTATTTAAAATTATAGATAGATTAGTATGGTAGTGTACCTTACATTTTCCGCAGAATTCATCATCAATAGTTATTTCTCTTAATTTTTTGGAGCTTGAAACTGTTTTGTCTAAAAGGGCCGTTCACACACACGATAGCAGTTATCCTATTTAATCAAAGAAAAGAAAAAGTTATAACTTAAACATATCATTTTGGTTTTGTTTATCCATACCGTATTTTATTATAAAATAAGGACGTTAATGCTGGATTTTATCAACTCCAACCAGTTCTTAATTCTTGACTCGGTCTCAGGAAAAGGACACTTCACATTTATATTGTGCTTGGCATTTCCCTGTATCTGCTATTTATCTATTCGCACAAATTTCATTCATTACTTTATTTAAGTTTTATTAACACTATGTATTTATTTAAAACACTTTTTATTAATCGCTTTACTTGTTTATACTTCGATGGCTACAATATTCTAACATGCCTGACACTTAGCAAAAGACACGCCTTGTTTTGTTAGTTAAAAACTAAAAATCACTAAACGACTAAGCTAGTCACCGGCAAAATGACAAGTAGCGCCCTCTCGCAAGCCGAGAAGCGCATTAATACCTTGAAGCGCATATCTCCCATATGATGTCCGGGGCCTGCTTCAACGTACTCCACGACACTACTCCTCCCCACACGCACATCGAGGCATTACACATTTATTTTTTTTTCTCTTTTTTAAGACAAATAATAAAAAAACTGAAGCTAACGGGTTTCTTAGAATTTCATCGACATTAAAGGTCACTATTTTAGTTTTTTGTTTTTTATACTCATGTGTCCTTTTAAATGTTCATATTTGGCCCTATATTTCATAAATATAAGGTGTTCTCCATTTAAAAAAACGATCTTGATGTAGACTTAAAGCCGATTAAACGCGGTCTACCAAAAGTAACCAGTCCAAAATAGTATTTAGCGTTCACGTAAAGGCGGTTCTGGTTATTCATAAAACTAACCCGAAACGTTTACTTTTAAGCGACATTTGAGACATTTTGAAATGGAAATTTTTTTAATAACCATATAAAGAAATTAAATCATATTTATATTTTAATAAACTATATTTAAAAAGTATTAATATTAATAAATATCATTAATAATTTATTTAACTACATTTAATATTCATATTTTAACTAAATTTTGAAGGAACTAACTCGCAAATAGAAGTACACAGTCTAGAAATGGCAAATTTTTTATAAAATATTAATTTGAAACACTGAAATTTTATCAATCACCAAAAATAACCAAAAGCTTAAACGCGAAATTACCCTTGGTTACCTAAATGTCAAAATTTTGACAAAACCGCCTATAACCAAGGGTTTAGCCGCGGTTATTACCAAATAGTCCGCGTTTAATCGGCTTATATAATGTATATATGCGCGGAGATATACTGCACATATGGTGTGTCGGATAGACAAGGTCCTTCTAAAATAATAACCCCTATTGGAATACAAATAATAAAATTATCTATTGATTGCATTTAGTTCCGAGTAAATTAATGATCGATGATCGACTCTCCTAGACCTACAGATTTAGAAAATGTATAGGTATAAACTCGGATTCACTAATTATGTCGGTTACGTAATAATCAAATTCATTCTTGAAACAATGAATTTGATTATAGCGTAACCGTTATAATTCGTGAATCCAACTCTATGGATTTCAGCCCCTGAAGAACTCTATTCGGCCTTAAATATAAATCCATTGATTATGGAGTTGGACCAACCAAATTGAGCTCACATATTTCGGCGGTCATTATAATATAAACAATGTTTTTCAAAAATCTGTCACCCGCTACACATGACTTTTCTGAAAATAGGTGGCTTAACCCCTCGTGGTCCAATTTGTGGGGGTTGATATTTTTTGAAATTGGTATCATTTGATGGTAAATTAACAGCAAATCTTTTTTGAGAAAAAAAGATTCCCTTTACTATTTTTTGCAAAATACAATTTTATTTTAAAATTAGAGATTTTCGACTTAGGGTGACACCCCAGAATCTGCCAGAATTTATTTTGGGCTCCATTGATTTTAAACATCATGTACATAACAAATAGAGCACAAACTTCGAGGAATTCAAGATCAATTAAATGAGGATTTTTATTTTTTTTGTGAGTTATAAAATGTCTTTGCAAATGACAATGCTGAGTGAACGATTTTGGGCAGTGTTTACACTTAAACGGTTTTTCTCCAGTGTGAATTCTAAGGTGTTTTTGTAAATTATCAGAATGAGAAAACGATTTTGAGCATTGTTTACACTTAAACGGTTTTTCTCCAGTGTGAGTTATAAAATGTCTTTGCAAATTACAATTCTGAGTGAACGATTTTGGGCAGAGTTTACACTTAAGGTGCCAGCAAACGCCCTCAATCGCTTTGCGGCGAAATGCAAACTAAAGTGCCGTCGGTACCCGATCGTAGGGTATCAATGTTGCCATAAATTTTGATTGTCAATGTCACTTCACTTAAATTCACGAGTCAGTCTTTTACTTTTATATCTTATACTTTTATTGCACTATCTGGCATATGAGCATATATCGATCTTCCACTAATGATTTATCATGCCAAAATTTTGGAAAATATTTTCGGAACATTCATCTCAGTTAATATACTATGAAAAATTCTAACAAAAATACGTCGTAGTCAAGAAAAGATTGGCGTTCATGTCTCTGGGGGTGAAATTGCAGTTTTTTGGGTATGTAATGAATGAAAAATGTTTTTTGGTGTTTTAGTATTATTGGTTGTATATATGAATTGAATATTGAAAAAAAAGTAATCGAAATTGACAAATTGAATTCCAGATATTCAAAAAGTAGCATTTTTTATATTGGTACGTATTTTTCTCAGATTTTTTAATAGTACAATAAGTGAGATGAATGTTCCGAAAAATTTCCACCACCAGGGGTCGTCTGCTGCCACCTTAAACGGTTTTTCTCCAGCGTGAATTCTAACGTGATATTTTAAAGTACCAGAATGAGAAAACGATTTAAAGCAATGTTTACACTTAAACGGTTTTTCTCCAGTGTGAATTCTAAGGTGTTTTTGTAAATTACCAGAATGAGAAAACGATTTTGAGCATTGTTTACACTTAAACGGTTTTTTCTCCAGTGTGACTTCTAAGGTGAATTTTTAAATGACATTTTTTATAATACGGTTTTGAACATATGTTACAAGTAAATGGACTTTTCTCTAAATGAGATTTCAAATGTTTTTTTAAATCACACTTTGCTCTAAATGTTTTTTTTACATTGATTGCATGTATATGATTCGTCTTTTGAGGGCTGATCATGCTGATCTATACTTGATTTTAAATAAATATTATATTGAACGAGTTTTGAAGTAAAATAATATCTTCGAAACTTCTCAAATTCTGATAAATCAGCGATATCAGTCTGCTTGGAATGATTTAATATAAAATCTGTCCAGAAATTTGATGCTTCTTTAAAAACCAAATGAAATTTAAACAAATCGATCGCTTTATAATAGGAACAAAGTTCTATGAAGATATTGAGGAGTGAATAAAATTTTTTTATTGAAATTTATCAACTTGCATTGTCATTCAACGAATAAGAAATCATTGATGATTCTTTGCATAATTTGCAACATATTTCCTTTTTCTTAGTGCAGATTTCAAAAAAATTACAACACATTTCTCGAAAATTGGACAAAGCCATTTATCGAGAAAAACAGGGGTAGTGTATTTTGTTGGTCGAACACTGCTCCAAAGGAATCTGAAACGTAAACCAGTAATTTAAAAACAGTTCAATTTGTATGAGTATTTAAGTTGCCGTTAGAAATTTTCTCACATGGCAAATGAATTTTAATGGCGTCGAATGTTATATACTTGGTAATTCAAATCCTCTATAATATGCTTTAAGGATATTCCATCCTCACAATGATCTAAAAATTTTGATACATCTCGAATACTATGCAGACACAGTAAGCACACTTCCATGGTGTTAAGTTTATCATTACACAGGTGAAATTGAAGTCTTTTAACCTGCACTTGCCATTATTTATGTTATTTAACCCTTTTTTTTTATAGTCAATAGGCGAGTGACATTTTTGGCTGACAGTTTGAGGAGCAAGGAGATAATAGTCCGCAACATCGAGGCAATGTTGCGAGATATAAATCCCTAGGTAACGTGATATTTCTCAATGAATGAAGTTATTGAAGAAAATAAAGGACGTGGTGTACAGTTTGACCATATGGTATTGACATTCACCAAGGACAATATAAATCGTCATTTGCGCAACTTTAACATGACAGAAAGTAGGAGCGATGTGGCTGCCGTATTTTGTGGCGATGAACCACCGTTCAATGTGAACTTGAAGGTCTATCCGCGGAACAGAAATGAAAGAATGGAATTGAAAAATTTGAATGCGTTATGTGATCCAATGGTTTATCCCATACTATTTCCCTATGGTGAATTGAGTTACTATCAGTCACTGAAACCCAGAAACAACTTCAATAAAGTCGTAACCCTTATGCAATTCTATCGATACCGTTTGCATATTAAATATGAAAACGTACCGCACATGGACGAAGATACTGCAACGAGTATATCTATATTACACTAGTAATAATTTGTGGTGGTGCAAACAAAATCTACAGAAAATGCGAGTGGCTGGACAGGCGGCCATTGAACGGATGTTGGAAGCCCGAGTTGCTCAAGCTGGAGCTGCGGTGGGAACCGATCCAGTATTGCCAAGAGTTGGCAAAATCACAATCCTGCCATCGGCATTCAAGGGTTCAGTATAGAATCAACAGAGATAATATTTGGATGCCATGACAGTGGTAGCAAGGCTGGGTAAACCTGACCTCGTGATCACAATGACATGCAATTCTCATTGGCCGGAAATTACCGACAATCTATTGAGAATTGGCCAGTAAGCAACAGTGGTAACACAGACCAGACCTCATTGCTTGTGTCTTTAATGAGAAGCTGAACGAACTAATGGATGACATCAACAACAAACAAGTATTCGATGTATGTCATTAAATTCCAGAATAGAGGTCTCCCCATGCCCACATTTTGGTGACATTACTTCCGGAAGAGAAGAATGATACGTAAGCGAAAACTGACAGCCTCATCTCTGCCCAACTGCCCGACAAAGATACTGAACCCGATTTATACGATTTAGTTGTAAAGTGTTACATTCATCGTCCGTGTGGCCGTAACACTAATCTGAATGCACCATGTATGCAACAGGAAAAATGTTCCAAGTCCTATCCCAAATCATTTAGGGATGATGCGGGGTTGAAGAGTTTGGAAAAGAATGAGCGAGGGGGTGGTGGTGGATACGTTACAGATCAACCGGCATATAAACGTCCACACGATGGTCGCAGTTGTATCAGAGATGGACATGTGGTGGATAATCGTCGTGCCATACCTTACAATCGGTATGCAGCGAAAAAGTATCAGTGCCACATCAATTTCGAAATTTGTGGATCAGTAAATTTCATGAAATACCTACACAAATATATATAAAGGGTAACGATTGCATCACCATTCAGTTAAAGGACCTGAAAATGCATTTCGTTAATACATAGTTAATAACGATTTGTTGTCTGATTTATTACCTGATTACTTTCCGCTGAATATTTCCCGCTTAACTTAGTTGATTCTGTTCTGCATTCAATATTTATCTGCATTTATCGACACATTTAATCTTCTGCATTATTTTAAGGTTAAGTGTTTGTTTTGATTCCGAATAATTAAATGCCAATTAAGGTATTGACCATAGTCAACCACCAGTACCGCGTTTTTAAATTTGTAACGGGTGGAAGTACTTCCGCAACCAAAATTGCCGAGTGGAATTTACTCGCAAAAAGTCATTTTGCATTACACGTGTTGCAATTTTGCTAAGTGCAATTACGAGTGTTATTGCTGCATCTTTCCCGATTTTTGGTTGTGATCCACCGCATTTAACAGGGTAAGTCTGATTTATGTTATTTTATTTACATTTTATGTACTTTGAACATTGGAATGTGGTCAACCACGCCGCTTCCAATTTTACCCTGCTTCCCCTGAATTGTTCCTGCATTTAACCCCCGCATCCGCATATATTTTCTGATCTGTGTTTCTGAGTCCTGATTCATTCGTATGAATCAACCCCGTAGATGAAGGGGTGAGTTATGTCGTCATCTGCATTTTATTTTATCTTTTATCTGGAACTTTTCTCTTATTTTCTTATTTTGAATTATGTTATTTTCTTTTATTTTTCTGAATAATTAGCCAAGGCTAATTATTCCAATTACACGAATTACCCCCCGCTCTTTTAGTACTTCTAGTACCCCACCGCTGAATTCTATAGTTTTTTGGGGTGTTTTGACGTCATTATCTCTTCCGCGCGTACTCAGAATCCTTTCTCTGATTTCCGCATATAAAAGCGGCTGCAAAGTGCCTAAAAATTTATTAATTTTGACCTGTTAAATTTCCGAACGGGAACTCTGTGTTGCTCGGAAACCTGTCTGTCTGTTCATTGGTACTGCGGTATTCTGATTTAATCGAGTTATAAGATATTTTAGTTTAATTTTCTTTCGAGTGTTTATTGGTTTATTTGGATTCTGGTGGCTTTGAGCTAGTGATTAAGTGATATTGTGACCCCGCTTTTATATTTCTGCATAATTTATTTTATTCTTTATTCATATAACGTACCTCCGCATATTTATAATTTCGACTGTAAGATTTCTTTTATTTTCTTTATTTTTTTTCTTTTTATCATGACGACTGTTGTATTTTTTTTGATATCATCAGTTCAAATAAATTTCATTTAAGTTAAGTCAATTCATTTCTTTTATTTTAGTACGTTTAATTAATCACATTATTATTGATCCCTGGATTTTATTTTCTCCACTGAGATTTATTCGCGGTACGGTTGGTGTTTTGCCTTAAAACACCCGGCGCTCGAGGAAAATAGCTCGGGTCCGCGAAAGCACGCCACAGGACAATCAAAGTGTCTACTATTGGGATGAGGTGAGTTCCATGGAGGCCACATGGAAACAGTTGGGCTTCAAGATGGGTGATCGTAAACATGCTGTTGTTGTGCTACCTGTTCATTTAGAAAATTGCAGGCAAGTGTTTTACGACCAACAGTTGAGGAAATTCATGATGCAGTCCAACAGAAGTCCAAATTGGAAGAGTACTTTTTACTAAACGAAACGGATCCAGATGCCAGACAGTATAAGTACTATGAAATACCTGAACATTATGTATGGCTCAACAAAGAGGCAATATGAAAGAAACGTTCTCATAATAATAAAATTTTCGGTGATGTAATTGAAGTTTCACCCAGAGAGAGACTGAAAAATTCTATGACTGAAAATTGCGTGACTTATTTGGTCTATTCTGTACAACGGCGGTAACTGCTGATCCAAAAGTAGTGCCCCAGATACTTGAGTTATTTAATACTCACAAAGACGCACCAATTAAGGACTATGTACAGCGAGACAATAATTCATTTGAGCTAGCCGAGATACGTTGACTGCTCTAGTTATTCAAGATTATAGAACGAAATATGTCATATACTGGTGACACAAGTGTCGTAGACGAGGAAATAAGAAAGAAATAACATTATCTGTTTTATTATTGTGGCCTATATCAGTAATATATTGAAGATATGTGGTCTTCCATCCATAAGCTGTGACCTTACAGACCAATGGCCAAAATTATAAGACAATTCATGACTTTATTTGGCAAACTTTGGCTATTATAAATGGCGACATAATCATGGACTACAATTATGGTGATGACAATTATGATATAGATGCCACTAATCGATATGCAAACTTTGCTGGCCAAGTCGATCAACTGAATACCACTCAACGTGAATTATACGATGAAATTATGCAAGCAATGAACAATACTATGATTGCCGCTACAAGTCGCCACCCCACCACCACCACCATAACCACCTCCACTACACGTCCCCAGTAAAAAATATTCTACATAGATGCTCCTGGTGTTACAGGAAAAACATTCCTTTCCAATACCCTACTGAACAGTGTCCATTAACAATATAATGGTAAAGCTATAGCAATGACATATACTGGAATAGCGACCTCACTACTGATTGGTGGTCGCACATTGCCCAAGACATTCCGATTTCCACTCTACATGACAAACCAAACTAGATCATGTGGCTCTCCACACAACAGAAAATATGATCAGCAAATACAAGAGGCTGCCATGTCTCCGAAGTATGCATTGCACGTTATATACCGATACTTGAGGGATATAATGGTGTGCGATGAACCGCTAGAAGGTAAAGTTGTCGTTTTTGGTGGCAACTTTAGACAAATCCTTCCCATTGTTGTGGGCGGTCATAGGACGGAGATCATTGCAGCCACCATCAAAGCAAGCTACCTGTCGCCCAAAATGGATCACAGGGAACTGCACGAATACTTACGCGCCGGTCCAGAACAAGTGGAGTATGCCAATTGGTTACTGAAATTTGGCAATGGTACATTGCCCTATGTAAAAATCACATCCAATGTCACTCAACTTAAATGCTCCTGACCCAACTATTCCTGATGGTTTGATTCAATTGCCATACGAATCGATTATTGAAAAGAAGGAACACTTAATCAAAATGGTATATGGAAAACACATTGAGAAAGATCCATCTGATAGGGTTATTTTGTGTCCAACAAATGCCTCAGGGATAGACATAAATAATTTGCTATTAGACAATGCAAACGTCTCCGAAGCCATACACACATACTACAGCATTGACAATTACGAACATCAGGAGAACAACAAAATGATTATTCCTTTGGAGCATCTACACACTATCCGTAATTCGTCTATACCACCACATGAGTTACGATTGAAGTCAGGCAGTGTGGTAATGTTGTTACGGAATGTGGACATAGAGATGGGACAGTGTAATGGAGCACGATATCGAGTAAAATCACTTGCTTAACACTACATTGAATTGGAATTGTTGACGGCCATACATCATAGACAGCAATTCTGGCGACCCATGACAAGATTCAAATTTCCCATTGTTCTTGCCTATGCCATCAACATCAACAAATCGCAAGGTCAAACGTTTAAATGCATTGGAATCTACTTGGAGAATGCCTGTTTCTCACATGGCCAATTGTATGTGGCCTTCTCCCGTACAGGATTTTTAAAAAATGAATCATATACGTCAACAACACCACGAAACAGGGAAAATTTTAATTTCGTACCGGCAAAGTGTTCACAAGGAACATTGGGTACAGAACAATTGTGGACAAAATGAATCCCATACAAATACAATATATTGCCGATAACATTGAATGTGAAAATGTAATGCCACGAACATTGTCCCCAAGTGATGGAGAGGAACATGATGATAATGACATTATATTCTTATCACATGATGATCCTTTGTTTAATGACAATCTTGGCATCGAAAGTATTATGAAAACATTGGATGTGAGGGCAGTTATCAGAGGCAAGGGTATTATGAAGCCAACAGAGCAAGTGCGACGTCAAGAAATCACCACTGCCTTACAAAGAGAGTCAACATTTGATTTTCTCACATCATCATTATCAACAACACCAACACCATCACCACCATCATCAGGTGCAATACGTCACGATGAGAACTACGACACACAAGAACTGAGGACAAAAGTAGCAACTTACGACCAGCCGGGCACCACTGGACTTTTACAACACAAGTGAAATACACATGTGATTTTGTACAATTTTGTAGTATAGTTTATTTTTTTAATTTCCATATTAATTTTATATTTTATATGTATATTTGTTTTATATTTCTTTTCTTATTTAGATATTAAGTCATTTTTTGTTGAATATGTTATTTTTTTAAAAACATGTAATATAGTATTCAGCATTTGTGATATACATACCAGAGATTTTAATAATAAGAGATGGGACGCACCGCCCATTTCTTTTGTCTGCTAATGAGATTTTTGTGTTGACCTCGAGCCTATTCATTTCTTTAACTTGGTGTGTCCAAATATGTGCGGAATGCATATTGGAATGTATAAAGGCATTGAAAAGTAGAGGGGTGTCAAGCTGGTACAGTTATCCAAGCAATGTATGAGATTATTCATTGATATGATTATTCATAAGTATGAGCAATATTTATTTGACTAACTGCTTCATTTATGAATGCATTTTTAACTTGGAATCTGGTTCTATCCTTTTTTCTAGCTAAGATTTGCCTATTCTCTCTCACGCGCTGTCTACCTCCTGTACAAACTTTACAATTATTCATATCAGCCCCTATGGATAACTCCTAATGAAAAAATTTCAAGTCTCTAGCATTTACCATTTTCGAGATATCTATGCCGTTCGGTTTGAAACTGAACACCCCGTATATCTACGTGAAAATTAAAATGAGATTAGTTCTTTCTGCAGAATTATTAAATTTAGCGATTGAGGATTTTTGAAAAAAAAACTTATCCTGGACAAAGCAGTTACTTTGTTAAGAGTCCATGTTAAAGGAACTGGGATACGAAAACAAAAAAGGAGATAAAATCAAAGAATTCAGCACATACAGAAAATTTACATACTCCGAAATATTCAACGAAAAAAAAAACAGAAACAAGACTACAAGAACATAAAAAAGGACAAAATTCACTCCAACGTCGAACGACGCTTACATTTTAAAGCACAGACAATAGACGACGATAAAACAGAAGTATAATACACAAATGCGAAAAAGGACATTAATTAACATTACTGGAAGCTTTCTGCAATTCAAAAGGAAATGCTAAAAACCAAAGCGCATTGAACGACCAAATAGAACTGAAACAGAGGCCAATTTTCAAATTCATTAACAATAAACAATTTACCTACCACAAGACACAACCAATCACACAGCGACATAACGTAAACAGTATGACTATCGAACAATAATGTCATTTAATTGACTAACAAATCTTATTTATTTAAATTATTTATTTATTTCATATATTTATAATAGTGATTTTTTTGTATATTGAGTGTTATTCGTCCGTTCGTTTTGTTTATAATGTTTGTGCAATTACTACTTTAATCTGTTGTGTATATGTTTATTTCAACCTTCAAAAAATCTGACAAGTAAGCAATCTACAAATACATGTTTTATAACAAATTGTAATAAAACTGTACTCTATTGTAGTTATTACTGATGACGATATAATATCAAAAGCAGTCTATAAGCAATAAAATAAAATACAACAGGAAGTATACCAATTTCATCAAAATCCACACCAAAGAAACCTTGTTAAAATCGATCAAATTAACACATTAAAGGAACTAATTACATTGAAAAGTGTTCTGTATTAAAATGTGTTTTGTGTGTAATAAACTATCTAAATTTTTCTAATAAATATTGCTTTAATTGAAAAGTGGTTAGTTAGGTTAGTTATTATTCAAACACAAGTTTATTAATGAACAGATTTTTGTTAAGAAAATTTACTTGCATTATTATCTGGAATATGATCAAAAAGATAGGTTGCAATTGCAGCCAAAATATCTACTTTTTGCCCAAATGCACAAATCCAAATTATTATACTAACACATGTTTATGAGAACGGTAAGTAAATACAACAAATCAATTTCAGTTTTAATATATTAATTGTGCATTAAAGCACAATGTATGTTTTAATATGCGAGTATAAATTTTTGGAGCGAGTATTATCAACATAAAGACCAATTTGTTAAAACTAATAGTGGATAAGTGGACAAATTAAAATATCAATAAAATAAGCAACTTTTTAATTTATAGTCAAAATTTAGACATTTAATTTATTCTCCTCAAGTTTATTTTCAACATAAAAAACATATAAAGAAACTGCCTTTTAGACTTTTCGATTAGTATACACCGTAATTTCATTAATATTCAAAATGTTCCACATGGGAAAGTAATAAATAATGTAGAAATTCATGAAAAGCTGATGAAAACTACAACATGACAAGACAGCCAATAATATTCAAAAATCTGTGGAAAGAAAATACATTATGATAATAATAACTAATAAATAATGACATAAATGGTATTAAAAAGATATTAAAATGTTAAATTTTTCGTAGCTTAATAAATGGTCATTAGTTAACGACCAAATGATGATTTTTTAAATAAATTATTAAATGTATAATATGTATGTATAATGGTATTTCGTCCACAATTTCAATGAAGTTGATTAAGGCAGTTCCAAGGTCTCTTGCAAACAAGAGATTTGGTGCCTAGTTTTAGTATGTGGTTGATAAAATATATTTCTCTTCTAACAGGACCACTTACATATCCAATAAAAGGTTTTAAGTGTTTTACCAGATTTGTAACTATTAATCGCAAAATCTGCGTTTCATTTTTAGGACATACAAATTCCAATCACATACTTTTTTCATTTTTAATGTTAGTGAACACAAAGCCAATTCCTAAATTGATATTTCGGTTTGTTCTTTGTTATATGTCCAGTTACTTTATAGCTATTATATGTTATTGGTTTACTGTTTGGAATATAAATATTGCGTCAATACATTTAATTTGTTTAATTATATATGTAAGTAATCGAATCAGTTGTTCTTTGCACCGCATTACCAAAAAATAGGAAAGTTTGATTGCATACTGATCAAAAATCTTATGCATGTTGCAAAAAAAAAAGATTTTTTTTCTGTAATCAAATATTAAAAATTCTTTTTAAGTTCGAAAGTAGATTAAGATTGATATAAATAAAATTTAAATAGTTATATTTGCAGCCAATACTCATGTACTCTTTATATGGTTTGAAGACAGAGTACCTCGTAAATTTGTTCTTTGGTAGTTTATCAAAATTCAAAGAACTGGATGCAACGAATGGCGCTACAAAAGCAATAATTCGAGATAAAGACATTTCTTTAACCTACAAAATTTACATTGCACTCAGTTTGCAAGTGATTTGTGTCATTTTAAATGCACTTTCTTATGCTGATATGGAACGTCTTAACATTATTGTGAAAATTAACAATTATTACTGCAATTTCTACCAAATCAACATTATTTTGAATGTTTTATATGACGTTGTTTACTCCCACGTTATTTTTGTTATGACAAATAGTGCATGGCTTATAGCACTTGCCACATCCGAAATGCAATATCAACTGATTGTGATGAACAATGACATCAAAGAGTTGTCAAGATATTGCGAAGGATTAGAACTTTGGAAAGTCCATGACGAAGATATTCAAAAAATTATTTTCGCTAAATTAAAATCTCTTATAATTCATTATAATGTTGTTTATAAATGTAAACAACAACTTCAGCAGTTCTTGTTTTATGCAATTCCTCTTCTTCATATTGCTGCTTTGGTATTCATTGGGGGCAATTTGATTGTTCTATTTGCCGTAAGTACAATTTAGCGACGTGCGAATTTGAATTATTTAATTCTAACTTTATCGATTTGTAATAAACCAAGGAAAAACTCATAATAAATTATTATCATTTCTGTTACATATTCATTTTTGTTAGATATTTCTTACTTTACGTTGTAATGGTAAAATTTCAAAATTTACACTCCTTTAAAGCGCACTAGATTCGACAATTTTTTGATATTTTATTTCAAATATGACGAATTTGTGTTTTAGCAAATTTACTCCACTGACACGTATACAACTTTAGTGATTTTTCAACTTATTCTTGCTGTGTTTGGTGGTTATATAATGGCAAGCAAAAGTCAAGAACTTATAGAGGAAGTATGCACCTACATTGTTTTTTTAATATTGGTTGATTTTTTATAACTAATTCGATTACAGGGCGAAAAAACATACGAATTAATGTCAACAATGCCAGTTTTCATTTTCAATAAGTCCAACGTGAGAACTTTGTCATTAATGACTCTTAACCAAAAAACATCATTTGAATTTAAATGCTTTAGTGGTTTTACTCTCTCTAACAAATCTGTTATTAAGGTTGGATTATTATTTTATAAATTGAATTTTGAGATTACAGAAATTGTTTTTTGCCCGTTTTTTAGTTTTTTAGGGGTTTGTACGGTATTGCCACATTTTTTTTCAAGTTTAAGGATTAAAAAACACCACAATGGAAATTGGTTAATGCACATTATTTTAATTTTCTAATTTATGTTTAAGAAGAAACCTTCCATGCACCCACTAGTTATAGGTGTATATTAAAAAAGCAAACAAAGAAAATATATTTACTTTTTCATTCTACCAATTTTAATCAATGTAAGCTCATATCATTAAATTTCCATATATATACATCGAATACTTGAGATTTGAAGTTCTTGTTACACGCCAAATTATATGGTGAATTTTATTTGGGACAAAAGATTATTTATTGTTTGCGGCAAATTATAATTTTATCTGTTTTTGGTGATGAGTTACAGTTTCATTTGCTGATCGTCCAAAGTCTATAGGTATCTGAATTTTGCTATTACTTTCATATAATTCTTTTGCTATTATTTTCATATAATTCTTTTGCTACTTATTCTAGAATAATTTTTTTAGATTTTTCGGTTCATTCACTAAAGAGTTATGAACCACTGGAGTTAAGATATTATCAAAACATCTTGAAAAGTTCAAACACCACACAAATGGCCATAGGTGGTAAACCACTCCTTTGTCAAAAAGTGGTGTTGGGGGCGGCCGATTTTTTTTAAATTTTGAAGTAAGCATTATGAGATAAATAAGTGTACCAAATGTGGTTTCTTAATTATTTTTTCTGTACGGAGATATTTTGAAAATTCGATTTTTTTCAAGAACTTTAAAGGCCTCTAACTCTGTGATTATGCGTTTCCGAGCATAAGTGTAATAGGTTTTCGCAATCAGGGCAGTGAGGAGAATCTACCATTACTTACTTTTTTTAACCACTTTAGCTGAAACACCCTGTAAATTAATCGTAGCTTTTAGGTGTTTTGTCATTATTCACTTGATAACAATTGAAGATATCAGTTAATCGAAATGTTGTGATAGTAATATAAATAAATACAATACAAGTCCAGAACATATGTTTCATATTTATATGTATCTACCAGAAGGATTCAAGTTGGAAGACGAGAATAAAATACTTAAACTAAATCAGGCCATTTATGGACTTAAACAAAGTGGAAGAGCATCGAACCAGAAATTAGATTCTAAATTAAAACAAATGAACTTTAAACTACTTGAAGCACATCCTTGTGCATATGTATATAAAGCAAGATAATGATGATAAAATAATAATAATAACTGTTTATGTAGACGATTTGCTAATCTGGACCAAAAACGAAGCAAAAATGAACCAAACAAAAAAAATCTGCGAGAAAAATTCGAGATACGAGATTTAGGGGAAGTGCAAAGTATATTAAACTTGAAACTCTCTAGAGACATGGAAAATGGTACACTGAAAATAAACCAATCCGCATACATCAAAAATGTAAAGTTTTCAAAGTATTTATTCAAAACCTGGGTCTATAACCTGTTGTGGTTACGTTGATTCGTGGTAGTATATAATAGTATATTAAAAAATGAGTATCGTAAGGGATATTTTAATGTTTGATTTACGAATACGTTAAAATCCCTTACGATACGAATTTTTTACGATATTTTACCTATTTGCGTCTAAAATATTTAATTATAAATAAATAAATTAGTCATTTCTTAATTGTGGAGATTATTATTTTCTAAAGTTGGTTCAATTTTGTTTTCAAACAATTCGAGTGTGACAGTTTTAAATGCTGCATGCTGTCAATGTCAATAACTTTCGCTGTATCTCAGCGTAAATCTGTTGACAGCGATTCAATTGACAAGAGTTCGCCAACCCCAAATAGTAAAAAATCACTATTTTCTTACAGTAAAACTACTTTTATTACAAAACCCAATAGGTTAAATAATGTTACACAATTAACACACAATATATACTTTATTAATCAGTTAACAAATCTATCAATCTCTCTATCACATGTGATCTTTCTAATATATATAACCTAATCAGTGTATGTCACCGATTTACGTCTTGATTATGTTGGTATGTTGCATAGTTAATATATCTATGGTATGTTGTATACCCTTTATTTACGCGGGATATTTAAATTATAATGTTTATCTTAACATCTATATTTATTTAAAACGTCTTAATCATTTTAAGAATATTTATGAAAAGAAGTTTCTTCGTTAAATTCTTCCTCTTCACAATTTTGATTTCGAATTCTCGTCTAACACAACACCTCCCACTATCCCACACGCACAATAAGTTAAAGACACGTATACAAAAATCTGTGATAGAAATAGTAGTGAGAAATAATACTTATAATAAATTAAATATACAATTATATCAAAGGTAATATACACACATAAACAATTACTAATTAATCAAACAAATCCCTCTCTTTTAGGACAACTACAATCTAATCCATAATTCTAGTCATTTTAAATCTATATACGAAAACTATTTACACTATTTCTATACAATTTTAACCATTTTAACATAAAAACAACCACAATACATATATACAAAAAATGACGAACGATGTGACAATTATACATCCAATATCAACACAATGCAGCCAAAAGAATAGGTAAAACTTTATGTCTCTATTATAAAACAATGTATACAATATTCACCATATAATCATGTTATATATAATTTAATAAATTTTCAGCCACTGAGGAAGCCCATAATTTGGGCGAAACGCGTATGGCACTATTCAGATAATTGGTGCAGTTTTTACTTACACAGTCCTACAACCCAAGACATCAAAACACAGTAATACTTCAGTTTATTTTAGATATAACGGTAAACATTTGGGATTCAAAATTTGGCAAATATCTTATTTATTCAGCAATTTTCATCACATTGAGTTCAATTTCTCTTCAATGTATATGTTTCCTCTATCATCTGAACTTAAATACATTTTAGATAATGGTTTAACTTTCTCGGCACAATTATTTGTAAATTTTTTGCTAGTCTAATCGCTTTAATGTTTCATTGTCATTTTAAGGCCCTTTTAGCGCTCTTTATTTGCATTTATCTCACAGACAATGATGTATTTAAATGTAAATGCAATTTATTCCGGACATTGCATATAAATCTCTGCTACAATCACATAATGAAACAACAATTAATCAAATATGGAACCCAATGGATACGCGCAATTAAATTTCATTTACTTTTCATGACAATGTCCGCAGCATATGTCCTCATAGCATTGCTGGATGATGGTTTGATTGCTTTTTATTATCCCTTTAAATTAAAATCCTAGTCACATTTGATGGCATGTATCCATCCTCAGGGCCCATCGAATAAGGGTGTGGTATGGGGGATGATCTCCAGAAGGAGACAAGGTCCAACAAGAAGAAGAAGAACTTCTGCAAGAAGTGCGTTGCAGAAGAAGTCTTGTATATGAGCACGCGCGCACACGCATGGGTATGAGGGATGTTTTCCATGGTTGGTGATGGACACATACGCGAGCATACATACAAGACTTATCCAGCCAAGGCCAGGGTAGGCTGGCCATCTCCAGAGTATTGTAGAAGAGATTTAAGAAAAGGAGTTGGTGATGGATATAAATTTAAAAAAGAAAACTAGAAACTAGTGTCTATTTTATCAATAGATGTCACTAGTGAAAAATTTATTTTTCTTGTACATATACAATAATCGAATTTATTTCGGTATGGATCAGGCTGGGCTGGGCCGGGCCAGGCCAGGCTGGGCTATTGGAGAATAAATTGATTGATTAGCTAATTAGTAATTTTGGGTATTTATGGAAATATTCATTTCGTAAAAAGTGACCAACATTATCTAGTGACTGCAGCGCGATTCGGATCTGTGCTATATCAATGCTACTTACCTACAATTACATTACATTTACCACTAGACTAATGGAATCATTTAAATATTTCTGTAGAAATAACATAGAACATCTTAACATTTTGTTTTAGAACACCGCGATATTTAAATTTAAATTATGCGCATAAGAAATCTGTGACATGTAATTTAAGAGGAGGGGTTGTTATTTAAATGATTACAGTTTGAAATATTTTTCAGTTTAATTAAGAATTCATTATATACATATTACATACATATACCTATAAGGATTATCTGAAATTATATACCAAGAAAAACAAGAGCATATTTTAATAGAGGTGATAAAATTGCTCAATTAATTTTGGAGAAAAATGTCATTCCATATGTTATGGAGCCTGTTGGACAAGGCCCCTTTCAAAAACGAGGTGATAATGGATTTGGTTCATCTGATAAAACAAAAGTTGAAAAGCAAAATTGAAAGTTTACATATTTTGTAATTTAACTTGTTTACAAATAAAATTTTAATAAATACTCAATATCTTTTGTTTTTAAATATTTTTATATTCAATTTCAGGTTTAAAACAATATATAACAAGGATTTAAAAAAAAATTAAATCATTAATGCGGTGTTGTTGGTATGTGAGCATTGTTAGTTTTTAATCATAATGAATGATCATATAATTTTACTCTCAGATCGATCATCAATTTTAAGTTGTAAATTCTCACCACCTTTAATATTTAATGAATCAGATATAAATGTTGTGGCCTTAGTTGATTTTATTAGTTATCATACAATTAATAATGTTACTAATGAGAATAACAAATTTCATTTCTCTATACCTACATTAGAAAAGAAATTTACAGATACCAATAAAATCTTTGAAATAACAATTGATCCTGGATTGTATGAAATAAAAGATATAGCACATTTTATAGAAAAAGAGAGGAAAAAGATAGTAGAAAAGAATGAGAAAGATTATTTGTTATCTATTAAGGCAAATCTAAATACATTACATTGTGAAATTAAATCGGTTTACAATATTCATTTTGATGAAGAACATTCAATTAGTTCTTTATTAGGATTAAAAAAAAATTATTATGCTGGTATTAAGCATATATCAGAAAATCCAATTAATATTCTAAATGTGAATGCAATTTGTTCTTTAGTAAAAAATTCACATGCTGATAATAAAGAGACTCACATATTACATACATTTTACCCACTTGTTGTTCCAGGTCGCAATTTAATTAATTTTAATGGTGAATTGATCACAATAAGGTTACATTTAAAATCTATTCTAAATAAATTATAAATTCGTGATGGTCTTTAGATATAATAGGTCTAATTCATTTATTGTTTCTTCTTATGAAAATATTGATGAAAATACTATAAATAAGAAAATGAACATTAAAAACTATAGTAAGAAAGTGAATGTAATGAGATTAACATCTGAAAATATACAATTTCTTCAATCTTTAGGGTTTAAAGTTCTATATTAAAATTTAAAAAATGAGTTCTATTGTACATATTGGACAAGATCTCTATAATGATGGTACTATTACATCGAAGCAATTTCATTCTTATTATCCATATTCTAGTTCCAAAATATCTTTATCGAATGAAATAAGGTTTCCAATTCAAACACAAAATATATATACATTACCATCTGAAAGTTTTATATTAATTGAAGGAAAAATTGTTAATCAAGATAATACAATAAGTAATACAATTAAATTTATAAATAATGGTGTTGCCTTTATGTTTGATGAAGCAAGATATGAAATTGGAGGAAAAGTTGTTGATAGGTGTAGAAATGTTGGTATTACTACCACTTTAAAAGGGTATGTTTCTTTTACAAAAAATGATACTGACCGATATGAACATACTAGTTGGAATCATTTCAACTATCCTAATATAATTGATACAACTGGACATTTTAACATTTGTTTACCTTTAAAAAATTTATTTGGTTTCTGTGAGGATTATAAAAAAATATTAATCAATATTAAACAAGAACTTGTATTATTGCGGGCCTCAACAGATTTAAATGCAACAATAACAACAGACCCTACGACCCCTAAGTCAACTTGAAAAACCACGTCATGTTATTATAGGTTTTCAAACAGACCAAAAAAATAAAGCAATATACCCTTATGACGATTTAAATTTGGATTTTGATATAAAAAAATATTCAATTTTGTATCAATCGTATAGCGTGTTTCAAGAATCTTTTTACTATAAGAATTCTGGTGAACCATGTATTCCATATGATAAATTTTTAGCAATTGCTCCATTAATTGTCATTGATTGTAGTCAACAGATTGACAAAAATTTAAAAGGAGACACGTATGACATTCGTTTGGAATTTCAAACAAATAATGATATACCAGCTAACACAAGCGTCTATTGTCTTATTATACACAACAAAATAGCTAAATATAATCCATTAACGAACATTGTTAATATAATGTAAGTATGGAAGGTGAATTAGATTTATTTCAATGGGTGTATTTGATTTTTATTTACAATTTAACCAAGAAAAAATAAAACAATGGAGCTGTATCTATTAGTTTTTATTATATGTATATATGTGTACCTATATATTTCATATTTTTTTATAAACCTACATATACATATATCTAAGTATGTATGTATAATAAAAAAAATATTATAAAATCCGATATTAATGTTTTTATTTTCTCATTCATCTTCATCAATTAAATCATGTCCTTGATGTAAGAATTCCTCATCAAAAATACGAGCCACCTCTTTTTTGGTTCTTTCACTCATCTTGTTTTGAATTTTCGAATTTTCATTGGTAGAGACGATTGTTTTATGTGATAAAGAAGAAGATTGTGGTATGGCTGGAATAACATTTAAACCATTTGTAATTGATGGAATGTTTTGTTCCAAGTTTTCATTTGGTTCTAAATCAAAGTTATATTTCCGTACTAAATTCTCAAATATCTTTAAATCATTTTCATTGTCAATGCAGCTCTTCATATATTTTATTGGAAGATCACCAAATTTATTCATAAGAGTAACTTCTTTTGGTGTATAAGATAATTTAATAAAAAGTGTGTCTTCACTTCGAGTGAATTATCTAAATTATAATCTATTATCTAAAAAATAATTATAGAAAAAAATATAATTAATCAAGTTTTAAATATTTATTGTTAAACTTACTTGAATATGTGTTTTAACACAATGTTCTATTGGTAATTCTTCAGGTTTAGTTATTCTAACAACAACTGTATAAGGTATAGTTTCCATCACGTTTTGTTTATATTGTTCACAATTAAAGGTATTACTAAAACTGAAATAAAATTTTTATATAAGGGGGTATTATATAGTTATAGTAACTAAGTCATATGCGCATGCCTTTTTTTCATTTAAAATAGGGTTGGAGGTTAGAGTTATTTATAGTGGTAATTAATTCAAGAAATTGTTATTATATTAACTTTTATAGAGATTCAACTTTATATAATATTACTTACAGTTAGTTAGTATAGTACATCAGTTTTTTTTGTGTAAATATCACTCTGAAATAAACAATATAAGGTAAAACAATTTATTTGTAATAATTGATTGATAATTGATTTATATATAATTAAACTATGTAGAATTTAAAAAAAATGGATTTGTTAACAGTAAATCCTTTAACATTAGATTTACTAACGAAGGAGATGGTTAATAAAATAAATCAAGTTGGAAAATTGATTAAGACTGAAGAGGAATTCATAAAATTCAACAGATTTTTTAAAAAAAGTGTTATATTATTTAAGAAATATTTTCAAAACATAGAGAAAAAGAATAGATTTGTTTCCTATGCAAAATTAGAAGCTCATCTAGCTTTGTTTAAATATTATAAAGAGCAATTTAAACATTATGACAACAGTTACTGTGGGTGGATGTTGAATCTTGTTTCAATAATCGATTAAAAACCTATTGTAAATTATAATATAAAGGATCCAAATATTTTTTTTAATAAAGCGTTTAGAAGTTTTGCAAAAAAAATTAAAGAAGCCCTAAAAAAGTCTCTTATTAAAGTAAATGTTACTTTTTTTGCAAATTTCATTAATTTAACATTTTACAACAAAAAATCAAACAATTGATTTAAATACTAATTTAAAGAAGTTTTATAATGAAAATATAAATGACACAATAATATCGAAATTACAAACTTATCAAGTTCGGGAAACTGGCCTTGCACTATATGAAATCATACAATTGAAAGTACATATAAACACTTATGACCCGATTAAAATAAGTGCACCAACTTGTATAAGTATTAAATTACCAAGTTGGGTTCAACTAACAAAAGCAACATTAAATGTTAAAAACAAAGATAACCACTGTTTTTTATGGAGTGTAATTACATCTTTTATCCAGCTAAAAAATCTAAACATCCTTGTCGAACATCTTCATATCCTCATTTTTCAACTAAGTTAAATTATAATGGAATTGAATTTCCCATGACTTTAAGACAAATTCCAAAATAAATGAATAATATATCTATAAATGTTTTTACATTAGAAAAACCAGAAAGAGAAAATAACAAAAAAAAAAGGAAATAGTCGTTCCACTCTATTTAGGACAAAAAGATTTTATTAATAAAATATATTTGTTAATGGTTTCAAGCAGTGAAAAAAATCAAGAGTCTGATAATGAAATAGATTAATGTAAAATACAAAATTATAAAAACATATTTCATTTTGTTTTAATAAAAGATTTGTCTCGTTTACTTAGTCAACAAACACGATATTGCCATCATAAAATGTATTTCTGTGATAGATGTTTAAATCGCTTTAAAACAATGAGCTCTTTAAATAACCACCAGTTTGATTGTAAAAAAATAAACAATGTAAAAATGACATTAGCTGTGGGTGATGAAAAAATTCTTAAGTTTTCTCATCATAAATACAAAGAAAAAGTACCTTTTGATTTATTTTGTGATATTAAAAGTTTACCAATAAAATACAAATGATTTGCATATTATTTTAAGTGTTCATATGATAATTCTCTTTTATTTTACAATTCTTATACTGGTAAAAATTGTATTTCCTGGTTTGTATTACAATTACAACAGTTAGCATTTAATTTAGATGGTATTTTTAAAAATTTATTGCGTATGATTCCATTAACTGAAAATCAAAAAATGGAATATGAATCATCCAAATATAGTCATATATGTGAAAATCCATTTGGAGAAAATAATTATGTCAAGGTAAAGGATCATTGTCATTTGTCTGGTGTTTATAGAGGAGCAGCTCATGCAGCCTGCAATCTAAATTATAAAGATTCCCATGTTGTACCTATTATTTTCCACAACTTAATTGGTTATAATAGTCATTTTATAATTAAAAGTTTATGCACTGAAATTCCGGGATCTATACAATTATTACCTATAAATAAAGAGAAATATATTTCATTTTCGAAAAAAATTAATGGTACCAAGATAGAATATAGATTTCTCGACTCATATAGGTTCCTGGCGTGTAGTCTAGATAAATTAAGTTCATATTTGTCAGATGATGATAAAACAATAACAAAGGCTTATTGTAAGAATGACCATGAACTTAATTAATTAAAACGTAAAGGTATTATTCTGTATGAATATTATAGTAATTGGAATATATTAAGGGAAACTAAGTTGCCTAAAATTGATGATTTTTATGATGAATTAAATGATCAACACATAACCAATGAAGATTATGAACATGCATTAAATGTTTGGAATACTTTTCAAATATCAAATTTACAACAATATGCTGAACTCTATTTAAGGACAGATGTATTGTTATTAGCTGATGTGTTTGAAAAATTTAGAAATGTTTGTTTTGATGCTTATAAGTTGGATAGCTTACACTATTATACCGCACCTGGATTTTCCTTTGATTGTTGTTTAAAAATGACTATTGTAACATTAGAATTAATGGATGATGTAGATCAAATTCTTTTCATTGAAAAGGGTATAAGTTGTGGAATAAATCATTGTGCTAATAGGTATGCTAAGGCATGTAATAAATATATGGATAACTACAATTCTAATGATCCACCATCTTATTTAATGTATTTCGATTTAAATAACCAATATGGTCATGCAATGTGTGCTCCCTTACCTACAGGAAATTTTGAGTGGATTAAAAATGTTGAATATTTTAATATAGATACAATTCTATGTATATCTGATGAATCTGAATATGGATATATATTTGAAGTAGATCTTGAATATCCAAAAACTCTCTTTGAATCTCATAAAGATTTACCATTATGTCCTGAACATATGGTACCACCCATGGCAAACAATAAAATTAAAAAATTACTCACTACTTTTTATGATAAAAAAATTATGTAATACATTATATAAATTTAAAGCAAGTTTTAAATTTAGGGTTGAAATTGAAAAAAATCCATAGAATTCTTAAATATAAACAATCTCGTTGGATAAAACCATATATAGATCTTAATACAATGCTTAGACAAAATAGTAAAAATGAATTTGAAAAAAAAAATTTAAATCAATGAATAACTCATTTTTTGGAAAGACAATTGAATCAGTACGAAAATATAAGGGTGTGAAAATAGTAACAAAATGGGGTGGAAGATATGGAGCTCAAACTCTAATTGCAAAACCCAATTTTCATAGTTGCACATTTTTTGATAATTATATGGTTATAATTGAAATGCAACGATTAAATGTTAAATTTAACAAGCCTATATACATTGGATTGTGTGTCTTAGATATTTCAAAAACATTTTTATATGACTTTCACTACCAATATGTATTAAAGAAATTTGGACATAATAATGCCAAATTACTATACACAGATTCCGATTCATTGATTTATCAATTCAAGGTTAATGACATATATGAGCATATGAAAGAAGACATTGATAGATTTGATATATCAGACTATCCACCAGAAAATGTTTACAATATGCCACTAAAAAATAAAAACAAACTTGGGTATATGAAAGATGAATTGTGTGGACAAATAATGGAAGAATTTGTAGGTCTTAAGTCAAAAATGTATTCGTTTAAAGTATATAATAATATAAATTGTGTAAAAATAGCAAAAGGAATTAAAGCATCAGCATTACGAAAAATTACATTTGAAAATTATTATAATTGTTTATTATACAACAGGTCAATAAATGTTAGTCAAAATTTAATAAGATCTAATAAACATGAAGTATATTCAATTAAACAGAATAAAATTGCTCTCAGTTCTCATGATGATAAAAGAGTTGTAAACTATATTTATACAGAAACATACCCATATGGAATGTTAGACTAGTTGTAATAAAGTAAAAAAAAATTGTATACTTTTATACATATATATTCAAAGATATTTAAGAAATATTATTAGTTTGTTAAAATAAATTGAATGAGAACTTATACATATAAGAGAGAGAATGGGTGAATATAAGAATATTAAAAATGTATGTGTTACAATAGAAAAACTGAAAATAATTATACAACAAACAGATGCGATACGAAAATTATTACAAATATATGAAATGGATGAAATTATTTGTAACCGACATGGGAATCATTTTAAAAGATGTGTATGGTCCAACAATTGTGCAAAGAGTGGACCAGATACATGTGAATGTTTCTCTACATCTTTTAATTTAAAACGAATTAAACGTTTATTATAATTTATTTGAAAATTTTTCTGTACTGTTTCAACTATTCATTATAATTTATATTACCTAAAATACAATTATTAATTAAATTATTATAAATATGTGTGTTTGTAATAAATAAATGATATAGTAATATGAATTATTTCATGTATTAATTTATATTTAATTTTTAATAAATAAGGAGTGGGGAAAACCAATAAATTATTTAATCAATTGAAATTTATCTAATTTTAGTTTTAAATAAGAAATTGTACTAACCAGAAGTAATTTTAAATTCATCATTCCAAAAAAAAAAAAAATATTTATAATTGATGTGCAAGGTTTTTAACACACAAACTTAAATTTTATTGTTCGAGAAATTGCGTTTCTAAACACAAAAACATAACTCTCATGGGTTAAATTTGTTAAATATCCAAATAATTTAAACTCATTAAGTGTAAAATTGAAAAAACACATACAATACTCTACCAATACTATACATGGGCTTGGATGGGATTATTTATCCCCAGATATTCAAAGTGAAGACATATTAAATATTGAAGAAATAAAATCCTATGAAATGAAGTAATTCCATCTGATGAGGTTATTATGGTTAAAGGATTACAAAAAAGAAATGGTTAAAAAGATTAAAAAAAAATGATATTACTGAAGTTGAAGATGAAGAGCAATGTCCATCATTAAGCAAATTGAAATCATTCTTAACATCATTTCATTGTAATAAACATCTTATTAATAATCTAAATTGTGCCATGGAAAATATATATTTCATTTATCATTGGCTAGAGCTACATATTTTTGTTCTCATAAAACAAAATCAAGTTCAAGTTTAATGGAATAATAAACATAACACTCATTTTATAATCATCTTTTAATATGAATATTGAGAAAATTAAGAAAAAAGTCACTTTTAAAGAATCGACAGAAATACATATCATGTATACATGGCTGCTCGCTTATCAATATTCTCGAAATGGATCACAATGAACCAATTCAGTAATTGATAGAGAATATTTTAAACGACGAATTCAAGAACTTTTTCGCATAATTAACCCTATAATATTTAAAAAATATGTAAAATATTTGGAACCAATTATATCTCCTATATTAAAAAAAAATGTAATGCAAATAAAATAAACTATTTTGTATGATTTAAATATTTGTTTTTATTTTAAATTCATATTATATTCTATAAAACAATTTATACATACATATGAAATGAATATCTGTTATAAATATACTTAAAATCGTGGATGTTTTTCTCCAGCAGAACTCATAAATTCTTTATATATTCATATCCAACAAACTTTATCAGTTCCCTGTTCAACATCATTTTCTCCACCACATTTGACACGGTACGCTTTTGATAGGAACTGGCATTGTATTGAATAATAAACAAATTAATAAAAAACAAAATATATAACTAAATAAATGTTTAATTACTGCTGTTAATTAGAAATTTTAAACATAGATGTCCACAATTAAAGGTGTTAAAGTGTTGATATCTTGTATAGTTATATGTAATATAAACTGGACCATTTGATTTAAAATATTCTTATATTTCTAATGGTGGTCGTAAATTACCATAACTATCGTAATAGATTATTTTTTATTTATTTCGCTTGTAAGCAGACCAGTGTGTACCATTATTCTTTGAACTATCTAAATTAATTATTCCAAATTAATTTTTATAATTTTTTTTAGGTAATTGATCACTCATAAAGACCACGAAAATCTTTAATTTCCATATCCTTAGCATATTGTATTAATTCAAAAGTTGTTAAAGGTTTGTTAGGTAATTTTATTCATAATATAATTTTCTTTTGATATTACCCTTTTTTGTTTTTTTGGTTTGTATTGGATCCTAAAAAAAGACCATGACCACTTTTATATGGTCTTAAGTGTAACCCCTTTCCAATAGCTATAGATTCCATAGTTTGATTGTGACGTTTAGCCTCCTCTAATTGTTGTTTTGCTTCTTTTGCACTATTAATTGCTTTCACTATTCCTGATACTCCTCCTGTTAGTGCTCCTAGTGATGAAAGGGCAACAAATATAGGTATAAGTGGTAAAACTCCACCAACTTTAGATACTTCTATTTTACGAGGTTTTTTATTGTATCTCCATTAATTGTAGATTTTGCTTCCCTCAATGCAACTTGTATTGTATCATTTACCGTTTTTGGTTTCACTAGTAATATGCTTTTTTTAATATTAGAAAGGGCATTTTTAAAACTTTTTAATGTCCTACTTATCCTTTTTCTTTTTAAACTTGAAGTTTTACTCTGTTTTCTTTTATTTAATTTCTTCTTTATGGTTCTCATAATTAAAATTATTAAATTTATAGAGACCAACCTATCATTACCATATTCAATTCAATACTATTTATGTTTTTATTAAATTTTGTTATAAATATCTAATTTATAGTTATTTATTAAATATAAAACAATTTCTATTTTTGTATGTAATTATATTCTTAAATAATGTTGGTTAAATTCCATTTCTTAAACAATTATCAATTAAATCTAAAAATTGTTTAGTTTTATTCAATGATTTATGTAAGTTTTGAATATTATAATTCTTAAAAGAATATTTTTTCGATGCCCTCTGAACTTTTATATTATTCAAAACTATTAAATCATGTTCAATTGAATTCAACACTCTTTTTATTTTATTTAACAAACTGAGAGATTTTTGTATTTTTCGTTTTGATTGAATTCCAATACACATTCCGAGGTGTACTTTAGCTTTCATTGCTGCTCATAATTCCAGCAACTCCTAATGCCGCTAAACGTTCACCTAACGGTGTTGAGGATGATTTGAACCGTTTTAGGGCTGCAGATGCAAGTACTTTATCAGCTTTGTGTCGTTCCCTTATATCTTTTCGGTTTGCATATGCTATATCATATTCACGACAACTTTCATCTAAAATATTTATACCACGATCACCTCTAGCCAAACGTTCATTTAATTTAGTACCTGGACCACAAAATTTATAACCGGGAATATGTAATTCTATGGGTAATTTGTTAATCAATGAATTAACTAAACCACCTCCACTATAATGATAATATTTCATGATACTTTAACTCAATGTCTATCAATAATAATAATAAAATGAATGGATTTTATACTTTTATATTAGTTTCAAATGATCATCCTATATTAATAGACAACAAGTTAAAAATGAAATTCATAAAACAAAAAGTAACTTTAAATATTGAAAACCATGATTTTATTAAAGAAATTCTAAGTAAACATGGTCCATTATTCCCCACCACTATGCGTGCTATTGTCGTAGGTCCATCAGGATGTGGAAAAACAAATGTAATGATATCATTAATTGATGATATAAATGGTTTAAAATTTAAAAATGTTTACATATATTCAAAATCTTTACTTCAACCTAAATATAAATATATTGAACAACTATTAAAACCAATAAATGATGTAAATTATTATGCATATAATTCGAGTGAGCAGATCATTCAACCATGTAAAACAAAACCACACTCAATAGTAATATTCGATGACGTCATTTCTGAAGGTCAAAATATTATAAGACAATACTTTAGTATGGGACGACACTATAATATAGACTGTTTTTTCCTTTGTCAATCTTATGCTAAAATAAGTAAACACTTAATTAGAGATAATTCAAATGTAATTATTTTATTTAAACAGGATGATTTAAATTTGAAACATATTTATTTAGATCATGTTGGTAGTGACATGAAATATGATACATTTAAATGGTTATGTACCAATTGTTAGAAAGAGCCATATGGGTTTCTTTCAATATTTAAGGATTATAAAATGCAAAACGGTCGATATAGAAAGGGATTTGATCAATATATAAGCTTTGAAAAAGTGTAATTCCTTCATATCTAGTATAGATTTCTTCAGTAAAGTTAGAACTGGTTAACAAAAACCTATTCAAAAACTGTTAAAAAGCTGTTAAATACCTGTGTGAAACCAGTTTCATACCTATTCTGTAATACACTGATTATTTTAAAAGAGGTTATCTGTAATTAAAGTAAATTAAAAAAAATGAAATCAAAAGAAACAAATTTAAAAAAACATTTAGTTACAAAAAGAAAAAACATTAAACAAAAACTGAAACTTTTAAAACAGAATGAAACCATGCAAGCAAATTTATTTTCTCCTGTAACTAAACATTTTGAAAACATTGAAGATGAAATCAAAATCCCCCAAAAATTACTTATAATAAAAGATGAAAACGATGAAGACGAAAATCTTAATAATGAAACAATCGATAGAATTACAAATAAACACAATATTAGTGAATCGAAACGTTCAATATTAAAACGAACTAATTCAAAAGGTTTATCAAAAAGTGATACTGAGGATAATAATATTCCAGGTACAAGTAGAGAAAATCAAAATGATAAAAAACCATTTAAAGATCGATTTGAGGAAATAATAGCAACATCCTTAATTGAATATCTAGATCAATATCATGAATTACCAAAAAGATATGTTAAAGCAATGTTGGAAGATGAGGGGGACAATTTTGATCATAGGTATGGTGTTCGATTTAATCCCGCACAAGATAAATTTTTTATTGGAAATTTGGAATTAATCATAGATGGAGCAGATATATATGTAAAGAATAAAAAATTCAAAGGTACACCCGGTCTATATGAATTATTATTTAAAAAAATGCCTGAACATTATTCAGAAAATGATATAAAAAACTATCAAACTGCTGGACACCTCGCTGATCTATTTTTCGCTTCGCCTTCAGTCGACGTTCGCCTACGTCATCGCCTCGATTATTGGATCTGTCACCTGATTGATCCCTTGACACCTCACTTGACTTTACATTGGACCGGTCCTCCATTTTGCCTTTATTCATAGCCACCGCTCTTGCGCGCTTCATAACGCCTTTATAGTGAACACTTTCACTTGGACCTGCTTCGCTTTGAACACCTTTAGTGTGAACTCCTTCACTAAGGTCCTCGTTGGATAGAACACCTTCTACATTAACGCCTTTATTAACACCTTGACTTGGACCTACTTCACTTTGAACACCTTTAGTGTGAACTCCTTCACTAAGGTCCTCGTTGGGTAGAACACCTTCTACATTAAATCATTGGCTAGCCGATCAACATCAGAGTGAACGCCTTCACCCTGATCATTCACCAATAAATCGCCGTTAGAGTGAACACCTTCACCCTGGTGTTTCACCAGTAAATCGCCATCAGAGTGAACACCTTCACCCTGATCTTTCACCAGTAAATCGTCGTTAGAGTGAACACCTTCACCCTGATCATTCACCAGTAAATCGCCATTAAAGTGAACACCTTCACCCAATCGGATGCAGAACGCTTTCTGCTTGCCCATTTTTCACCTTAAAGTCACTCCTGATTTGTATGTCTGCCACCCCAGACTCTAACACCGTATAAATCTGTCGAACGTCTTCATCTTGCAGCTGCACCGTCACGAACCAATCCTCTTCACCTAGTACCGCCCGTACATTCAGCCTTATTCGCGTTACTCTTGAAAAGCTAACAATATTGAAATTTTTAAAAATATTGCTTAAATTTCAATATTGATTCAAATTCTAATTCACATTTACATTGATCTCGAAACAATATGGTTTCATTTACAAGTATTGAAATAAAGTCAAGAAGATGCATTTTAAGTTATTCCTGTGGAATTTTTACATTGATATGACATCAATATTTTTGAAACAATATTGAAATTATAGCGTGATAGAAAACTTTGCGTTATGAAATCAATCTAAGGTAGATTGAATCATAACTCATAATAATTTTGTGCTACTGATTGATTTGATTAGAAACAATGAACAAAGGTAAATATTTTTGGAAGAATAATTCACAATTTTCAACTTATTTGGTATAGAGATGATAAAATTAAATGTTTTAGACTTAGTTTATTGCGTGAAAGAAGGAGGTTAAGAGATGCAAGCAATCCTTTGGAATTACCTGCCGAAAACTTTAGAAAAATGTTTCGACTAAATAAGTATATGGCAAATATGGTTTTTAACGCAATAGTTGACGACATGACAGAGCGTTTTAAGGAACCGTTCATACCAAAACTATTAAGGGTACAGTTATTCATTTTTTAAGTGTAATTGTGCTCATTCATTATAAAATTGTACTTATTAGTTCTTTGTGGCTATACATTTTTATGCCCATGGTTCATACCAAAAGGGTGTTGGACAGGATTATTTGGTGTGTATAATATAATTAATGTTAATATTACTTTACACACTCTCAACTGGGGTGACCGGTAACAACTGGTCGAATAAAGCAATTGTCTACTGTCAAATATTTGACAAATGTGGCAGGGTGGTCAACATAATAAACCTAAATTATTGTTATAAACTACAATATTGCAATCTGTTCAAGGTACAATTCAAGAGGTCCACGGGAATTAGAATTGAAAACAATATTGTTATTTACCTTGTAAAAAATATTTTTTCCGAAACAATATTGTTAGTTTTTCAAGAGTAACGAGAATAAGGCTGATTGTTTTAATAATTCGCTTATACCTCTGTCGAGAATGTACCTTCTATTTTTTGTAGTAGTAGTTGATTCAGTCTCTCTCAAAAAAAGTAGACTGGTGAATTCTCGACATGGTGTAAGGGAATTATTAAAGCACATTATGAATGGTTGCACTCTTTTCTTTTATTAGGAAAAAGCAAAAGCAGTGCTGGCAGCCAAGTCATCCATGGAGATGAACAACAACAACAAAACCAACAGCATCGCCGTGGCATCAAGCGAAGGCGGCAAGAACAAGACGACGACGACGGAGGCGGCGGTGGCAATGAACACGACACGACAACAATGTTGTTGATGATGAACCATATGGTCAGGACATTATGGAGGATAATTATGGGGAAATCGACCAGGAAACGGGGGAGTTGAAATCCTGGAATCTCCACATGGAATTTTGCCTCACTTGCCACCAATGGGTGGACAGAAAGAAACAGCCCCTTCATGATGTTTACTGTGCTTGCTGTAAGGTATGTTATATTTTTTTTTTTTGGATTTTTCTACTTTTATTAATTGTTTTTTCTGTTTGTTTTGTTACAGAGACTATCGGATTTTATAGAGGACCTAGAAAAGGAAGAAGAAGAAGAAGTCCAGCCGGAAGAAGGAAAAGCAGTCCACCAGCCGAAGGAGGGAGAAGAAGACTGAAAACAAAAAATGGAATGGAATGGAAATAAATTTTTTTTTCATTATATATATATCTTGTTAATGTTTTTTTTTTGTTTTCCATTTTGTTCTATTGAAAAAAAAAATAAATGTAGCTTTTCTTTAACAAAAATGTTAAATATGTTTTTTCATTATATAAAAAAAACCCAAAAAAAAACCGCCATTTCCCCCAAATCCCAGCTAACTAATGATTTTTGTTTTTTCAGAGTTTTCTTATAGAACACTTATAGTGTTTTTTCTATTTGTTGTTGTATATAGTTATGGTCAAGAACAAGTGCTAATGTCATTAATAGTGCACAAGTACCTATACTACAGCACTCTAATGCCACTTACTACCAAGTCTATCCCGTCCTTAATCAGCAAGACGTTATCATCATACCACCAAAGAAGTTCATAATAAAAATGGACCAGAAAGAACTATGGACTAATAAACAATGTGAAATATACAGTAATATTGGATTATGTCTAGAAAATCCAACATCAGATAATTGTTCACTAAGCAACCCCAACAAATGTATGATAAGCAAAATTACTAACAACTATAAAATTACCTACCAACTGAAGAATCACAAACTCCTATATTTATCCAAAGAAAATCACCAGATTATAGAAGATTGTCATGGACAACTAACTCAAGAATGGGTGCAGGGAATCAAGATTATCGATTCTAAATGCAGAATCATTATCGAAACGACCATATATGACAACACGCTACCTACTTACGAAATACCAGCATTCCATGTGTCCAACAACAACTTAACAAACTATCATCAAGAATCTGCATTACATCTGCAACACTTAATTGATCCAAAGCAACTTCAAGAAGAAGCACAACAACTAATAGAAGAACCAATACATCTAAAACCAATAATCCACATCATCCACTATAGTCTCACCACCTTAATCTTAATATTTGTAATCATTATTATTGTTTTAGTCACAAAACACAGCAAACGCCTTCATGAACTATTTTACAAACCAAGGAGAATAATCAAAATCCAAACTATAAGCTCCAATGACCTGGATAAAATTTAATCACAATAAATAATTACAATTGAACGAGGTCGTTCAATCTAAAGGGGGGAAGAGTTACGGTCAAGAACAAGTGCTAATGACATTAATAGTGCACAAGTCATATCCACCAAGATCGTCTTTCGACACCATCCGGTTATCAGGAAACACTTGTAATTTTTATCTTTACATTGCACTTTCTCATGTTCTCTAACAAATGTTTCTGTAATCTCACGATAATAATTTTAATCGTAATTCACCTCCTGAATAATTAACAACTACTTAAAATCCTTAAACGGACTCCGTTGTGATTGTAATTAGTATTGGTTATTTAACGAATTGTGATTCAATCTGTAACATTCAAATTCTTCGACATAATAATAAATTTATAATTTTGATTAATTATAAATCGTCGTGTTTTATTTCTAAAAACTTTTAAAAATCAAACTTTGTCATCGACGATACATAATTATATGTATTTTAATAACAAATAATAAATCAACTTTTTTACTGTTAAAAGTATGTTTTTCATTATATAAAAAAACACCCCAAAAAAACCCAGCTAACTAGTGTTTTTTAATCTTTCAGTTTGTGTGTATATGTTTTTGATGATGATCATGATACAAAATAAAAATCAATTTTAAAATTATAATTTTTTTTTATTACGTAAACCCCTTAACCGTCATTTTCCCCCACCCCCAGCTAACATATGTTTTTTCCGTTACTTTTTTTTTTAATATGTATATGTATATGTATATTTGGAAAAACGAATATAATAAAAACACAGTTAAAAATTATATACAAGTTTTTTGATTCACCCCATGTTTTTTCTCCCCCACACACCCAAATACATAATATAGTATATATTATTAATAATTCTAATAATAATAATAATAATAAAAAACCAGAGACCGAGTTTTGTTTGCATTTTTAAACTCCATTATGGGTTTAATTAGCTCCATTGTGGCAACATAATCTTCTGGATTTCCTGATGGCCATAAACCCGATTCAGGTCCACACCTCCATCCCACATCTTCGTTTTTCTCCATTTTCGCAAATTTTTCAAAAGCCCTTTTACTACATCCATATGTGAATCTCTTGTTAATATCTCCAATTTGAAGTGTAAATTTTTCTTTTCCAAAGTTTTCAACATATTCCCAACAAAGATTGGATTCGCATTAAAAATTCCAATACACATAATTTTGTTAATATAATAATTACAATTCTTATAATTGGATAATATATGTAAATACAAATAAGATGATGATGTTGGATCAAAATTGGGTTTATTAATATCCAGTTTTGTTAATTGCATTATTAAATAGCATATGTAGTCATCTGTGAACTCCTTATATGGTACAGTACTGATGATTTCACTTAAATTTTCATATGTAAAATCAATTACATTTAAATTTAACAATTTATTAGCAATTAATACAATAAATTTATCATGTTCCAATTGGGATGAGAGTAACACATTTAACATTTCAACATTGCACAATCGTAATATATCATATGTTAAAATGTGCGTGCTTGGAATTGCGATACGTTTTAAAATCATATTCATTTCACTCACATTTGAACTTTTTATTCTTTCCACCAAGTGATTCTGATATACCACAGAATTACTGTCATGTAAATCATTTACAAGTTTTATTTCACTTTTTGATAACATTTTTTGTTTTGTTTAAGTACTATTTGTCTAGTGTGTGTGTGTGTGTCTTTGTATAATGGTACCTACTGATGGGGTGGTTCGGCTCCTGTTGCTTCCGCTGCTCTTGCTACTGTTTCTTCCACAAAACCCCACGGCAAACTGTCTAATGAATCATGCAGTGACATTCTTTTATCATCACCAACATTCAAAACAATTTTTCGCTGTTTTATAGAATACATTACATGTTTCTTACTTTGCAATAGAATTTGTTGTCTTACCATTTCCCGTTGATTCAATAAACAATTCTTATAATCATCAAATGTGATTGTTTTCAATGTACTACCAACTACTCCCTTGGACCTTTTTATTTCTACACCACCGTCACCACCCCACATTTTAAATGAATACATTTTCGATCGTAGACCAATAAATTCCAACATAATGCGACCGGCATTTTCATCTTCAAACATACCAAGTTCCTTCCTATTCACACGCGGTATATTAAAAATATTCGCTTCATCATAGTCGCTTGTATCGAAATATTCCCTACAATCACGTCTTATATATTCATAGAAATCAATATTTTTAAATAGATATATAAAACTGTCTGTGTCCGTGTAACATAAATCCACGCTATTTTCATCAAATTGTCTTAATATATAGTCATAATGAAAATTATACATGTGTAATTTACTTAAATCTAAAATTGTAAAACCAATATAAATAGGTTTGTTCATTTCCACCTCATTTCGTTGCATTTCTATAATCACCATATCATTATCATATATTTCCAAACTGTGAAAATTCGGTTTCGATATTAGGGCCCGTGCTCCAGATCTTCCCTCCCAACTCGTCACTAATTTAACATCTTTATATTTCCTTACATTTTCAATGGTCTTTCCAAATGCCGAATTCACCATTAACTTGAAGAAATTTTTTTCGAAATCATTTTTTGATTGTTTTCGCAAATTTATATTCAATTCCACATAACTTTTCATCCAGGCACACTGTTTAAATTTTAATATTCGGTGGATTTTTCGCAAAACCAATCCTCTCTTTAAATAATTCTTTAAATTTCTATAGTGAATAACATAGTTGTGTTTATCGTATAATGTTGTCATTAATTTACTGTGTTTACTGCCCGGTGGTGTTAAATGTTCGGGGGCCAATGGAAAATCTTTGTGTAAATTGTGTAGATGAGATGGATAATGAAGGTCCACCTCCAAAATATAACCATATTCTGCATTGTCTTCAATTGATAATACATCGAAAGAATTACCATCGCTACCGCCGTCGCTGCCATTGTATTCATCCTCTTTTAACCATTCAAAATCTTGGTATGGTAGAAACTCACACATTGTCGTTGAATATAATGCATTTTTATCTATATAAATTAGATAAGTGTCCAATTGGGTGGGGTCATAGTCATCCATCATATATTTATTGTTGGCTTTTGCACTCGATTTTATCACAGCAGAATAGCCGCCACGTATTCCCAATTCAATAAACAAAATCATATCAATATCTTGCATTAAATGCAATTTTATGCGTGTATTTTTTAGCATTGCATCAAAACTTAGACCGGGCGATGTGAAATAGTGCAATGGATCCAATTGATAGGTCCTATAACATGTTTTACGGAAATTTTCAAACACATCACTCAATAAAATCACATCTGTTTTAAGGTAAATGTCCGAGTATTCACCTAGTGTGTGCACATTAAATGTTTGCCATACATTCTCAGCATGTCTATAATCTTCCACAGATATTGTCTCGTTTTTCAGTTCATTGAAGAAAGCCTCTCTTGTCGGCAGATGAGTTTCATTTAATTTTTCCCAACTATCAATGTATGCATAGGGAAAAACACCTTTTCGCAATAACAATTTAAATTCATTGTCATTCGGATAAAACGATCTCATTATGGTCTTTTCTTCAGCACGCAAGTACGAGGATAATTTGTCCAAACTGGATGCCATAAATCTGAAGGAATCAATGAATCTCAAACTGATGTTTGTATTTTCAATTTTCTTTGTGAACGATATATATTTCTCCTTGTTTATGGGTAGAAGAGAAATGGGTCCTTTGATGCCTGTTGCCAGTTCTTCAATTATAAAATGAGAATCGTAGCCGCTTAAATTGTGAAAAACAATTGGAATTACTTTGGATTGTTGAAATTGTAAATTACATTGAGGGTGTGCGGCTCCTCTATATGTTCCAGTCACATGACAATGGTCTTTTACACGTACATCATCATCATCATCTTCGTCTAATGTGACATTAAATGGTTCTTCACAAATATGACATGTTGTGGCAGTATAGTGTGCTATTTCCTGTTCTAAAGTCAATTCAGCCATTGGAACTATACGATTGAGTATTTCGTTGACTGTTATTGCAATTTTATGCAAATCCATTATAAATAACTTTATACAGTTCTTATCTCTAATTAATTTAAATTGAGAGAGTGAATCATCATAATTGCATTTTAAGTAATAGGCAATACTGTGTGGTATGTGTTTTTGATATCTTTCAATGGAACCACCACCACCACGTTTTTTGTTTTCTTTTTCATCACCATATATAATAATGGGCTCCAAAATACATTCTAAATCGGCATATAATACAAAACAAACTGGTATCTTGTGGGAGAAATTCTTAAATTGTAGAATATGATTCGACGACGACGATGAGGGCACTTTTATGTGACACACTTTTTTATTTTTACAATAATTTAAATGTTTAATTAAAACACACTTTGAAGAAAAATAATTTAAACACCGTTCACAAACATATTTTTGATTTTTATTCGATGATAACTGATTAAATAATAAGCGATTTAAATTTTTAATTAACACATAATGAGAACATCCACCTTCCACATTTTCCAACATTAATAAATTTATACATTTATTATTATTATTCCCATCATCATCTTCATCTTCATAATTGCTTTTTTTTATTGTCAATGGATATATTTGTTTGTTGCTCACATAAAATATATTAATGCTTAAATTGTTAAGTTTCTCAAATTTTTTCAAATCACGCACATTGAATGGAAACTTTATACCATCATATTTTAACACTTCACTAAAGTGTGGATATTTTGTCATTCTTTGTGCATCTTTATCTGTGGGGTGTAAAGCAGCCACAATACACCACAAAAAACAATATTGATCATTGTTTTTTATATTAATCACTGCCTTTTTATTGGCTATAAATTTCGGTACTTCCGTATATGTAGAAGAAGAAGAAGTACCCGCTGCATTTAATGGATTGCATCGGTTAAAAATCACTTTTAATGATATTATTTCCGACAAACTCCATCCTGAATCACGTTCTTGAAATTCACTAAGTCTATTCAAAATTTTATCTTTCACCAACGTGTCATACCATTCCTTTAAATTTGTAGTTGCATCAATTACTTCATTCCTCGTGGTGAATGACTTTAAATCTGTCTCTAGAATCTCGCCACTCTTTTTCGCAAATTCACCAGTAAATGTACAATTGACTTTTATGCAATTATGATTTTCCTGCAATTTCTTCTTCACTTGCAACAGAAAACATTTCTGTGCTTTATCTAGAAACATAACAGGATCTTTTACCGTTAAATTTGTAATTATGCCACTACTGATACTATTCCTAAAACAATTCTCTAAATTTTCCCATTCTACACAATTTTGATATTTCTTTTGTCGCTGTTGTTGCTGTGTCCGACCACGATTACGGTTTGTCTTTGATGTGATGGTATTAGCAGTCGTCAAACCTGCGCCACCAATAATATTTAATTTTTCCTTTTGAATTAAATGTAGTCTTTTTCTACATGTTTTCAATAAACTTAAATTGTTTGTTAGTTTTAGAATGTTATCATTGAGGAACAATATGTTGCTTACATTATCTTGATCATCTTTTTTCTTTAAGCCAATCACTTTCCGTAATGTTTGAATACACTTATTCGTTTGTTTTAAAATAGCAATCACTTCATCTTTTTTTCTTAGCAATGGAAATGTTTTACGGAGTTTTTTCAAAAAATTATCACTAATAGATGTAACAGTTTCTGGATGATGATGATGATGATGAGTGTTGGTCTTCTCATCAGTTGACATATTGCCAATTAGAAACTAACTAAGTCATGAATCCTATTGTATTATCCATTTATACATATACACCCTTTTTTTTTTCGCGCCAAGAGAAACACACACACACACACACAATTAAAAAAATACTCTTCTTATAATTGTGATGAATCATTGAAGAAATTACAGAACAACAACAACAACAACACTCCCCCACCCCACCCCACTAAGAAATTGGTTTGTGCGTGTGCGTGTGTGGTGGGATATGGTTGGATGGGGGATGATGACGTATTTTTCCTTGTTTAAAAGCCGCTGCACATTCATTTCCAATCTCAGTATCAATATTTTATTTTTTTTTTTTATATTAAGATAAAGTATATTTTTTGTAAAGTGAATTTATCAGAAAGAAGAAGAAAAAGAAGACGAAAAATGAATACTGAATTTAATACTGTATCAAGACCCTTCATCAAAATTTCCGAATTAGAGGAGGATGTGACATATAAAATACGCTCTCTAAGAGTCATTCAGACAAAATATGGTCAAGCAGTTCTTATGATAATTGAAGGCCTCGAAAATGATGTCATATTGCCAAAAAGATACAACCGGTTACTGGAAAACGTTCCCGAATATAATGTGAGACTAAAGAATGGAGAAAATCTCTCCTTCATTGTACGAAAGCCCAATCAAACCAACAAATGGTGGCAAGTGGAATTTTTATAAACTAAGAAGAAGAAGAAGAACTATTTTTGTAGAAAAAACGTAAGAAAATTCCTTTCCGATTTTTTACACATTTTTTTTTGTTTTTTTTATTAATAATGTTTTCTTTTCTATTTCAGGGATCATATATATGGACACTTAATTTCCATTTTTTTTCTGAACTTTTTTTTTATATATACATGAAATAGAAAAATAATAAAGATAAAATAAAATGCATTTATTGTTTTATTTCTCTTAAATAAAACTACCTCTATTTTACCCTACATTAATTATTAACCCATATTCAAAAACAATAAAACGATATATGTAAATTACAAAATGTGCATGTGTCAGGAAGTTTGTGCAAAAAACAAGTGAATACAGGTCACTTAATCTTTTAAAAAAATTTGCATACAATATAAGCGCCAATGCATTTTTGTTTTTTTGTTAACCGGATGCACTTCCTCACTTTTTTCCCACTCACACAGGTGTGTGAGAGAAAGAGAGAGCGCCCGGTACCGCCACCGCTCGGTGATGGTGGTAGTTCAACCCCCAATCCAATACTCCACCCACCCCACCATACACAGTACTCTCTTCCGCCTCATTAGCAGTACCCACCAACACAAAAATGCTAATTAACACCTATCAACACACTTCTATGCTCTGTCCACTCCCCCTAACCCATCCCAACAACTCCCACATTTCAACCCCACCGCCGCCGGGAACCAACACCTTGCGCCATCTATCGGACGTTTGATGTACTACTGCGCCAGAACCCTCAAATCCCCACTACTATCCAGACCCAAGAAAGTGAAATTAATACCGGGTGGTATGATAAGAAAAAAAATATTTACTAAGCAAGAAAAGTTTTTCTACCAGCTGATGACAAAAAGTTAGTTGCTTGTAAAACGTGAACAACGAAAGAAGTTAAAAAGTGAAAAAATAAATTGAAGATGAATACTCCGAATGAAGAGAATGTGTTGATTATGGAAGAAGAATCCAGCAACAGCAGCTTCAGTAGTTTGAGCGACGGAAGCATCAACTGGAGTAGCTCTGGTAGGAAACTTTTATTTGGGTTTTTGTAATCCGTTTATAAACAATGTTTAGTTGTAATTAACATAGAGAAATAAATTGTGTGTAAAGAGTATTTGTGTGTGACTTAGTTATAATATTATTCAATTTATTAAATAAATAAAAAAGAAGGCAAAAATCTTTCAGCGCGGTAGCTGAGACAAATATACTCAGAATGCCGAACAACGCGAAAGTCGACCCCGCGTAGATAGAGATTTAATGTACACGGTCTCCGCTCGGCCATTTGCTTAACATCCAACATTAAATTTCTAAGTTGGAAATAAAAGACGCACGACACCGTTCTTGATAAGTTTCTAATTTCGATATTATTGTGTCTTTTATATTTTCATTATAAAACTTCTCTAAATTAGTATTTAAATCAATTGTTTGATTTTTTGTTGTAAAATGTTTTATATCTGTTTCACCAGTTTGAGGTTTAATGAAATTTACAAAGAAAGTAACATTTACTTTAATAAGCGACTTTTTTAGGGCTTCTTTAATTTTTTTTACAAAACTTCTATACGCTTTATTAAAAAAAATATTTGGATCTTTTATATTATAATTTACAATAGCCCCGGTTTTTATTCGATTATTAAAACAAGATTCAACATCCACCCACATTAACTGTTGTCTTAAAGTCTTACTATTATTCTTATTAATAAATTCTTTTTTATATCTATGTTTAAATTGCTCTTTATAATATTTAAACAGAGCTAGATGAGCTTCTAATTTTGCATAGGAAACAAATCTATTCTTTTTCTCTATGTTTTGAAAATATTTCTTAAATAATGTAACACTTTTTTTTAAATATTTGTTGAATTTTATGAATTCCTCTTCTGTCTTAATCAGTTTTCCAACTTGTTTTATTCTATTAACCATCTCCTTCGTTAGTAAATCTAATGTTAAATGATTTACAGTTGTCAAATCCATTTTTTTAATTCTACAAAGTTTAATTATATATAAATTAATTATCAATCAATTATTGCATATAAATTGTTTTACCTTATATTGTTAATTTCAAAGTGATATTCACATAAAAAACTGATTTACTTTACTAACTAACTAACTAACTAACTGTAAGTAATATTATATAAACTTGAATCTCTAAAAGTTAATATAATAACAATTTCTTGAATTAATTACCACTATAAATAGCTTTAACCTCCAACCCTTTTTTAAATGAAAAAAAGGCATGCGCATATGACTTAGTCACTATAACTATATAATACCCTCTTATATAAAAATTTTATTTCAGTTTTAGTAATTTCTTTAATTGTGAACAATATAAACAAAACGTAATGGCAACTATACCTTGTACAGTTGTTGTTAGAATAACTGAACCTCAAGAATTACCAATAGAACATGCATTAATTGTGTTAAAACACATATTCAAGTAAGTTCAACATTAAATATTTAAAACTTGTATAATTAAATTTTTTTCTCTATTATTATTTTTTAGATATGGTGTTCGAGATATTTATGCTCGTAATGATGACACAATTTTTATTAAATTATCTTATACACCAAAAGAAGTTACTCTTATAAATAAGTTTGGTGATCTTCCAATGAAATATATGAAGAGCTGCATTGACAACGAAAATGATTTAAAGATATTTGAGAATTTAGTACGCAAATATAACTTTGGTTTAGAACCAAATGAAGATTTGGATCAAAACATTCCATCAGTTACAAATGGCTTAAATGTTATTCCAGCCATACCCCATTCTTCATCGTCTTCTTTTTCAACAAATAAATCAATCACCTCTACTAATGAAGATTTGAAAATTCAAAAAGAGAGGAGTGAAAGAAGCAAAAAAGAGGTGGCTCATATTCTAGATGAGGAATTCTTACATCAAGGATATGATTTAATAGGTGAGGATGAAGATGAATGAGAAAATAAAACATTAAATTCAGATTTTATAATTTTATTATACATATTTATTTATATGTAGGTTTATAAAAAATATATAATCTATAATAAAACTTATTTAATATTTGATTGATAATATTTGATTTATTTGATAAATAAAAAATATTTTAATAATCCATTGGTTTATTTTTTCTTAAAATTTAAAAGTTAAATGGTAAAAAAAATCTAATACACTTTTTAAAATAAATCTAATTCACCTTTCATTCTTACATTACATTGACAATGTTTGTTAATGGGTTATATTTAGTTACTTTGTCATGTATAATAAGACAATAGACGCTTGTGTTCGCTGGTATATCTTTATTTGTTTGAAATTCCAAACGAATGTCACACGTGCCCCCTTTTAAATTTTTGTCATTCTGTTGACTACAATCAATGACGATTAATGGAGCAATTGTTAAAAATTTATCATATGGAATACATGGTTCCCCAGAATTCTTATAGTAAAAAGATTCTTGAAACATGCTATACATGTGATACAAAATTGAATATTTTTTTGTATCAAAATCCAAATTTAAATCGTCATAAGGGTATACATCTGAATTAATAAATAATTTTACATTTGTTAAATTACAATGATCGAAATGACTCATATTCATAGTTGCTTTATTTTTTTTGTCTGTTTGAAAACCTATAATAACATGGCGTGGTTTTTCAAGTTGACTTGAAGAAACAATATTCCATATATGATTTTTACTATTGGAAAATAGATTTGGTTGTTCAAATAGCTGCCAGGAGCGATAATTCATAGTTATATCTTTACCACTTTCAACATTCTTTAATAATTTAAGTTGTTGTTCTGTAGATACTTCTATATGTGGTATTTTAAAAACTATTCGATTTATTTCAATTTTAGGTATTTCATTAGGGTCTGTTGTTATTGTTGCATTTAAATCTGTTGAGGTCCGCAATAATACAAGTTCTTGTTTAATATTGATTAATATTTTTTTATAATCCTCACAGAAACCAAATAAATTTTTTAAAGGTAAACAAATGTTAAAATGTCCAGTTGTATCAATTATATTAGGATAGTTGAAATGATTCCAACTAGTATGTTCATATCGGTCAGTATCATTTTTTGTAAAAGAAACATACCCTTTTAAAGTGGTAGTAATACCAACATTTCTACACCTATCAACAACTTTTCCTCCAATTTCATATCTTGCTTCATCAAACATAAAGGCAACACCATTATTTATAAATTTAATTGTATTACTTATTGTATTATCTTGATTAACAATTTTTCCTTCAATTAATATAAAACTTTCAGATGGTAATGTATATATATTTTGTGTTTGAATTGGAAACCTTATTTCATCCGATAAAGATATTTTGGAACTAGAATATGGATAATAAGAATGAAATTGCTTAGATGTAATAGTATCATCATTATAGAGCTCTTGTCCAATATGTAAAATAGAACTCATTTTTTAAATTTTAATTTAGAACTTTAAACCCTAATGATTGTAGAAATTGTTTATTTTCAGATGTTAATCTCATTACATTCACTTTCTTACTAAAGTTTTTAATGTTCATTTTCTTATTTATAGTATTTTTATCAATATTTTCATAAGAAGAAACAATAAATGAATTAGACCTATTATATCTAAAGACCATCACGAATTTACAATTTATTTAGAATAGATTTTAAATGTAACCTTATTGTGATCAATTCACCATTAAAATTAATTAAATTGCCTCTTTGATCAACTATTTTAACTATAATTTCATCTATATAGTTTGTATTGATTGGTAAATAAATTAAGGTAGTGGGGGAATTTAATATTTTTTCACCTGGAACAACAAGTGGGTAAAATGTATGTAATATGTGAGTTTTTTTATTATCAGCATGTGAATTTTTTACTAAAGAACAATCAATACAAATGGCATTCACATTTGAAATATTAATTGGATTTTCTGATATATGCTTAATACTAGCATAATAAATTTTTTTTTAAATCCTAATAAAGAACCAATTGAATGTTCTTCATCAAAATGAATATTGTAAACCGATTTAATTTCACAATGTAATGTATTTAAATTTGCCTTAATAGATAACAAATATTCTTTCTCATTCTTTTCTACTATCTTTTTCCTCTCTTTTTCTATAAAATGCGCTATATCTTTTATTTCATACAATCCAGGATCAATTGCTATTTCATAGATTTTATTGGTATGTGTAAATTTCTTTTCTAATGTAGGTACTGAAAAATGAAATTTGTTATTCTCTTTAGTAACATTATTAATTGTATGATAACTAATAAAATCAACTAAAGCCACAACATTTATATCTGATTCATTTAATATTAAAGGTGGTGAGAATTTACAACTTAAAATTGATGAACGATCTGAGAGTAAAATTATATGATCATTCATTATGATTAAAAACTAACAATGTTCACATGCCAACAACACCACATTAATGATTTGATTTTATTAAAAATTCTTTTTATATATATTGTTTTAAACCTAAAATTGATTATAAAAATATTTAAAACCAAAAGATATTGAATGTTTATTAAAATTTTATTTGTAAACAAGTGAAACTACAAAATATGTAAACTTTCAATTTTGTTTTTCAACTTTTGTTTTATCAGATGAACCAAATCCATTATCACCTCGTTTTTGAAAGGGGCCTTGTCCAACACGCTCCATAACATATGGGATGATATTTTACTCCAAAATTAATTGAGCAATTTTATCACCTCTATTAAAATATGCTCTTGTTTTCCCATGATTGTACAATAAAACCTTAATATAATAATAAAATAAATTTAAAATCAAATTATAACTTACGAGAAATATTTGTTGGTATATAATTTCAGATAATTCTTATATGTATATGTAATATGTATATGTATAATGAATTCTTAATTAAACTGAAAAATATTTCAAACTGTAATGAATAGTACCATTAAAAAATTATATATCATTTAAATAACACCCCTCCTCTTAAATTACATGTCACAAATTTCTTATGCGCATAATTTAAATTTAAATCTCGCGGTGTTCTAAAACAAAATGGAAAGATGTTCTATGTTATTTCAACAGAATTATTTAAATGATCTCATTAGCCTAGTGGTAAATGTAATGTAATTGTAGGTAAGTAGCATTGATATAGTACAGGTTCGAATCGCGCTGCAGTCACTAGATAATGTTGGTCACTTTTTACTAAATAAATATTTCAATAAATACCCAAAATTACTAATTAACTAATCAATCAATCAATCAATTCTCCAATAGCCCAGCCCAGCCTAGCCTGGCCCGGCCCAGCCCAGCCTGATCCATACCGAAATAAATTCGATTATTGTATATGTACAAGAAAAATCAATTTTTTACTAGTGACATCTATTGGTAAAATGTTACACTAGTTTCCAGTTTTCCTTTTTAAATTTATTCCCATCACCAACACCTTTTCTTAAATCTCTTCTACAATACTCTGGAGATGGCCAGCCCACCCTGGCCTTGGTTGGATAAGTCTTGTATGCGTGCGTGCGTGCGTGCGTGCGTGTATGTGTCCATCACCAACCATCATGGTACACATGCGGTCCCCCTCCTTCTTCTGCAGCGCATTTCTTGCAGAAGTTCTTCTTCTTGTTGGACCCCGTCTCTCTTTCTGGAGATCATCCCCCATACCACACCCTTATTCGATGGGCCCTGAGGATGGATACATGCCATCATATGGGGCTAGGAGTGTCTCACCGCGTACAAGACTTCTTTCGCACTTCTTGTAGAAATTCTTGTAGGACCTTCTGGGGACCCCCCTATTGGATGGTCTCTGCTGATGGCATGTGCCATCAGAAGCGCCATCGGGTCCTGGTATCCCCCCAAGATAACTACTAATATGGCTCCAAATTTTTCCCATTTAACGAGTTTCTTGCAATTAAGATTTAAGTCGTAGGAGATGTTGCTTAAAAGGGTGAATAGAACCGGGTTATGATCTGAGCTGAGTGCATTAATAGAGGATGATTCTTTCACTATCACATTTTGGCTAAGAGCCAGGCCCAGATTTGCTTGTGTTTGGTTTGGTTGATCAGGGAAGTGCGTAAAATTGTTGGTAGGGAAGTCAATTATGGTGTCGTTGTTTATAGAAAAATTAAGTAATGCGTTTCCATTTGCATTTGAGTTAGTGCAATTCCACGCAGGATTTCGGGCATTGAAGTCACCTATAATTATTGATTTAGGGTTTTTTCCGAGTATTTCTTCTAATGTTGTTGGATTTAATTTAGTATGTGAGGGGGGATACCAATTGGTAATAAAAATATCGTTAATGGATATTGTAAGTGTTTCTATTTGAGGGACTTTTAATGGGATTTCAGTAAATTTAATATTTTTTTTATATAGATAACCAGGCCACCATTTTCGGTTTTTGGTTTATTAATAGCTTTAAAATGAGGAATTTCTGGGGGTTTCTCTTGTTTAACATGCTCTCCTGAATTAATACTATATCAATGTCTTCGTATTCAGACATGAAGGCATTGAATTCCGTGCCTTTAGGAAAAAGTCCACGGGCATTCCATGATAAAATTTTAATACAATTATGCTTGTTGGCCATTTAAGGGTATTTTTGGCTAATAGAGTGAAATAGCATTAGTTTTGATAGATTGTCTTTACAGTTAGGTAAAGCTGCGTTAATTTCCTTTAACATCTTTATCAGGTTACCTATGTCACACAGACTGTTAAGTGTATTGATTTCATTTAATAATGTGTTAAAATCGTTAGAATTAAAGCTTGAGCTTTGAGATGTATTTGGGGTATAATTTTCATTTATTGTTTGTTTTCTAGTCATTTGGGCGTAAGAAATCGACGGCAATGTTGTTTTAAAGTGATCTGGGTTCATCGTTTTATTGACAACAGGTTTTTTACTAACATTTAGCGAGTCGAGATATTGCAGATACACTGGGCATCCACCAAAGTTAGCTGTATGATCACCCTTGCAGTTGGTGCATTGTACTTGGCCGTTCCCTCTTGAAATTGGGCAGTCCTTTGTGAGGTGGTTTTCGGGACATTTTACGCATCTCGGCATTTTATTACAATATTGGCTTCCATGACCAAATTGCTGGCATCGGTGGCATTGGGTGACTCGTGATTTCTTAAAATAACTTTCCCACTTGATTTTTAAATGGTCGATCGAACTTTGATGGTCTATATCTCCTTAAGGAAGTATTTGTGAACATAGCTTATATACGGTTGTGACCCAACCCAAATATGACACAATTCAAATATCGTACAAATTAATAAAAAAAGTATAATCAAAGACGTATTCACGGTAATAATTACGGGTGCAACATAGATACAGCCTGCCTCTATTTTTTTAGGTATACTTTTATACTATAATGTTTTAACCAGTGTTCTACATATATTTTCTTTTGGCTGTTGCTAAGATGGGTTGACAGTATAAGCCACAATCATTAAAATGTACTTTTACTGCGATGTGGTTTAAAATTAAACTGTCCTGAAGGGAAATGTACAAAGTGCCCATTAGGCGTGCATGTAATCATTAAAAATTATGTAAGCAGTAAATAGTACAGGTTGATGGATATTAAAATATGAAAATTTTGTTTAAAATTTCTTACACATAGCTGAAAGTATAATTTGCAAAATTATATTATATTCGTTTTATTCGTTATCGTAAAGTTATTCGTAGTTATTCGCTATTCAAGCATTTTTCTTCAACCATGAATCGCGAACTGATATCTTGAAGTATACTAGCATTAAGTATGTACATTTTACCTATAACAATACTTTCCCATTTTTTAGATTAATGTGGGTCATTGTTCTAATTGAAAACTAAAGATTATATTAAACAAAGTAGGAACAACTTTTAATTATTCTTTACACGTGTACCAGCATTTACAAGATAAACTGACAGACTAATTGTTGGTTTAAAGAAATCGATTGATTAAGTATAGGTGTGCATTTGACACACCTACACATCCAAATTTGACGTAATTTGGATGACTAATTAATGTAGTTCTATCATATTATTCCTTAAAAATTCCAGTATTAAAATTATTTAAATAAATAGTATATTAAAAAACTCATTGTTTTTTAGTACACAAATTTTTATATTGGCTTACCTAAAATGATGTGACAGTTAAGTTATTTTATCATCAAATTTTTGAATTTCAAAACGTCAAACGTCAGATCTACCAACACCAAATTAAAAAAAAATGCACCGCTTTTATTCGCATTATAAATTTCATTATAGTAGCGTAATGGCTGCCAGTGCAAAACTATAATGAACACTTGACGACACCAAAATAGATAAATGTAATTATATACAAATTACCATTTAACATTAACATATACATTATTATTATTATATTAATTATATGTACATATGTTATTGTAGCATAAGAATAAAAAAAATCGTTTAAAACTTCACACAGCGCAATACGAGAGATCTATTTCATTGTAAAAAATATTTAAATATTTACAGACTGAGAGTAAGCTCAATATGCTGTGTTATCTATAGCAATGTAAAATTACGTCTAGGATATCAAACAACTAAAGGTTTAATTTGTGGAACTTGTCTTCTAATCTTCTTCATCCTTGTACTGCAATTTAATCGATAAATATACGAGATTAATAATGCACGACCAGTTCTGTTCAATTATTTTTATAAGGACATTTGAATATCGGAAGCAAACAAATTTGTATTTTGTCAAAAATGCTCGATCGTATCAGTTCTGAACCATTTTACGTTACTCTTAGTTTTTTGGAGTATTGGGGTATGTGGACTAAAAACAGAAGTAGGAAAGCAATTAGAGCCATGTATTTGAAGAGTTTTTTTATGAGACTATTCGCCTTTTCCATGTTATCTCCAATTATACCGCATTTATTCATATCCACAATAAGTGAGTATACAAGAAATAATTATTTCTAGTTTCGTTGTAAACGTATACGATTAACACGTTTTTTGCTTCAGACAAGGTAGACGTCGACGTCAGCGAAGATGTGTCAATTACTGCGACATTATTTCATTTCCTTTCAGTCGCTATAATTTTTTTATTAAACACCCAAAAATGGGCCGACTTATTTGAGAAGATCAACGATTTTAGTAAATTCAAAAAATCATCAAACTTCAACCAGTTGAACAGGAAGCTGAATATTTATTCAGCCATTTATATAATATACTCTTTAGGAGGTGTAATAGTTTTTGCTCTTATTGCAAAATATAATAAGGGTGAGTGTCTTAAGGCTAACGAAGAACGAGGATTACACGAACAATGTGGATTCTTTTTCCCTGTCTGGTTTCCAATAACCATACAATATCCATGGAATGAAATAATCTTTCTACTACAAGCCTTTGCATCTGCAATAAATGCTCCAATCGTAGCAATTATATTTACCATACCCTTTCAAGTTACCATGAACATTGTGATAAAAATAAACGATCTTAAGAAGTGTATTATTCATTTATTCGAAGAACCCGATGCTGCAAGACGTCGCGAAAGATTTGTATACTGCGTTCAATATCATCAATTCATCTTAAGGTTTTTTTTGTGTTTAATTCTAAAGTGTATCTTGTAATAAATATCTTTGTTATTTCAGTTTGTCTAAAGACTTAGACACCTGCGGGAAAGTGTTGTGTTCCGTGTTTGCAATTTTAGCTGCTCTGATATTTGGTTGCATCGGTAATCATTTTGTGCAGGTGTAAATAAAGAACTCAGTGACGAAGGCCATGAAACTGAAATCAACAATATGTTTCAGGAAAAATCTCTCAACTCGCTGGTTCTTTTGATAGGCTATATAACTGCTATATTTTTCTTATGCAATGCTGGGCAAACGTTATCAGATAGCGTATAAAAATTTGTGAATATATATAATATGTGTAACACTTCTTATTTCCATTTCTAGAATTCTTCCGTTGCGGATGCCATAAAACTTGCCAAATTCTACAAAGTAGATGACATACGGCTAAACAAGGATCTTACCCTTGTCATAATGAGGGCGCAAAGAGGATTCTATTTAAAAGCGGCAATTTTGGGCGTATTCAACTACCCTTTGTTCGTCGCGGTAAATATTATACATTGAAATGAGTTTAAATAACTACATTCATCTCGTAATTAATATAAATAATATTTTTTAGATTTTGAAAACTTCATATTCTTACGTCACGCTGTTAAACAATGTAGTATAAAAACTTTTTGAGGATGATATAGATATTCACGAAGCAATCAAGCACAGCAAAATCAATATAAAATGTTATTGTTTTTTATGGCGATGTAACTATAATGTAACCTTTTCTAGGTCAGTTAGAAATAAAGGTAAATTGTTTAGCGACGCTTAAGACCTCAAAAGCTTCTTATATTGTATTCTAGATGAAAAACACAAAAATTCCAATAGCTTATAAAATGCTGTTATATTATTGTATTATTTAAACATTTATGGAAAATATGCAATTTTGCAAAATTATGCAATTTGTTTCACTTGAGAAAAGTTTAATTTCAATGTATTGAAACTTTTATTTTGCCATTTAAGATATTATTAGATAACTTAAGACAAATGACATAGGTATTTAAAATGGAGCAATTTTTAAAATTCTAATTATGTACTTCTACACAGAAAATAACTAGATTAAAATAGTCTATAAGTTACGAGTAGGATGTAGTAAAGAGCTCCTCTAGCAGTGGTCACTGATGATCTAACACCGAGTATTATAATTTAAGTTTACTCTTTCACTTCTAATTGGACCACAAAATCACTCGCTTAAATTATATTCGTACCGAACTAATGTGGGATTTTATTTAAAATGATTGCAAAATAACTTTCCGTAAATAAAATGAAATATTAAAAATTAATATAATAGTATATTAAAGAATGAGTTTGATAAGGTGAATTTTATTGCAAGAGCGGATTTTTCGCGAATTCGCTTGCGAATTCGCGAAATTAATCCGCGATTGCAATAAAATGCCTTATCAAACGAATTCTTTATACTATTTTATCTATTTCGGTGTAAATTTACGATTTTTGTTTAAAAATAATATGTATGTCAGTCGTTTGACATTTGTTGACTATAATAAGCGGATGACAGTTCCATGCTAGAATGTGATGACACTAATGACAATTCCGTGCAAGAATGTGACACTATAATGACAGTTCCGTGCCATAATGTGACACTAATGACAATTCCGTGCTAGAATGTGACACTATGACAGTTCCGTGCTAGAATGTGACACTAATGACAGTTCCGTTTTATTATCAGCTATTATTAAACGGAACTGACATCAAATGAGTGTCAAAATGTACCTGTTCTAGCACCGAAATAGATAAAATAGTTTATATGATGGTCCAATCGCACCACCTAAGGTGGTGCGATTGGACCATCAACCGGACCCTTCTCAACAATAATAATTAATATTAAGTGATAATTTGTAATTAAGTAAAGGAAATGTAACATAAGTATAATTCAATGGCCGTCTACATTGTAATATGTCTATAACAGGAGGTAGGGCCATATAACATGCACTTTGTTGTATTTTCTTTACATACATATACATAAGTATATTTGCTACCAGACTAGTTTCGGCATATGCCTTCTTCAGTGGTAACTATAACCTTTGTTATTTCAGTACACTTCGTAACTAGTATTATATATATATATATCGATGTGTTCCGAAACATCTGCTGAGTTCCGGGACAGTCCCGGAAGTTTTTTATGTCTTACGATAAGTTCAGGGACCATCCCCAAATATGGGATTTCACGGCAAGTTCCGGGACTAAATCGTATTAAAAAATTTTTTTTGACTGAAATTCAAATTTTTTTTAATTGTTTTTTTTACTTTATGATATAATATACAAGACATAGACTGAATATGTCGCATATTAGATAACAATAATTTTGTTGTTTGTGAATTTTGTCCAAAAAGTGCGCTACTCCGCCATATAGTTAAAAAGCATGCAAATCGTAAATTTTGAATTCAATTTTTTAAAAAAGTCTATTTCTTTATGTTATCTTATAAAGGATGTTAAATAAAGGCTTTTTGACCAAAAACGCGATTTTTAAATCAAAAATTAAGGTCGCTATTTATTAAAATAATATTTATATATGTACCGGAACAGGTCATTAAATTGCCATATTAATATAAGGCTTTATCAATTTTTCATAATTTAAAAGCTCTAGTGTATCGAAACTGATTTTTTACTTTTTTACTTTAGAGATTAAAAGTTATTTCGCCATAATATGTTAGAGGGCACTTTTATCTATAAACTTCTGCAGACTCTCAAAAAACAAAGCTTTAATTAATTTGAATAGCAGAAGCTTCGGCTATAGGGCTTTTCAACTATAGGGATTTTTTTTTCAAAAATTATCAAAATTTGAAAAATTCTGGACTCCATCTGATTTGTAATGGGAAATTATGTCTAGTATAATTTTTTTTAAGATTTTTTACTTACGAAGGTTAGGAGTTATGGGGGTCTAATATATTACAGGAAACTGTATATATATACATTTTTTGTTACCGTTAAAAAAAAATTCTAATTAATTTATAAATCTGATATTTTGGTTATAGGGCTATTTTGTGGTGCAGATTTTAGAAAATCACAAATTGGCTTTCTCACGGCATCTATTCTATTTTTTTTGTCAAAAATTTTCGATATTAGAAAAAAAAAGTATGTCATCTTTGTTGCCTTAGAAAGCTGCGTACACAGTATTTTTTCCAAAATTTTTACTTTAGCAGATTTGGAATCACTAAAATTCAAAATTTTTTAATTTATTTTTTTCTTTGTGGCATAGTGTATAACTTACAAACCGCATATATTTTCTATTTGTTAATATTTATTTATTCTTCTGATATTTCATAAAAAAATGTGCGCCTCCGCCATTAGTTTAAAAGCATACATTTCGTGAATTTTGAATTAATTTTTTTTTGAACTTATCTATATTGGCAATATTGTTTATTATATCTTTCGGTGGTATCGAAAAATTAAGGTGTTTACCGATAATGCGACTATGAGGTGCATTTACTGCCCAAATTTCAGTTTCCTAGCTTTTATGGTGTGGGCTGTGGAGGAACCAAAAGATTTTCAAAAAAAATTCAAAATTTTTCAAAAATTAAATTATTATGTTGTTAAATATTTAAAGGAGGTTGGGTTAGACCGGTCTGGCTAATGTTGTGTTAGACCAATCGGGCGGAAGTTGGGTTTGACCGGTCTGGTTGATGTTACAAAATAAGTTTCCAATTTTTTTTTATTTACAGTCCCAGAACAGATCAGTATATAGCCATTTCTAAGCTGTTGGACCGATTTTGAAAATATTTGAATGGCAGACTCTCTAAGTGATATATGACCTAGATTTGCATGCAAATATGGACCTTAGTGCCGGTCCCGGAACACGTCGATTTACAAACATATATAATTCTGTTTTTTTAACGATTAAATAGGATTTCATTTAGTAAAGGATATTATTATCGCACACTTATTAATCATTTTAATTCTCTCCTCTAACAATGAATTTTGGTAAAATTATCAATTTCATAATTATATTTCGATCTTTAAAGGTATACAATGTTTAAAACAATTTACAATAATAATTTAGTTTATTTCATTTTAGATCAGGGAATTGACAACGAAAGCTTCGAAATTTGGGATACTGAAACCATCCATTCATTGATTTCTAAAAGTGTTCATTGATTATTTTTTAAGAAAAAATATCCTGATCACTGGAAAGTCAAGGGAGTGCAACCAAATTACAATTCCGTTTGTTTTACACGCTTAAAATGAGTATGATTTTTTGTTTTTTACATAATTTTTTAGGTCATTGAGACTTATTCTTATATGACAATATACACAGATAGTATTGTGACAACTAGCACTGTATCGAGCCTATTTTTACATCCTCTTAATTGTATTATTAATCCTTTGACATTTGAGGATTTTCGGAAAAGAATTTTCTCAAAGGTACTTCCACAACCAGGGGTACGAAGTAAAATTCCTTAGTACAAAAACCTATTTTGTGGCGAAAACGTGCTTACGGTGTAATTGCGTTTCTTCAAATGTTATAAGTGCCCATTTGGCCAATTTTATTCGAGATTTATCTTCTGCATTGATTGTCCAAGTCATTTTCCTCTAGGTCAAAAACGGTGGTGACGCGTTTTCGGTCGGATTATCTCGTTTGCCACATATTTTTGCTAAAAATAGGAAAACAGCGGTTCACCAGGTTAGCGAAGTGAAGATACGGTATTTCGAGAGGTCAATGAAAAGTTTTATTGACCACAAAATAATACTTTTATTTATTAACTACTGAAAACAAAGTTAAATATATTATACGGAGAATCGAAACGAAAATTTTTATTATTGGGTACTTAAGGAAAAATACGGACAGAGACAAAATGGTGAATAATTGGTTAAAGGATAGTTAAATTCCTCTTTTATTTGATGTCTAATCTATTTTCTTCTAAACTGAGAGACCCCCGTTTTATGTTTCGTCTTTCTTAGCCTTAAAACTCCTGTCGCTCGAAAAGTCTTTTCCTGTAGAGGAAAACACGCCACATCATAAAATGAAGTTTGAATTAGGATAAGTACAAGATTACTCAACTTTACACACGGATGCTGTTGCTAAACGCAACCCTTTACGGATATTGTAACGAACCTATTTTTGCGCCTCTTAATAGATCATCTGCACGAGTAGGGGAGGTTCCGTCATTGGTGGGTAAACATTAAGGTAAAGCCGCGTTCACAGACTCATGCGATTAGCGCAAATTGGCTGGTGCACACTTGTAAACGTAGCTTTACCTCAATGTTTACCCACCAATGTCCGAACTTCCCCTACTCGTGCAGATGATCTATTAATAATACAATTGAGACAATTACTCTGACGTTTGAGGTTAGGTTGTTTGTTTACATTTGTAAACAAACATTTATTTTAAATTAATTATGCTAATTGACTTTAGACAACCACCTCAGCGTCCCTCGGAAAAGGATTTTCACAAAAGTACTCCCGCAACCAGGAGTACGATGTGAAATTCCTTGGTACAAAAAACCCTTTTGCATGAAAATGTGCTCTTTATTGTAATTGCGATAATTTCGATAATTATTCAAGTGTCTCAAGTGCTCATTTCGACCAATTCGAGTTCATATCAATTGTTCATTATTCAAGTATAAACATACATAAAACGGTGAGTCCAGATTTCATTTAATTGTATTTATTTTGTATATTGAAGATTGGAATGTGATTGGCCACGCCGCTTTCAATTCTTATGTTTATTATCCCATTTTGTTATTATTTTTCCTCTGTACTTTAATTGGATTCACACACTATTTAATCGTTTACATCTGATTCAATTATCCAACATTTAATTCCTCTGAATCAGATACCCCATTTATTTATGTCTATTTGCCTCTTTCGGGATTTTCTTTGTCAATTGGTTGTGTCTAGTCTTAGTGGAATTAATTTCCTTCTAATTACACTTAGTACAGTCATTGCCCCCCTCTCCTCGTACTAATAGTACCCTACCTCTCAGATTTTGGGTTTTCGTGGAATTTTTCATCATTGCGCTTACTCAAAATCTCTCTTAACTTTTCCCTCGTATATGAACTCTTGCACAAGCCTTTTAAGGCAGAATTTAGTATTGGAAAATTATTGTTCTCATATTGCATATTTTCGAAACCAAAATTCATTTGGAATTTTATTGGTCCAGTTCGTTGATTTTGGTATTGATTGTGATTCAACTTTAATTTGATTCTATTTCGTTTAGTATTTAATTTTGTGAAGTGCTAAATAGTTTTAACGGTTATTATTATTGATATTTTGTTCCTCATAGTTATATTACATTGTGGTCTCTCGTTTTACTTCTATAAATTTAAATAATGCCCTTTTATAATTTTTGTTTATTGTTTAAACTTATAAAAAACGCGAAAGAGTAAAATAATTAATTTTTATTTAATAAATATAAACAATTTAAGTGCAATTCCCTCTTTTATTTCGACCGCTGGTCTGAAACTCTCTCCACTGAAAGACGCTCGCGGTACAGGTTGGTGTTTCGGGCCTAAAATCTCCTGGCCCTCGAGAAAATCCTCCCCTGTCGAGAAAAACACGGCACAATATTAAAAGTTTTTAAAATGATTAAAAAAAAATATTCATTGACAAGAATTATAAATATTATTTCAATGAGGAGATTTAGATCAATACATAATACAAATAAATAAATAAATACAGAAAAAGGAGTAGGTATCAATGACAATCCATTTCCTTTATACGCCGTTCTATTATATAATCTCCAACTAGAGCTTCCAAATTATTTGGATTTTTTCTTTCGGGAATCCATTTTACAAACAAAATCCAATTAAACCTCAAAAACTAGTCAAACAAAAACTTAACTACACGTTGTTGCAACGAAAAAACAAGAACTTTTTTGGTAGAGTATAATGCGCAAAGTGTGCAGAGTAGTAAGTTTTTATTTACTTTAATTCGTGCACGTTGTAGTGGAGGGATAAAGTACTACGTATAATTGATCTGCAGTACAAGATTTGTCGCATACATAGACTATAAAATTAGGTGTAAATAACATAAAATAAAACAGATTGTACTTCTTTGTTGTTCTTTTTTATTTTCTTATTAAACCGGTTTTGACTTTTCAGTCATCTTCAGTAATAACTACAATGCAATTATCGTAATTAGTTTCAGAATAAGTTTGTATTTCTGGATACGCTTACTTGTCAATAGGTTAGATTAATTACACAAACAATACATAACAGATTAAAATATTACATAGATTGCGCACACGTTATAAATAAGACGAACGAACAAATAACTGTAACGAACCTGCATTTTGGCCATCTGAAAATGCATTCGTTAAAATAAATTTATTACGAATTGCTTCCTCTGATTAATTACCTGATTATTTCCCGCTTTATAACATTTAATCTTCTGCATTATTTTAAGGTTAAGTGTTTGTTTTGATTCTGAATAATTAATTAGTTATTAATTGGTTGACCATAGTCAACCACCCGTGCCGCATTTAAAAATCGATAATCGATTAAGAGTACCTCCGCAACCAATTATGATTATTGGAATTAGTGATAAAAAGTACTAACATGTGCATTTTTCACAAAAGTGCAGTTTACTGAATTAATATGATATTTTGTGACTTAACTACAACTGCGTTGTGATTACTATGTGTCCGCATTTATCAGAGTAAGTCACATTTATCTGATTTAATCGTAATTACTAAATATTGAACATTGGAATGTGGTCAACCACGCCACTTCCAAGTTCATCCCTGATTTTAGGAATATTACTGCACTTTACCCCGCATCTGCACATATTTTCTAATATGTTTCTGAGTTCTTTCGGGGATTCGTGTGAATCGACCCCGAAGATGAAGGGGTAAGAATTATGTCGTCAACCGCATTTTATTTTACTTGATTCTGTTCATTTATTTTCTTTTTTTGATTTGATTTACGTTATTTTCTATTATTTTATTCTGAATAATTAGCCAAGGCTAATTATTTCAATTACTTGAATTACCCCCCGGTCTTTTGGTACTTCTAGTACCCCACTGCTGAATTCTATAGTTTTTTGGGGTGTTTTTGACGTCATTATCTCTTCCGCGCGAACTGAGAATCTCTTCTCTAATTTCCGCATATAAAATCCGCTGCAAAGTGCCAAATAATTCATTATTTTCTGACTGTAAAATTTCCAAACGGGAAATCCGTGTAGGTTGGAAATCTGTCTGAAGAAATCTGTCTGTCTGTCTGTGATTTGAAGAAGTTTCATTTTGGTTTTTATTTTGAGTGATCTTTAGTTTATTTTAATTTGTTTCAACAATTTTTGCTGAAATTTATTTGTTTAACTGCTGTGAAATTGTGGTGACCCCGTTTTTATATTTCTGCATTTCATCCGCTTATTTCTGCATAATTGATTTTATTCTTTATTTAAATAACGTACCTCCGCATAATTATTACTTTGTCTAGAAGATTATTTTATTTTAATTCATTACAAATGTTTGAATTTTATTTCATTTTTATTTATTATCAGTTTAAATAAATTTAATTTAAGTTCAATTCGTTTATTTCTTTTATTTCGGTACGTACAATTAAATAATTATTGGCCCCTGGATTTTAAATGTATTTTCAACATTTATTCTACTATACGAACAACTATTCTTTCAAATTCCACCCTAAACACTTAAATCAGCACTATACATTGACGAGGACAGATACATTTACTCGCCAACGTCAGTATTAAACATAGAAACAAGCTCCAATTGTGTGGTGGAAGAAATATTCAACAAAGCCAGCTCATCGTGTAGTACAACAATTATAAAATTACCAACCATTACATGGACCAAGGTTTATATGGAAAATACATGGATGTTCATCACCCACGAACCAGTAAACATCGCCATTCGATGTGATGGAATTCGAGATGAGATTACACTGAATGGCACAGGGTTAATACACATCGAAATGGTAGAACTCGCCCCATTGTTCACAACATCTGGAGGCCGGCAGAATGTTTACTCTTAAAATTAAACCATCTTAAATTTGTTTATAATTTCATAGTTCATTTACTTTGCAACTTTAATTAGCACACACACTCATCCATTGCGTAATACTGATCAATAAATTTGTACCTATTGTTTATAATTTACCCAATATTAGGCAAGTGCAGTTTAGCAGAAATGCACTTTTAATCTAGAGCATTTTTAACATTAGTCTTATGTATTATAATTTGTATATAAAGGGAGAATATTTTTTAATAAAACCATTACTAGCTTTAAACCGTTAGTAGTCATTTCGGGTTACTATTACCTAGCCGAATCAATTCAGGTAGTGAGGCTGCTATCTGGTAGTAATCCCACTCATAATCCGACTTATAATGAGGAAATGGGACATAGACACCAACACTCTCTACGAACAATCATTAGAAAATTCCGCAGAAGTAGACGACTACAAAGAATCCATGAGTTTCCTAGAAGCAAGATTTCGAACACTTGAGTCAACGTCTCCTCAGCGCAAGAATATGTCGTATGGCCACATACAGCATCACAGTCACCGTACAACAAATTAAACAGTCGTAAAATATGTTATGTAACGAACCTATTTTTGCGCCTCTTAATTATTTACACAATTTATATTATCCCTCTGACGTTTGAGGTTAGGTTGTTTGTTTACATTTGTAAACAATCATTTATTTTAAATTAATTATGCTAATTGACCATAGACAACCACCTCAGCGTCCCTCGGAAAAGGATTTTCACAAAAGTACTCCCGCAACCAGGAGTACGATGTGAAATTCCTTAGTACAAAAAACCCTTTTTGTGCATTACAACGTGTTCTGAACAATTGCGATTATTAATAATTATTCAAGTGTCTCATGTGCCCATTTTGACCAATTTGGTGTAATATCACTTCTTTGAAGTACATTCATTTCCTCTACGTAAACGGTGAGTCCAAATTTTATTTAATTGTATTTATTTTGTATTGGAATGTGGTTGGCCACGCCGCTTCCTATTCTTATATTTATTATCCCAATTTGTCATTATTTTTCCTCTGTACTTTATTTGGATTCGCACACTATTTAATCGTTTACATCTGATTCAATTATCCAGCATTTAATTCCTCTGAATCAGATGAAACGTACGTGCATTTTCGGACAATAATTTTATTTTAGTTTACATTTTGATTTCGAATTCATTTTTCTTTTAATTTCATTTCTTGTCATTTGTTCAGAGTGTAATTAGCGTCCTCTAATTACACTCATTGTATCAATTGTCCCTCCAGAGCACATGTTATAATTTAATTGTCTTCTATATAAAATACCCCCTTTAATTATATTTTTATTTGCCTCTTTCGGGATTTTATTTGTCAAATGATTGCGTTCGGTCTTAGTGTAATTAATTTTCCTCTAATTACACTGAGTACAGTAATTGTCCCCCTCTCCTCGTACTAATAGTACCCCCACCTTTCAGATTTTGGGTTTTCGTGGAATTTTTCCTCTTTGCGCTTACTCAAAATTCCTCTTAACTTTTCCCCATATATAAACTCTTGCACAAGCCTTTTTAAGGCAGAATTTAATATTGTAAAATTATTATTTCTCATGTATAATTTCGAAGACCAAAATTCCTTTGGAATTTTATTGGTCCGGTTCGTTGATTTAGATATTGATTTTGATTTAATTTTAGTTTCATTTAATTTCGTTGATAATACATTTTGTAAAAGTGTTAACTAGTTTTCTAACGGTTGTAATTATTTTGATATTGTGTTCCTCATGTATATTTTACTGTTGCCTCTTTAAATTTAAATAACCCTTTGTATAATTTTGTTAGTTGGTTGAGTTTATAAAAAACCGCGAAACCTTGATTAAGTGCGATTCCTCTTTTAATTTCGACCCCTGGTCTGAAACTCTCTCCACTGAGAGACGCTCGCGGTACAGGTTCGTGTTTCGGGCCTAAAAACACCTGGGGCTCTAGAAAATCCTCCCTTGACGAGGAAAACACTCCACAGTTCAAACAATTCAAATTCGTTGGCGGTTCCCAATCAACTTTTCGCTAGAAGTGGATGCCCTGATTCTAGGCAAATTAACACAAACGTTGCTACAAAAACAGTTTCAACTAAATTTAGAAGATTGGAAAAATCGCGTACTAGCAGACCTGTTGTGTTATATGCCAGGTCCAATCGATATAATACTAGGGGCACGAGAGTATGGGAAAATAATCTTAGACGGTCTAAGAAAAAAGGATGATGCGCTTATTGGACAACGGACAGATCGAATGGATATTATCAGGAAAAGTCCAGGCCCAATTAAAGAAAATACAGTTAGTTAGGATGGTAACTAACATTGAAGAAGACAGTCAACTGTGTAAATTTTGGGAATTAGAAGAAGTGGAAAATAAGGTTTAGCAGAGCAACTACGACAAGACATGCGAAGAACTATACACAGAAACTACAACAAGGGAAATTGATGGTAGATATACGGTAAAAATTCCCTTTAAAGACGATATCAACAAATTGGGAGAATCAAAAAAGCGTGCGGCATCAAGACTGCTCCAACTGGAAAAAAAGATGATGCGAAACCCCAGTCTTAGACAGGACTACAATGCATTCATGCAGGAATATCTTGATTTAGGACACATGAAGAAGGTCAAGAACACTTACGATGAAGGGTACTACATTCCCCATCAAGCCGTAATCATAGAAACAAGTTCAACCACGAAATTAAGAGTGGTGTTCGACGCATCCTGCAAGACATCCACCAACATCAGCCTTAACAAATTGATGCACACAGGACCGAGGCTTCAACACGAGTTGATATCTTATTGAGATGGAGACTGCACAAAATTGTGTTCACAGCCGACATTGAGAAAATGTTTCTACAGATCAAGCTACACAAAGCCGACCAAAAATATCATAAAATATTATGGCGCTTTGAGCCTCAGCCTCCGATAGAAGAATATCAGCTAACAACGGTGACCTATGGCACAACAGCAGCTCCGTATCTTGCTGTGAGAACATTGCAACAACTTGCGCAAGACGAGTCAACAAAGTTTCCAGAAGCAGCCGCAGTAACAATGGGAGACTTTTACGTAGACGACTTGTTATCAGGCGCCAGCACAGAAACAGAAGCAGCAGAGCTTCAAGGACAACTAATTCAGCTCATGGCAGCAGGGGGATTGACACTTTGGAAATGGTCCAGTAATAGCACAGAGCTAATGAAACACATTCCAGAACAACTCAAAGATGGAAGCGACCTACCAATTGGCGAAGATGAAGAAAAGAAAACCTTAGGTGTTTACTGGAAACCACAAAAAGACACTTTTACTTTTAAAGTAAATAAAACACCAGCCAGTAAACGTACAAAAAGGCATATTTTATCTGAAATCGCAAAAATATTTGATCCATTGGGAATTCCAGCGCCAGTAATTATTCAAGCAAAACTATTAATAAAGTTGTGTTCACCAATCTTTGTGGCTCTGACGTCACGCGTATGTTTCTGAATCAAATCAATTAGAAATTTGTGGTCAGTGGCGTTTCGTTTAAAAGGGAACTCAGAGTATTGCTGGTGATCTACTTGCGTGGCGAATTCTAAAAAAAATGTCTCACTTCGTATAAAGACACTTTTTTAGAATGCCAATACTTTTTTAATATTACCCAAATGCTCGATTTAAAATCATGTAGGGATCAATAAAGCTTTAATACATACTATTAAGATTAGATTTTACCTTTGATTTTATATTAAACTCGCAATAAATTCTTGAAGTTGCACGCTTTTTTAAATTTGTAAAATTTGTTTATTTTTAAAGTCCAAGCAAAACTCTGAATAAAATTGATTGTGCTCCACATACAGATTTACACAAACTACCGTATTTTTTCTTTTCACAACATAAATTTTATATTCTTTCTATATATTCTATATATTTAATAACATCACACCACGTTGTCAATTCTGACAATTAATTTTTATTGAATCATTAAAAATGAATGATAATCATAAGTATAATAAATTTTAATAATATACATTTTTATTAAATTATTATTAATTCTTAGATATGGAGCATCAACCAATTAATATCGAGACGTGGCAGAAAGCTTTTCTGCATTTGCAGCAGCAATTGCAATTAATACGCAACGATTTGGTAAGAAAAAGACGTTTTTCTTATACGATATACATAATTAATAATTATTTTTTTTTGTAATATTAGCAACAACAGCGTCCTCAACCTGAAAACCAGCGTCCCCAAGAGCAGCAGCATCAAGAGCAGCAGGCTGCTGCTCCAGTTGCTGCTGCAGACAATAATGGGCAGCAACAACAACAAAGAAGGGACCACGGTGTCCAAAATCCCACCATCAGAAGAAGAGGACGCCGTGGCGGTAGGGGTGGCTACCACAATAAAATTATAAACATATTTAAATAGTTTTTTGAATTAAATTTTTGAATAAACAAATAATAACAATTAATTACTTATTTTATTATTGTTTTATAATTAATAATTCAATAATTAGTAATTCCGTTCACCAACATTCGTGAACGGAAAATAAACAAGCTTGGATGCAAATAGTGATCACTAGACTCTTCGTCGGTTGTCTGGTCCCATTTTTTATTTTAACATTTTCAATAGGCTTGTATTAGTGGTGAAATTTTTAAATAATAGGGACTTACCTGTTTTATTAGCATCTTGACCTATACATACATGTTCTCTACCTTTATACATTTCCAAAGCATAGTAGCGTTCCTTATCACATAACTCTTCTAATATCCATGTCGTAAAGATTGGACCCTGATGTTATAGGAATTACTCTTGAATTTTAAGTTTTCTATTTGTCTTCTTTTGTCTCCCATTTAAATATGAAAAAAATCTTTTAGAAAGGATAAAATGTTAATTAAAACTACTTCTTACCGGGAGGGGTCAACCCTCCCAGCAATCAACGAACATTTTATAGCAATTCTGAATCACTGTTGGAGCCAATGGCATCAAACAACATTAATGTTCGGTGCAAGGAACAATCAATGAACATTTTATCGCATCTTACCGTATTTCATCAAAGGTTAACGTATATTTATTCAAAATCTGAGTTCAAACTACCATCGCTCGAGCTATCATCGCTACAAACATGAATAATAAGATACGGTACTTCATCTATAATCTAAAGCTTGGTTGTCCAATCAGCTATGACCTTATTGGTATGTTGGACAACGGAATGCCACCGTTCCGGCGTACATTCTGCCAAAGCACGTTCCCACATTGCAAGGACTTTTTTATCACCGTATCCGTTTTCCCCAATGTGCCTGTCATAATATCCTTTTGACTGAAAAAGAGAAAATAGTTATACAACTAATTTTATAATACGTAAAAATTGTATACCTGCGCCCAAATTAACTCAATTGCATTGAATTGGCAATGATAAGGTGGAAGTCGCAGTACCTCATGCCCATGTTCTCCTAAGCATTCATCAACTTGTTACCGCTTTTCTGGTTTATTTGCGCGTACAAGTTCAAGAAGTTCGGCCTTGAAATGGTTCGGTCTAAAGGCTACGTTGTGTTCCGTTAACCAATTTTGTATCCTTGGCTTTGTCCATCAGGTCGTTGGATGTTGTTCAATTAGCATACTGTGGTAACTTGCATTGTCCATTACAATCAAGGACGGTTCTTTTAAATTGGCAATCAGCTTCTCTTTTATCCATTTCATAAACAATTCCCCATTCATATCGCCGTGATAATCCGCAAGCTTCGATTTTGTTGCAAACAGGAGCGATGCATTTTCTATAAAACCGTCTTCGTTGCCAGCGTGTAACACAATAAAGCGTTTTCCCTCGGAAGCTTGTCGCTTCTTCACACCTCGCGGTGTTCTATCCTGCCAAGCCCGTGAATGATCCTTTGGCGAAGATCCACGTTTCGTCTTTCATTTTCTCGATATTTTCGGAGAAAATGAGCACGCTACAAAACCACATCGCTCTGCTCCATCAGGGCCACTCTATTATCATGCTTCTTAAATTTGAATCCCAACTCGATAATAAGACGGCGTAGAAAGAAGATGCTGGTATGGAGTAGTTCCTTGGCAACCAGCTCGTTCTTAAGCGTTTCTAAATTCACATATTTTCCTATAAATAATATTGCTTTAAATTTTTGTATTTAGTTGAGTTAGCCCCAAACGAAATCTATATAAGGAACTCTCAAAAAGAAACTTTAATCTACGTACATCTCGTACACCGTTTCACGTATGGCATCCTTTCTTGCAGGAGGCAAATCAGAAGTTTTGAATTTCTTACGTGCGGAATATTTTAATTTAAATGATTGTGATTTAGACGAGCACGTTTGCATCTGAGGTTCATGGTTCTGTTTCGTATTAGGACATAAATTCTCAACGTTTGAATCAACCTCAACTTCAACAACTTCATTTTCTACCTTTGGTTAAAATATACTTTTTATTATAGTATAACTGTAATAACTTAAATTTAGTACCTCTTTTGCCCCTTTCAAAATATTCCCAATAGTATTTATGGAGACTCCCAAGGCACCAGAAACACGCTGTAATTTAAATAAATACAAATATATACAATACCTATATATATATATATATATATAGGTATTGTATATTACATATAGTAATTTATATTGAATATACCTTATAAACAGCATTAAGTGGCAAAAGTGGACCTTCGTTATCACTCTCCTTCTTAAAGTAATCAACCAATTTTAAAATAAACTGACGTTCAATAGCATGAAATCGTTTTCCAGTCATATTTTTCAATGTTTACACAAAAAATACTTAAATTAAACATATTAATTAATTCATTTCTGTAGAAATTAAGAAATTTACGATATAATAGAAATTATAACTATAATTGTGGATGACAACTTACCTTTTTGATACGCAATGATACAATGTTCAACTATTCTCACTAACCATATTTGCTGTTTCATTCTAACAGCACAAGATTGAATGAAATCGCATGAAAAACGCATTGCAGAGATTCGGCAGACATATTACCACAATCTGACATTTTAAAAATATGTGAGTTGAAAGAAAAAACATCTAAATAATGTGTCGCTGGTCTATTTAGGTAAATACGTCAAAGCCACAAACATTCGTGAACGGGGGATTACAAGAGTTGTGGCCGCAACAACTACAATGGGATGACATTGTTCCACCAAAAATTGAACAACGATGGTATCAATTCTATAACCAGCTGCACACCCTCGAGCAAAGCCAAAAGTAGCATCCGTCAAAATAAAACCAACACGTCCTCGATTAGAGCTATGCGCGGCAGTACTATTGGCAAAATTATATAACAGTCACCATAGCTCTAGGGAAAAACTGCTCCACATACGCATGGTCCGACTCCATGATTACCTTAGCTTGGATTAAAGGGGATCCAGCAAGATGGAAGACATTTGTCCAGAATAGAGTCGTGGAAATAACAAACATCATACCTCCCGAAAATTGGTACCATGTCAGTAGCGATGACAATCCAGCTGATGCCATCTCCAGAGGTGAAGAACCATCAGACATAGCATCCAATACTGTGTGGTGGAGTGGACCCCAATGGTTGAAAAACAAACAACTATGGCCAACAGCAAGAGAACCAACAGAAACCACTAAAGAAGTACGAAAAATTTGTCTAAAAATCACTACAACATTCAAGCCCTCCATTGAGAAATATTGCAGTCGATTTTCGTCACTGTCTAGAATGCTGAGAGTTACATGCTACTGCATCAGATTTATAGATAACTGTAGATCCAAAGATAAAATAACTGGACCACTATCCCCACAAGAGATCGAGTCGGTTCTGATCAAGATTACGAGGGCAGTACAAGAAGACGTATACAATGATGAAAGAAGATCAATCAGAAAAAATGGGCAGGTGAACACGCAAAGTAAGCTGGCCACCCTAAATCCATTTATTGCCGCAAACGGACTGATTAGGGTAGGCGGCCGGCTTCAAAAAGCACTATTACCGTATAACGTGAAGCACCCTATAATCCTACCACTCAAAAGCCATTTAACTGCGCTAGTGATAGAAGACGCACACCAGCAAACATTTCACGGAGGGAACCTGGCTACATTAGCATATATACGACGGAAGTTTTGGCCAATCAATGACAAAAAGACAATATGGTCTCACATTCACAAGTGCATCAGGTGCAAAAGATATCAAGCAGTAACTACCCAACAGCAAATGGGCAATCTACCACCATCCCGTATCACACCATCTCACCCCTATACTCATACTGGCGTAGATTATGCTGGACCAATCGCAATCCGCACAACCAAAGGTCGTGGAAACAAGTCCGTAAATGATGAAGCATACGACGACATCGAAAAATTAAGCAAAAATCAACGTGAACTAATTCAAGCTTCAAACCACCAAACCAAGGTCATGATCAAAATCAAAATTCAACGATACAGAAAAAAGAATCGACCATCATTTACGGCATTTCCAAACCAAGATTAATGAAGGTTTAGACGTCATCGACAAAATGTCTCACTGGTGGAGCAGGATTGACGAGCATGTCATCAGCTTTCATGTGTTGGCCTCCTTCGAAGTCGCCAGGAATTTCATGACTAAAATTATTGAACACCACATGCAGCTCATCAGTATACACACAGCCAAGGACAATCTATACCAACTAATTACCCCAGCACACCTCAATAGCATCATCAGCAACGCCATGAAAAAACTACCACCCAACATTGAGATATTAAGCCAACCAGTAATTAAAACAAAAACAGTAACAGATCAAGACAACATCCACATCTTCAGTTACTTCCCCAATATAGAACGGACAACATTTACACTTGTAAAGGCGTTTCCAGTACCCTTACGATACAAGGATGACTCATATGTGATCATGCATATATGGAACGACATCATGGCCGTTAATTATGACGAACAACTATTCTTTCAAATTCCACCCGAAACACTGAAATCAGCACTACACATTGACGAGGACAGATACATTTACTCGCCAACGTCAGTATTAAACATGGAAACAAGCTTCAATTGTATGGTGGAAGAAATGTTCAACAAATTCAGCTCACCGTGTAGTACGACAACTATAAAATTACCAACCATTACATGGACCAAGGTTCATATGGAAAATACATGGAGGTTCATCACCCACGAACCAGTAAACATCGCCATTCGATGTGATGGAATTCGAGATGAGATTACACTGAATGGCACAGGGTTAATACACATAGATCAAGCATGCATGATCAAGACTAAATACAACATCTTAACCCCCAAAAGGCAAGAAGAAGTTCAGGCAAGACAGAGCTTTTCAAAAGCATGAAAACTCATAATCAACGACACCATGGTAGCACCCTCAACCCGCACCATCAAAAGACTTGACGAACCCGTTCTAACATCATCTGATCAATTAGTAACTCTAATGAAGGAGGAAGACAGCATTCACCAAGAGATAGCTAATACATCCTGGGAGCTGATTCAGCGTCACACCGCACTATGGAGTCTAAGTTCGACGCTTATAAGCGTTCTACTCACAATTGCAATTGCGTTCAGTTGGTTTGTTTGCAAACGAAAGAACAACACCCAGAAAAAACAGCATCCGGCACCACCAGAGGCGGTCGAAATGGTAGAACTCGCCCCATTGTTCACAACATCTGAAGGCCGGCAGAATGTTTAATTTTAAAATTAAACCATCTTAAATTTTTTTAAAATTTCATAGTTCATTTACTGTGCTACTTTAATTAGCACACACACGCATCCATTGCGTAATACTAATCAATAAATTTGTACCTATTGTTTATAATTTGTATATAAAGGGAGAATATTTTTTAATAAAACCATTACTAGCTTTAAACCGTTAGTAGTCATTTCGGGTTACTATTACCAAGCCAAATCAATTCAGGTAGTGAGGCTTCTGGTAGTAATCCCACCAATAATTCGACATAGAATTATACACCTTAAAACACCTGGCGCTCGAGACAAATTGCTCGGGTCCGCGAAAGTACGCCACATAACATTAAGTGTATAAATAAAATAAGTTAAATAAATAAATAAATTAGTTAAAATAAATAAAATAAATAAGTCAATTAAATAATGTTATTACTGATCGTCAGTTTATTTGTTTTTCGATGTGTCGCGTTTTTATTGGTTCCTGCTGTGTGTGTTGTTTGTTGTCTGCCTGTTGTTGATGAATTTGAATATTGGTGTCTGTTTAAGTTCAATTTGGTCGTTCAGACACTTTTTGATGTTTTTCATTTCTTTTTGTATTTCGAAGGCTTCCAGTAATGTGAGTTTATGTCCTTTGTCGCATTTATGTATGATTTCTGTCTTGTCTTCGTCGATTTTATGTCCTGTGAAGTGTAAGTGTCTTCCCACGTTAGAATGAGTTTTATGTTTCTTTTGTTCCTGAAGTCTAGTCATTAGTCGTCTGTCCGTTTCTCCGATGTATGTTGCTTCACAGTCTTTGCAGTATATTCTGTAAACTCCGTTTTGGTCCAATATATCTGGTTTTTCCTTATAGTTTTTCAAAATGTTGAAGATGGTTTTATTCGTTTTGTGTATAGGTTGGATATTGTATTTTTTGAGGGTTTGAGTTATTTTTTTGTTTATTTTTCCGGAGTAAGTAAATTTTCGGTAGGTCATATATTCCTTTTTCTTATTTGCTTCATTGTGTGTGTATCCCAGAATTGAATTATAGTTTTTCTTCTGTTTTCCTTATGATTTTGTTTATCGCTTTTTGCGGGAAGTTGTTGATTTGTGCTATGTTTTTAATGTTTGTTATCTCTTCGATTCGATTTTCTGTTGATAGTGGTATGTTATAAGCTCTGTGGACCATGCTGTTAATAGCTGCAAATTTATTCTGTGTTGTTCTTTGTTCGTTGGTTTTCTGTATATGTTGAATTCGATTTTGTCATTGTTTTTGGTCAGTGTTAAGTCAAGGAAGTTGATTTTGTTATTATGTTCTATTTCTATTGTGAATTGTATTTTTGTGTCTATTTTATTGATGTCGTGGTGAAATTTTTGGAGTTCTGTCTCAGTACTAGTCCAAATGCAGAGTATGTCGTCTACGTATCGTTTCCACAGTTTTATGTTTTTTGCGTCTGGTAGTTTTAGTATTGTGTCTTCGATTTTGTCGACGTATATGTCTGCTAGTAGTCCTGATAATGGTGAACCCATGGGTAAACCATTTTGTATATGTGTTTGTTACATTTGCAGGTGTTTTGTTTAGTGCAATGTTCTAATACTTTGTTAATGTCTTCTGCTTCTTTGTCGTCTTGTAAGTGTTATCTGAGAATGTTTTTGGTTATGGAGATGGTTTCTTTTACTGGTATGTTGGTGTATAAGTTTGTTATGTCAAAGGATATAAGGGTGTATGTGTGTGGTAGGTTTATTTTTTAGATTTAGTCTGTTGGTTTTTTTGAGTTTTTATGGTGTGTTTAGGTCTATAGTCTATTGTTTTAGTAAATAAGTTATTAATGAATTTGATAAGTTTTTCTGTTGGGGTATTAATGAATGTGACTATGGGTGTTATGGGTATTTGGTTTGTGTAGTTTTGGGTTCATGGGTAATATCTGTCTGGTGTTTGTGTATTTGTCTAGTGTATATTTTGTGACTTTGACTATTTGTTTCGTTTCTTTTATAATTTTGTTCAGTGGGTTGTTAGTTATTTCGTTAAAGTTGTTTTCAGTCATGAATTTGTTAGTTTTTTCGATGTAGTTTTTTTTGTTATCAGGACTATTTCGTTGCTTTTGTCTGCTTTAGTAACTATAATGTTGTTTTAATTTAATTTTTGTTTGAGATTTTTGAGAGTATGGAGTTCTTTGTTGTGTACCTGTTTTTGTTCTTTATGGTTCTGTGTACAGATATAATGGACTGTAGGCCGGTCAAATAAAGACTCGACAATTAATATTTTAACATGAAGTTTATTTTAAATATTGTGACACTGCTTTGATTGTATTTTAATGTTCAAAGTTGAAAAATGGAAAGAGAGCGAATCACTCTCGAAATTTTCCTTTTATCCTCTCCCCACTCTCCATTGACAAATCTGAGAGGGACACATTGAGACATATAATAAGAAAATCAAATCAAATTTAAATTAAATCGAAAACAAATTAACAAACTGGACCAATAAAATTCTATCTGAATTTTGGTCTTTGAAATATACCATATGAGAACAATAAATTTTATAATATTCAAATTCTGCCTTAAAAAGGCTTGTGCAAGAGTTTATATATGGGGAAAAGTTAAGAGGGATTTTGAGTACGCGCAAAGAGGAAAAATTCCACGAAAACTCAAAATCTGGGTGTTGGGGGTACTATTAGTACGAGGAGAGGGGGGCAATTACTGTACTTAGTGTAATTAAAGGGAAATTAATTTCACTAAGATTGGATGCAATGAGTTGACAAATAAAATCCCGAAAGAGGCAAATAAAAATACATAAATTGGGCATTTTATATAGAAAACAATTAAATGAGAATATGTGCTCTGGAGGGGCTCAATTGAAATAATGAGTGTAATTAGAGGATGCTAATAGGAGCTGCTAGGTGTTCAGCTGTAACGATTAAGATAGAAAATTGATGGTTTGCATGAAGCAACATTGGATGCTTAACATTAAACTCTAATTGCGAATGTTTTAGGCGACCACCCACTCTAAGAATGCCACTCTCTTCGAGAAATGGAGATAAGCGCGCAAGTTTGGTCCCGCGAGGCAGCTCGTGATTGCGACTTAATGCTGTTATGTCGTCGCGAAAGTGGTAAGATTGACATGACTATAATAGCGCCAAACGTGCTTTTAACAACTAATTTGCATTTAAGGGGCCCGTGACGATTACCTTGTGTTGTGCTGCACCTAAAAAGTGCAAACAATACGCAACAACGCGTTGAAGTTTGTAAACGGATTAAAATCTTTGAGAAACATCCCACTGGGCGTTCACCACTGACGTCAAAGTGCGAGCGGTTTGTTTTACGTCGGGAATTTCAATGTTTCCCACTTCCGATTGCGGCTATTCCGTGACCGAAGACGTCAACCACTCTGGCCCTGTCCACCACAATTCCGCCCAATCATAATTTCGGAATTAACCCCCCTGGACGCAAGATCTGCTGGATTGTCTTTGCTGTCTACATGTCGCCAATTGTCTACCGAGGTAAGCGTTTGAATTTCTGCTAATCTGTGGCTTACAAATGTTTGTAATGTGCTCGATTCGGTGCGCAACCAACCCAATACTATTTGTGAATCGGTCCAAAAATGGTACTGTGGCCGGGGCGTAATTGAGATAGCGTTAAGGACTCGGTACGCTAGTCTAGCGGCAATTACAGCTCCACAAAGCTTCAAACGCGGGATGGTTTGCGTTTTCAAAGGTGCAACCTTTGTTTTCGAGCATACTAACCGAACAGTGACGTAATTTTCTACCGAAATTGAGCGGATGTAAACAGCACCCGAAATCGCTTCTTGTGAAGCATCTGAAAAGCAGTGCAGTTCTACAGCCAGAGGGTTTAAGCATGAAAATTGGCGGTTGATGCTCAACGCGTTTAATGCCATGAGATTTTCTCGAAATGCCTGCCATTTTCTCCGCAATTCCACCGGGATTTCATCGTCCCAATCGACCTTGACGGCCCATAACTTTTAAATGATTATTTTCGCGATAATTATGCATGGGCTAAGAAGCTCTAACGGATCGTAAATACGTGCAATGTCAACCAGAATGGAACGCTTCGAAATGCCAATCAATGGAGACACTGGTGGCAAAATGTGAAAGGTAATTGAATCGGCATGGCAGAGCCATTGAATTCCGAGTGTCTTTGAGCTCTCTTTGTCCCCAAATCACAGAACGCAATTGCTATCAGTGTCCCCTTGAAAATGATATAAAATGGCAGAGTCGTTTGATTTCCACTTGTGTAAAGGCACTTTAGCCGACTCTAAAATGGTGGAAATTTGATGACAAATTTTAACAGCCGTTTTCTCATCAGGAAACTCCGTCAGCAAGTCGTCGACGTAAAAATCCCGTGCAATTGCTTGAGAAGCGATGGGAAATTCACTTTCATAATCGCGCCCTAACTGTTTTAAGCACTGTAGTGCCAAAAATGGGACTGTTGTTGTCCCGTACACGACTGTGTTTAACGAGTAAATGCCTAATGGTTCTGATGGCTCATTGTGCCACACGATTGCGCCACGATGCGAATTTGTCGATACATTTTCTCGACATCTGAAGCGACAACGGTGTTGTGTTCCCGAAAACGGATCATTATTTCAATGATGTCATTGATAATAGGCGGGCCAATATGCAGCAATTCGTTCAGCGAAGTACCCGTAGAAGTGGGAGACGACCCATTGAACACGACGCGAATTTTAGTGGTGGTGCTTGCTAAAGATATACCAAGGCATTTTGCAGATACGCTCACCTCAAGAGGTTCATTTTTGTACCTTAAAGTTCCTGGGTAGTCCAAATTTGATCCAGACATTTTGAAAATAACGACATTTGTTTTTGCAACATTTAGTAGCAACTTATTTCTGACCAACCAATCTTCGATCATATTTAGGCAGCCTTCAAATTCGCTTTGAAGTGTATTTAAATTGTCACAGCTGAGCATTATGTTGCTATCGTCAGCATAACACAATATTTTATTACTCAATCTTTTGAGAATATCAGGCAAGTCCCCGATGTAGATAATGAACAACAATGGTCCAAGTATGCTACCCTGTGGAACACCCGCCATAATTTTCGATTTACCGGAAACAAAGTGCTGATTTCCTTGCATTATGTGGACTGCTTGTGAACGATTTTCCAGGTAGCTCTTGAACCACAGAAGTGCATTACCCCTGATGCCGAATTTTTCCAGCTTATGCAAAAGTCCGAGCTAACACAGTCGAAAACCATTTTTAGGTCTAAAAAAACTCCACATGCTATGCTTTTGTTCTCCAGAGCTTTAAGGATTTGCTGTGTGAGCTCGAAAATTGCCGTATGAATTTCACGCTTTTTCAGAAAACCGTATTGACTATCATTGAACAGGTTGAAACTTGTAAAGAAACTGTACACCCTGTTATACATTATTTTTTCTAAAAGCTTTGAAAAACTCGTTAGAAGGCTAATAGGCCTATAGTTTGTCAGGTCTTTGGGATAATTTTTTTTTTTGTAGAGCGGTTTTATGATACTCTGCTTCATCTGTTCTGGAAATATCCTGAATGTGAGAGAGTTATTAAAAATATATTGGACCTGATTTACAATGAAAGGCATGCTACTCTTAAGTAAAATTGATGAGATTTCATCATGTCCTCATGAGTGTTTTGATTTTAGGGATTGTGCTGCCTCGAACAATTTACGTTCGTCAATAACATAGAGATACAAAGAGTGCATATTCGAGGTAGTATAGAATTGAAATTCTTTTTTTGGCAAGCTATCTGGTAATTTGGACGCAGCTGTTGTAAAATGTTTGTTAAAGTTGTTTGCTAGTTTTTCAGCGTTATCTGTGAAATCAAAGTTTTGTTTCTCCTGTTTTTTATGTAGATTACTATTTTGTTTTACTAGTGTCCACATTGCACGATATTTGTTATCTGCTTTTAAAATTAATTTTGCAATTTCATTTCTTTTTGCGTTCACAATCATATCGTTGTATTGCTTTTTGAGAGTTAAGTATTGTTGTTTGAAATTTGAGTTATATGTATGACATATGCAATGTCCAGCCTTCTTTTCGCCTCAGCTACTTCGGGAGATTTCAGAAACGCTTTTTCTTTTGATTTTAGTGAGATGGTTCTTATTGGAAAAGCTAACTCAAATAGTTTTTTATACCTATCAATAAAATAATTCCACTGTTCGTCAACGTTTTTTTTTTGGGAAGTTTGACAATTCTTCCCATTTTTCCTCAATTAGTAGGTCAAAAAATTGATTAAAATTGTTTTCTGAAAATATTCTTGAGCGTTTGTGTTTTTGCTCATTGCGTATTTTTTTATTAGAGGTACTTAGATTTGTAGGAACTTAGTATTTGTACTGTGTGATCAGACATGTGTGAGTTTATTATTTTCGTAGAAATTGATTTTGAAGTTATATTAGTAAAGAATTTATCTATACATGTTTTGGAACTACTTGTAATTCTAGTGGGTTCATTAATAGTGATTTTAGTATTGAAGCTGTTTAGAAGTTCCTGTTGTTTCAATTTACTTTTTTTAACCGACAAGACGTCAATATTGTAATCTTCTGCTAAAATGTAATACACGTTCTCCGACATTAATCTGTCCAAGATCATACTTAGCCTAGCAAAAAATATTTCGAGGTCATTTAAGTGATCACTTGGGTTCCTATAGATACTTAGAATAACATATTTCGTATTTTCTATGGATATTTCCATCGCACAGCATTCAATAATGCGTGGGATAGAGATAGCGTCAAAATCTGTTCTTATTTTGTATTTCACTACTTCTCTACAGTAAAGAGCGTTTCCACCATGTTCACCTTTGTTTCTACAGTAAAAGGATACAAGTTTGAAATTTCGGAAAACATGAGACTTGAGTTCTGTTTCACCTTGCCAGTGCTCCGTTAGCACAAAACAAAGGCAGTCTTCGTCATTTACTAACTTTTCGAGCACATTACAGCAGTTTCTAAGAGGCTGACAGTTTTGATGTAGAATTTTGAACACTGATTTTATTTTTTCTTGATTATTACTGATACACCCAGCGGCTAGGCTGGACGAGAAATGATTGAGGTTTGGTGAAGCTTTAGACGTGGGGTTTATTTCACTTAGGTGGAGTTGCCGTTGGTGGTTACCTGGCGAAAAGTTTGTTGTGGAGCATTAGAACTTTTCCAAGGAAAAGAAAATCTTGAGAAAAGCACCCCCTTTGGCCAGAAGGTAGCCTGATACAGTTGGTCCTTTAGATTGGAAGCTCGGTTCTCTCAAATGTTTTTTCACTGCAACCGGGTATATTTTTCAAGTATTTTCCAATAGTTTCTGCTGTTGTAGTTGGCTGAACTCTTGATATAAACAACCAAACTTTTTTGTCGACACCAAAAAAACCGTCTGATTCTCCATCTGTGGCATCACCAATATACTTTGTTTTTTATGAAAATTCTTCTTACTCTGATGCATTTTAGGCCTAGTAAACTCTGCGTTTTCACTCACAGGAAGTATATTGGCATTTTGGCTTATTTGTTTCATATTTGGGCCGTTTTTCCAAACTGCCTCAGCATAGCTGGTTGAAGCTTTGTTTACATTTTGGTATTGCATTGATTCGGTCTGTATAGTGTTCGAATCGGTGTTTATTTCTATTGATGCTTGTTCAGAAGAAGTTTCGGTATTGATTTTTGTTGGCTTTGGACGGTTTGTATGATTTCTTCCAATGTTAAGCTATTCTTGAAAATTTTTGGTAATAACCTCAAAATTTGTATCAAATTTTTTGGCTAAGTTTGCTGTTATTTCTTCTATTTTAGGCATGACTGAGTTTATTACTGAGCTTATCGCCTCTTCTTTTAATTTTGCTAGCCAATTTTCGGCAACTTTGCTTATTACATCGCCTTTTTTAGCGCCGGTTTTGCAAAGATCGCAGTACCATAGCACATTCACTTTTTCATCACTAATTGCTTCCGCAGTTTGATCCCTTATTCCCACACAAACTGGATGGTAATACTTTTCACACAAAAAACAGGATATATTCTTTGTTATTGTTAAAAAATTGTCTTCACAGTGCGGACACTCGTCCGAGATCGCCGCCATTTGGACGACAACAGCACTCGCTGATCGTGTTTAGTTTGAGTATCGCGTTTTACTGTATTTTGTTCGTAATTTTCTAGGAAATCAGCGCGTATTCTGAGAAATTCTTGAAGATATTCAAGACATGGGCTTTCCAAAGTGATTTTAAGGTTTTCCCACTTCCTAGCGGCGACTTTATCCAATTTTGACGTCATGAAGAAAATCATAATGGAGTCAAAATCAAAATCATAAGGGACTGTAGTGCGCGTAAGTGTTTAAAGACTTTGTTTATTAACGCTCTAATCTCGTGTGATGACTCTTTTAGGATCGGATCTAACGAAAATAATGCTTTTAGATGAGTCTGAACTAAGAGTTCTTTCGAGTTTTTGCAGGTTGTTTTCATCTATGTTGTATTTGATTATTTCTTTAACTATTATGTGATGTGTTTTCTATGTTAGTTCTGTGTATGTCACTGTTAGTTGTAGATTTATGTTGTTAATGTTTCTGTGGTGTGTGTGTTTTGCTTTTATTAATATTTTTTGTGTGGTGAGTTCCTTAGTTGTAGTTGCAAGGTTTTTTGTTTTTACTTTTGCGAATGTTGGTGTAAGCTTTTCAGATATACATGTGTTAACAAACCATAGGTGCTCCAGTTCTTTGTTTAGTTTGTTGTATTGCTTTTTGTAGTTAATGATCAGCTCAGCCGCACTTGCGTTTCTTAATGTGTTGATAAGATCCATTTTAACAAGGGTTTCTTTGATGTAAATAACATAAAATAAAACAGATTGTACTTCATTGTTGTTCTTTTTTATTTTGTTATTGAACCGGTTTCGTAAGTCAAGTAATGATTATCAGGTATTTTTCACAATGTTACAAAATATAAGGGGTTCGGTAGGTTGCATAATCGTGAAATATACATATGTATATCTACATTTAAGTAGGTAATTTTTTTAAATTAGTAAAACACTAATCCGTCATTGTGCTATTGGGTATATATGTCTAAAAAATGCATGAGCAGCATTACCTACTGCTATATAAGTCATTACAGGTGGATTATAATTAGATAAATTAAAAATTTATGTATTTACATAAGTATAAATATATGTGAATCAATTTCCCTTAATGTCTTGTTGTTAACGATTACCTACTTACTAAGCAAATATACTTATCTAAACGACGGATATAACTCAACATACATACATATGAATAAATTTTTATCCCGCGTATCTTTTAATCAGTAGCCGATATGAAGTACGCCAGTAAAGGCAAGTTTTAATATAGAATCTTAATTTCCTATATATTTGTATATGTATGTATATTGTATTCTGATAGTTCCTTTTCAAACCGTGAGGTAGAAATTGAATTAAAACTAAATCGAAAAAGCTCGGAAGATCTGACAAAGGATAGAGGACTATCTATAGAGGAACTGATCAATATATAAAATCTTTGTTTTTTATTTGCAACTCATACTGCTTAAAAAATTCGCCTTAAACCAGTACCTTTTTCAGAGAGTTTGAAATTATTACTTAACTGATTAATTAATTTTCTAAAATTCTATGCTTATTTCCTTTTAAGTTCACAGAAAATTTTCGAGTATTGTGCTAATTAAATTTCATAATACTCCAGAAAATAACGTTCTACAATTTCTTTTAACGATGACAACCCATCTTTGGACAATGAAATATGCACGTCACATAATGTGTTTTCTAATGTTGATGTTATCAATCAGTCTTTCCTTACAAATTGGTTATTTCTGGTACAGACCTTCACTTTCTTACATTTTGGATAATGGTTTGGTATTTTTTGCCCAATTCTTTGTAATATTAAAACAATTTAGAATTTCTTAAAGTAAAAGTGTTTTCCATTAGGTGTTGTCTTCAACGTACACCATATGGCAAGGGGTAACAAGAATACAGGAAAACTTTATAAGAATTCGAAATTTGCAATTAAAACTTCATTACAATGTTAAAACTGATGTAGGTTTGGTTAATTTTGGAAAAAAATGGAGCTCTTTTTTGCGAATCCATTTCGCAGTCTTTCTTTTACTCGTAGCTTATATATTCACACTAATATCATATGCGGAAAACTTTTCGAAACTTTTCTCCCCATCTCAACTCATCCAACAAAGTTTGCCACAATTTATGATTTATGGATGTGTAATTATAGTTTATCCCCTTACTGCATATTCATCATGCATGATTGCATATTTCATTGTCTACTTAACATTGTATATGAGGATTTTAATTAAAATTTACTCAAGTTATGTAATTGGGACACTTTGCGAAGAGTATTCAAAAGAAAAAAAAACTGACTATTTATTCCAAAAATTGACCAAGTATCGACTAATTTTTTTAGTTGAGAAACACAAAGAGGTTTTAATGTAAAGGATCCAAAATTTACCAATTTCGATAATTTTAATATGTAATTCTAATTTCAGGAGTGTCCAGTATTTGATTGAATTGATTAAAAAGTATTTCGCTCTAATCGTATTTGCTGGTACTATGCTATCAATTTTTTTAATGTATTCTTTTATATCAGTGAGCAAAATTTTTTCTTGTTTATCCAAAGAAGGAGTCTAATTTTAACTGTTTAGGAAACTTATTTGGTTAATTTTGGCTTACCGGGATCAATTGTTGGTGCTATTGCGTATCAGATAACTGTCATACTTTATATGCTTCCCGGAGAAATGCTCCAGCAAGAGGTATTAATTGTTTACATAGAAAATCATAATGTGAAAAAGTCACGTGTTTTTTTAGTTTGAAATTTTCCATATGCACATGTGCAATTGTACTTGGTACAATTGGAACAAAGAGAACCAAGGGATCTATCTAATATTCTTAACACGACTCTCAAAACCTGTTTCTCTTGCATTTTCACAGAATTTTGCTATGAATTACGCTATGTTATTTCGAATTTTTAGAGTTACTGCTTCAACTGCAATTGCTTTTTACAGTTTGTCGCAATTTTAGATTTTTTGTTTCTTTCACTGAGGTCTTATACAAACATTGGTATTGTTTTTAGTTAAATTAAAATTCCATGATGTTTTGCGACTTTGTGTGACTTTTAAACTAGTCCACAAATGCATTGCTAAAATCTTAAATAGATAATGTACGAGTAAGTTGCATTTCACTATAAGGTAAATCGTCTGTATCTACAGGAGTACTTTATAATAAAAGCACATAGAAAATAAAAATATTATATAAAGAAACAACCACAGAGTTTGAAACCTTTCGATTACAAGCTGTCAATATCCATTTTAAAAATCTTATATATAACGTAAACTAAAAACATAAATTTTAGCAAGTGACATACTTGGTGTTTTTTTTTAGTAGCTTAAGAGATAACCTAATTAGTGAGAACTATGTTTAAATAATTAAACAGTTTAAATTAAATTATTAGATCCCCCTGTGTTTTTCTAATAATCCGGAAGATCTGCAAAATTATAGACTGATAAGTCTATTAACTAGCTTTTCACAACTATCATTTTGACGTACCCGATTGGGTATTTTTGTTCAATATGACCAAACGGGTGAGGACAAAATGACGTGATAAAACAGGTGATGGTGTCACAGACCGATGACGTCATTTTTATTTCGAGATTATGACGTCCTCAAATGACTAGTTTTTCCCTTTCTGCCTTAATTATAACGAATTTTATCTATTTCGGTGCTAGAACAGGTACATTTTGACACTCATTTGATGTCAGTTCCGTTTAATAATAGCTGATAATAAAACGGAACTGTCATAGCGGAACATTCTAGCACGGAACTGTCATAGTGTCACATTCTGGCACGGAATTGTCATTAGTGTCACATTATGGCACGGAACTGTCATTATAGTGTCACATTCTAGCACGGAATTGTCATTAGTGTCATCACATTCTAGCATGGAACTGTCATCCGCTTATTATAGCAACAAATGTCAAACGACTGACATACATATTATTTTTAAACAAAAATCGTAAATTTACACCGAAATAGATAAAATAGTATAAAGAATTCGTTTGATAAGGCATTTTATTGCAATCGCGGATTAATTTCGCGAATTCGCAAGCGAATAAAATTCACCTTATCAAACTCATTCTTTAATATACTATTTCACTTATTTATTACCTAATTTCAACAAATGACGTGATAAATAGTTTTTCACAGAGAATTTTCTCGGAGCTGTTTCTCCTTATTTATAATTTTGCCTTTCTAAAATATGTATGTATAATAATTATTTATCATATAAAAATGAAGAAGAACAACTGATTTCTCGATTGCTACACAATTAATCGTCCTGACTGTTATAAAAGTAATACAAATTTTTAATTAACAATGTAATTGAATATTGCGGCAAATTTGACGTCAAAATTTTCACGTTAGTGCAGTTACGTTACATGATGGTCATGAATTCAATATGACGTCACATATCGAGAAAATGACGATGACCAAAAAATAGACGACGCAATGACAAAAAAAAATGAATATAATAAATTTGTCTTTTTGCGAATGTCCAAACAATTGTAATACAACACCTAGCAGTGCAATAAAATATAACAAAGTAGCAACAAAGGTTGAAGTTGAAGGCTGGATGTACGTCCTGGATGAAGTAAATGTAGCAGTAATTGCAGTTGTTTTCTGACCAGATTTTATAAATTTTATAAATTTATAAAATTTGTTCAGAGAACTCACTAAAATATATATTCAAATTTGATTATTTTTTCGCGCTAATAGCTTGCAAATTTCTATTAATTGACGACTTGATCATACGGGTTGGACCGAATCAAGAATTGAACAATTGTCAAAAATTTGTCGAGTGTTCAAAATCGTTTTTTGCATAAACACATTTTTTTGGTCCCGATTATAAAATGCAATTATAAGTTGAACATACAATAACTTTGTCGTATCGATACTAAACCATATAAGTGCATTTCTGTATACTTTGTCGTTGTCAGAAGCGCATTTTATTAGACTTTTGCGGTTTTGCCCATTTTCCTTTGTCGGCGTACACGTGGATCTTCAAGTGAACCAGGGTTCCCACTGCACCGTACGAAGTCGCATCACTATATTGTCGCCTGCTTGCAATAACCTTCCTATAGCTTGTCGCTTTGCATGTTGCACTTTCCTGCATCAAGGTAAGTCGCCAATTTATTTTTATTATTACTTATTTGCAACTTGTTTGCACTTATTATTATTACTTATTGTCGTTTTTTATCGCATAGTTTTCTCGTTTTCGTATATATATACATTACCTTCTGAAAGTTTTATATTAATTGAAGATAAAATTCTTAATCAAGATGATACAGTAAGTAATACAATTAAACTAATAAATAATGGTGTTGCATTTATGTTTGATGAAGCAAGATATGAGATTGGAAGAAAAGTTGATGATAGGTGTAGAAATTGTAAAGAATTTTCGTTAAGCTGAATTGTTCTGCTAATTTTATATGATTATTTTATTATTAAATATTAAACGGTTTTAATTCAATTTGAAACAGACTCGGGCGCCACCTGATTTATTTCTAACTCAGGAAAGATTTCAGAATTTTATAATTTCGACGTCTCTCCAACGACTCATTAAACTCTCGATGAACAAAACAGCCTCGAAAACCAAAACACAGCACTCAAAGTAGCTTAGGCTTTTAGCGGGGCAAACGGGTATATTCCAGAGTTCAAATCAACTTATTGGACTGAAAAAAACTGTGTGGCGCGTTTTTTCCCAACAGGGGAGGATTTCTTGAGCGCCAGGTATTTTGTGGCAAGAAATACCAACCAGTACCGGGCAGTACTCTCAGTGGAGAGAGTTTTAGACCAGGGGTCGATTAAAAGAGGAATTCGCACTTTAAATATATTTATTAAACGAAAAATAATTAATATTATTTAATTAAGAGGAACACATGTGAAATACTACCTTTAAATAAAATACAAAATCAATTTACAATCGTCGATATCAAATTACACTTTACAACAAAATAACCGAACTGGGAAAATAAAATTCCATGTGAATGTTATTGTAGGTTTTCAAACAGACACACAAAATAAAACAACTATGAATATGAGTCATTTCGATCGTTGAAATTTAACAAATATAAAATTATTTATTAATTCAGATGTAAGCCCTTATGACGATTTAAATTTGGATTTTGATACAAAAAAATATTCAATTTTGTATCACATGTATAACATGTTTCAAGAATCTTTACTATAAGAATTCTGGGGAACTATGTATTCCATATGATAAATTTTTAACAATTGTACCATTAATCGTCATTGATTGTAGTCAACAGAATGACAAAAAATAAAAAAGAGGCACATGTGACATTCTTTTGGAATTTTAAACAAATAAAGATATACCACCGAACACAAGTGTCTAATGTCTTATTATACATGACAAAGTAATTAAATATGACCCATTAACGAAAATTGTTAATATAATGTAAGTAAGAAAGGTAAATTAGATTTATTTACTAATTAAAAGTGAATTGATGTACAGGTAAAAATTTAAGTGTATTTGATTTTTTTATATTTAACTAAGAAAAAATAAAAAATGAATTATTAAAAGATTTTTTATTTATATGTAATTCTTATTTTTTTATAAACCTACATATACATATAACTAACTAAGTAGGTACAATAACAATTATAAAATTCAAATTTAATGTTTTATTTTCTTATTGATCATCATTTATTAAATCATATCCTTGATGTAAGAATTCCTCATTTAGAATACGAGCCACCTCTATTTTGGTTCTTTCACTCCTCTCTTTTTGAATTTTCGAATTTTCATTGGTAGAGACGAATGAATTATGAGATGCAGAAGAAGAATGGGATGTGATTGGAATAACATTTAAACCATTTATAATTGACGGAATGTTTTGTTCCAAATCTTCATTTGGTTCTAAACCAAAGTTATATTTGCGTAGTAAATTCTCAAATATCTTCAAATTATTTTTATTCTTAATGCAGCTCTTCATATATTTTATTGGAAGATCACCAAATTTATTCATAAGGGTAACTTTTTTTGGAGTATAAGTTAATTTAATAAAAATTGTGTCCTCATTACGAGTATAAATATTTCGAACGCCATATCTAAAAATAATAATAGAAAAGTGTAATTAAACAGGTTTTAATTTTTTTATATTAAACTTACTTGAATATCTGTTTTAACAAAAATAATTAATCTACTGGTAATTCTTGAGGTTCAGTTATTCTAACAACAACTGTACAAGGTATCGTTGCAATCACGTTTTGTTTATATTGTTTACAGTGAAAGAAATTATTAAAATTGAAATAATATTTATATATAAGGGGTATTATATAGTTATACGGACTATGTCATATGCGCATGTCTTTTTATCATTTAATATAGGGTTGGAGGTTAAAGCTATTTATAGTGGAAATTAATTCAAGAAATTGTTATTATATTAACCTTTAGAGATTCAAGTTTATATAATATTATTTACAGTTAGTTAGTATAGTACATCAGTTTTTTCTGTTATTTTTTTTTTTGAAATTAACAATATAAGGTAAAACATCTTATTTGCAATAATTGATTTATAGAAATATTCTTAATAAATATATTATTAAACCTTGTAGAATTCAAGGAAAAATGGATTTGTCAACGGTAAATCATTTAAGATTAGATTTACTAACGAAGGAGATGGCTAATAAAATAAAACAAGTTAAAAAATTGATTAAGACTGAAGAGGAATTCATAAAATTCAACAAATTTTTTTAAAAAAGTGTTACATTATTTAAGAAATATTTTCAAAATATAGACAAAAAGAATAGATTTGTTTCCTATTCAAAATTAGAAGCACATTTAGTTATGCTTAAATATTATAAAGAGTAATTTAAGCATAGATATAAAAAAAGGTTTATTAATAAGAATAATAGAAAGACTTTAAAACAACAGTTAATGTGGGTGGATGATGAATCTTGTTTCAATAATCGATTAGAAACCGGTGCTATTGTAAATTATAATATAAAGGATCCAAAAATTTTTTTAAATAAAGCTTTTAGAAGTTTTGTAAAAAAAATTAAAAAATCCCTAAAAAAGTCTCTTATTAAATAAATGTTACTTTTTTTGCACATTTCATTAAGCGTCAAACTGGTGAAACGGATATAAAACATTTTACAACAAAAATTCAAACAATTGATTTAAATACTAATTTAAAAAAGTTTTATAATGAAAATATAAAAGACACAATAATATCGAAATTAGAAACTTATCAAGAACGGGAATCCGGCCTTGCACTTTATGAAATCATACAATTAAAGGTACATATTTAAAGGGTCTACATCAAGCGCTAATTCTTAAAATTTTGGTTTCGTAAGTCCGACATTTTATTTTTACTTATTTCATTTTAAACTATATGGACTATCATAAACGACCGGGCCATATCTCCCTTCGCAAAGAAAAGGGCTGGAATCATGAACTACGATGTACGATTGAAATATAAACTGCTTTCTTTTTACAAATTTCTGTTAAATACTGAGTTAATCTGATCCATTTTATTAGCAGAAGTGGCAAAAATCAAAATCATCAAAAAATACTTGTTTTAATTTTGAATTAACTTTGAATAGTGGAAAGAAAAACACGCTTACGATTAAATTGTTCAATTCGATGCAAAATGTACGACAGCTACACAGTAATCGTACGCAGATAGTCGATTTGAGTCGAACCATTCGATCAAAAATATAAGGTGCGTTCTTTTAAATACAATTCAATCAATCAGTTCAAGTTAATCCTGAATTGAAAATAGTATTTTTTCAATTTCTACCACTTCTACCAATAAAATGGATCAGATTAACTCAGTATTTAACACAAATTTGTATAAAGAATGCAATTTATATTTCAATCGTACGTCGAAGTTCGTGATTCCAGCCAAGAATTTTTCATTACCCTTTTGGGAAAATAAAAGGAATATTCCCTTTTATTTTCTTTCAATTTTTGTTATACGATTTTTTTGTATAGTTTTACAATTTAATACTTAACCTACCTTAATTTTACAACTTATATCTAATTACATTATATACTTATACACATATATATAGCTAGCTGCAATGTTTTACACATTCATTGATACTTAAACTTGTTAAATCAGTTAATTCTATTTTTATCTTTTGTTTGTTAAACGCATAGCTATAATATACTTTTACACATGATAAAGTCTTGTTCGATTCTTATGCACGATACACTCATTGTTCTTTTTTAACATTTTAACAAACGGCGAACAATCCTGAAGCACTTTATACGGACCTTCGTACACTGCACTTAATTTGTCTCCGGTTTCTTTTTTCACTAGATCAAGGTCACTGTCATATTTAATTGGATTTGAACTTTTATCATATGTCTGTTTACGATGCATTTTACTGTCAAGAAAATTTTTTTTGCTTCTTCACGTGCTCTTTGTAACCTATATCTTAATTCTAATGGATAATCAAATTCATTATAAAGAGGCTCTACACTATCAGTTAAATTGATGTAAATAACATATAATAAAACAGATTGTACTTCCTTGTTGTTCTTTTTTATTTTCTTATTAAACCAGTTTCGACTTTTCAGTCATCTTCCTAAAAAAGTAAAATACTTTTTATTGCACGATCAACCATGACAATGAATGTCTTAATCTAATTACTACCTACTTATATATTTTTTGTTCCTACCCTAATTATTATGTGTTGGTACTTTATTGAGGTCAGTCGGTTGTTTTGCTACCGCTGCATTTCTCAATATTATGATATAGCGTCCTATATCTAGCATTACCTAATTTACTAATTATTACATTATTACACATTATTACAGGTTGTTGTTATCGTCATTGGTTTTTTGTTTTCTTACAATGTTTATGCCTTTGGCAACTGTCACATTTCTTTACAAATTCAGAGATGCTGTGACGCTTATTTTTCGGCGGATTTGCCTGTCTCGAGCGCCACCTGTTTTTACAGACGAAAACAGGAAACCAAAACGGGTCCCAGGTAACACAATGGAGATACGGCTATGTTGTTGATTGCTTGTTGATTCGTTGTTATTAATTGCTGTTTGTTGTTCTTCAGTTGTCTTCGGAACGGAACTGATCACTAACGGAAATTTCGGCTCTTTATATACCCGCGGGACGGTCCTGCACGCCTTCAACATCGGTATGCGGTACTAAACGGTATGTTGTATTGCCGCGATTCCCGGTGCAATCGGTTGACGGTATAACTGGTTGCCGAACTCCCGGTGTTTGTTTATATTGTAAACAATGTCAACATAACCTAACTAATACTTGTCAACCAGTATAACTGGTTGACGGACAGCCAGTGATTGTTTACAATGTAAACAAATGCAACATAACCTAAATAACAATTAAATGCCGGTGCAACAAGTGTAAATACGGTAAGTACGGTACTTATTAATGACAATGTGCTAAACGGTAATCTATTTCAGGTTTTCCAGCGAAATCCCAAACGACGGCGATCAATGAGGGCGGTAAGTACTTGAAATATATACTATTGTATCAATTAATTCTTTTATTTTTCAGGCCAAGAAAAATGGGTTCATTACAATGCCTCGAAACATACATCTCCAAAAATATTGTTTCTTAATATAACTCATCAATCTTTGCAGTCCTGCGTGACCACTAGTTGTAGTAAATGAAAATCATTCATAATTAATTTTCTGGTATTTTGATCTGTTATTCTTTTTGTACTTCTTAATATTAAAATTTTGGCACATGACGACTTAGGGCGCATTCGAGTTGGAGCTCGGGTTACACGGAGCGAGCTCTACGTGCAATATTACGTTTTATTTCAGACTCCGAGGATACCCTTATATGTTTTATTTGGTACGGGTCATGTGCTCCGAGCGATCTCTAATTTCTCGATGCTCTCAGGGCTGGCGAAATGGGGACGGCGGGAAAAGTGCAAGATTGAACTATATAACCATACAATTCCAACCATCAAACAGCACGTGTTGATTAAATTATTTGTTATTCTTCAACGTTAATAGTTGCTTACTTAGTTTATAAGAGTTGTTATTTGTTATAATGAGCAGTGATTTAGTAACAATTGAAATCGGGAAATGTTCCTTGTGTGGCCTTATGGGAAATTTGGATTTTATCCAGAATCATTTTATAAGTCAACATGCCGAGAATTGCATTCAAGAGAGCGATATTGTTAGTAGTAAGTTGTAATAAAAAATCATCTATTCGTCAGGAATGTATTTGTGCTTCATTTTCAGATATTGAAGAGGAATCGATAAGTTGCATCAATAACGATTCAAAATGGTCCAAAGAACATACTTTACTTTTAATTCGTATGGTTGAAACAAATCAACCGCTGTTTGACACTATGACGAAGAAGCACGTATGGATTCAAATCGCCAACGAAGGGAATAAAGTGACTAACAAAATATTCACCTATGAACAGTTGGACAACAAGTGGAAAGGCTTATAAAATATAAAAAGATTAAAGATCATAACAATAAATGTGGAAACAATGCAAGGAAAAGGGAGTTCTACGTAATATAGACAACTTTATGAATAAAAAACCGGATATAACACCAATTTCCACTTGCAGTTCATTCAATGGACTTAGTATCCGTTAAATGGAAATTAATGACAATAATGTACAAAATGACAAAGGTAAGGAAAGATTTAAGAATCTAAAGATGTAAGAAAACTTTTATATGTATATATAATTGTTGCAGACGGTACGGATAACAATAATAAAGAACCCGTATCTGCATTCATGAGAAAAAGAAAGCGAGCCGAAAACGCCGTTGAAAAACGTCACAAGGAAAAAATTGAACGATTTGATTTCTTTTTGAAGCTTTACAAGATCTGGGTGGAATACCAAATTGGAAGGGAGATAGACGCCGATTTAACCGTTTAGAATAATTTTATATATCGAAAAAAAATATTCAAGAAAGAAAATCTTTTAAAATTCAATGCAGTTTTATGCCGACGTTTCAGGACAATTTATTAATCCCATCTTCAGGGCTGTATCAATACAAAATGGTCATTATATAAATATTGTAATACAAATGTAAGAAAAGTTTGACTCACCAAAAACTGTTTATGAAATGAACATTACATCAAATAGGCAAATTATAGTAAGATGGATGACGAATATAATTCGACAACACATACTAACTTATTAAATTGTTTAAAAAATATAACAACACAACAGATTAAAAACAAAATAAATTAATTAAAATGTGTAATCAATAAGTTAAAATAAATAAATAAATAAATAATAGTTAAAATGTTTAAAATTGATTAAAAGTTTGTAAAGATAAAATGGTACAACATACGATTAAAAGAGCTACAACAAAACTGAATTTGCCACGTAATGACGGATTTGAAATTAAAAAGTTACTATATGATCACCAATACTAATAATTAAAAATTAACTAAAATACATTGACTAGAATAAATTAAGCAACCAACTACTCATTAAATGCGGAAGGAACTAACCCAACTTCTTGTCAATTTTTGTTAAGAAAAAGTTTAGAACTAAACTTCTATTAGAACTTCTAAAAGAACAGAATATAGAAAAAAAATTATTCACAACGTAGAGTCCGAAAAGTTTTTTTCTCTTGAAGGTAATTATGAATTATTTCTTCTACTTCTTTATAAATAATGTCATATAACTAAATAAAATTGTGCGACTTTTGAGTCGATCTGGGTTGAACACTACAGAGGTGCCGTGGGACCAGGATATTCTCATGCTGATCATAGTTGAGAGAGTGTGTGTTTGTTTGTCTATTTTAACATAGGGCAAACGGGATTATGGATTCCACATATACAATACATTAATTTATATTTCTTTATTTATTGTATAGGATATTCGAAGGTTCCTAAGCTTAATAATACATTATGGGGGACCAAAATAAGGATACCGAAACAGTACCAGTGCCGTTCAGCGAGGAGGAAATTCCTTTGGCAGGACCTTCAACGGCTACACAAACCGACGAATCATTGCATAATGATACTACTTTGTCCGAAATAAGGCAACTAAAAGAAATCGTCGCTAAACAGCAAGAACTGCTTATGGAGTTTTGTGAAGGCCAGAATAAATTGAATAATTCTTTGGTGCATATGGTTCAAAATAGTGCTAATTCGAATAGGCAGACGAATGTAAGCGGTGAGTCAAACTCTGTACCGATTAATATCAATAATTGTTCTGGTAATCGCGATGGTGAAGGTGTACAAGCCAATTATTTTCCTGCTCAGGGATATCAGGAATTAGTAAATTCAATTGTAAGAAGACCATTTTTAACTCCCAATGATAAACCTAAATTTAACGACTCTTACAATTGTAACCCGGTAATTTTTTTTAAAAAATTTGACAATTTTTGTCGTTCTGCATTTATTTCTGAGCACGAAAAACTGACTGTAGTTAAGACATGTTTTGAGGATATCGCGTTAGATTGGCTTAATGTTCATGAGGACACATGGTTGAAATATGAGACTTTTTTGAAAGATTTTTTAAAATATTTTTGGTCAGAGTCCAAACAGTTACAATTACGAGACCGTTTGCAACATAAAAAATTTCGAGAAGATGGGAAAACATGGATGTCTGAAAGTAAATTAGAAATATTTCCGAACTAATTAACAGTAGGGCATTAACTAATATATCAAATTGTTCATTTTTGTTGAAATTTCAAACCATATAAATTGTTTGGTTTAAATTTTCAATAATACATAAAAAAATTAAATAATAAAAAATTGAAGATTAAGTATCACAAAACTTTTCGTTTTCATTTTAAATTAATTGCTTCATATTAAACAATAATAGGATAATAAGTAACATATCAAAATGAACCTTGTTCCTTGTACTTTAAAATCATGCAAATTATTTTGTATCAATATTTGATTAAATATGAGAAATTTGATTATGAAGATAATAGGGATGCGCGAGTACTTCGTTACGGATTTTGATATTTTCCGTATTTTTTATTTAATGGCTTCTAATTAAATAACAATAGGATATTATAAAATATACCAATTTGTTCTTTATTTCATGCTCTTTAAAATCATATAATTTGTTTTTAAAAATAATTTTATTAACAATTAGAAATTCCGTTTTGAATGTGGTGATGCACGAAAAATACAAAGTGTGACATCGTTTTTTGGTAACATTTATTTAATAACTTTTAACTAAATACCGTTATGTTAATGTTAAATATATCAAAACTTTCCTTTTTTGTTGTACTTTAAAATGATATAAATTGTTTGGTATAAATCTTTTGTGATTTTTCATAAATTGGATTATTAAAAATTTTAGATTCGCGCGCGTCTCATCTATTATTTTTAATCTCGCTTTAATACCTCATAATTAGACAACTATGGGATCATAAAATATATATCAGCTTGTTCGCCATTTCTGCTACTTCAAAATGATACAAAATGTTTTGTGACGCTATTTCCTCGGTGCCCTCGAGCGCCACCTATTTTATACATAAAAATAGGAAAATTCCGGTCAGCTTAGGTAACACAGATAGAGATACGGTATCCAGGGTTCAAGTAAAATAAAGACAACGTTTTATGAAATATTAAAATAAATCCTCTTTATAAAACAGTGTCAAAAGGTCATTAAAGTAATACAATACAAATCATAGTCAATACGGAAAGAAACCGGAAAAAAACATATAACATACAGGTGATTCTGTTTACGGAATAATATGCACGGTTGGTAAAAATGTCGGTTATGATAAAAATCAACTTTTGAAGACGAAAAATCAGACGGAGTGAAACAAATTATTTAGGATAGAGTGGCGAATGACATTAAATGTCCACCAGGAAAAGGCGTATGGCGTCACAGACGCTCACCAAAAACATATTTGGGGTATAGAGTGGCGAGTGACATTAAATGTCTACCAGAAAACGGCGTATGGCGTCACAGACGCTCACCAAAAAGGTATTTGGGATATAGAGTGGCGAATGACATATAATGTCCACCAGGAAACGGCGTATGGCCTCACAGACGCTCACCAAAAAGGTATTAGGGGTATAGAGTGGCGAATGACATAAAATGTCCACCAGGAAACGGCGTATGGCGTCATAGACGCTCACCAAAGGAGGGTTGGAGGGGGATGGTGTCTTATCAAAAGCTCAACACGGTGATTCTAATAACGGTCCGTAACAGAAACACGGTAGAGCGGAAGAAGCCAGAAATAAAAAGTACGCGAGGAGTCATACTTCTGTGACTGATATTCTGTGGTAGTAATTTCTTCAATGATTCACAATTATAAGAAGAGTATTTTTAATCATGTCTCTGGGAAAAAAAGAGTCTATGTATAAATGGAAAATACAATAGGATTCATAACTTAGATAGTTTCTAATAAGAGGCCAATTTAATATATTTATTGGGATTCTCCAAATGAACTTGTACAACGATTACGTTTATTAATGGCATCCCAGGCAGCTGGTAATAATTCTCATGTAAATGAAATAAATTCCATGCATGAAATTTTTTTATTACGGATTCTGAAAATAGACCCTAAATTGGGGGTAGTTTTATTCAACAATTTTTTTTAAAGTTCATTAAAGCCCCTAAAATTGACTTTGAAAGTCGAAATTTTCAAGGTTACGGAAAGTTGCAATATGGCAACTTCGGAAATAGACCACGCCTCCCGGCCATAAAGAGCCCTGAGTTAAACAAGGTTCGACAGAGGAGCGCACTTTGTTTAAATTCCCGGTTTGTTTGAATTTGAATTTCAAATACTTACGCGCTCAACTAATCTGTTTGAAAGAGTGTGCATGAACATAATGATCTTAACGCGTAAGACAGAGACAAATAGCCGAAAACGTTGCCGATTAGTAAACTTTCCGTAGATTTGAAAAGTGCTTTGGAAAATCTTTTTTTTCACCGTAATTAGTGGGCTAATATGAAAATAAAAAAAAATTGTCAAATAAATTTCATTCCTCTATCGAGACATATGGTTTATTTCAAAATCCCCGTTTCAGGCAAGTTGTCCATTGCGAGAGAACAATATTATACAATAGTCTTTTTTAAATCTCTCAATATGCAAGCGCACGTGTTTGTGTGTCTGTATACAGGGTGTTCCATTTCAAACCTGCCGCCGTAGAAATCTATAAAACGGGGTTTCAGAAAATTTTGAAATTTTGGCTATAAGGGTAAGTTAATAGAAAAATTCTAAAGTTAATAATAAGCAGCAAAAAAAAAACAAACTTAAAAATTTTGAAGAAAAAAGTGAAAAACGGAACGATGCTCGATCGAAAGATATTTTTTCTGCTCCCATTAAAAAACCACTTGAATATTCTTAATCAGAATGTAAAATTACGTTAATGGAGCAAATTTGAACCAATTCGGATGAATAGAAAAAAAATTATAGCGCAAATTGTAGGAAAATAGTGTGATTGCGAAGGTATATTTCCAGCGATGCCTGACTGATGGTGCCTGAATTTGCCGGAGCAATTTGCTTCGCAAATCAGCAATAACGCCACTTTTGCCATAAAATTTGCCTTATGCAACTCATTCATTAATATACTATTTCAGAACTAATAATTGGTATTTAATTAAGTTTTATTGTGTTAATTATTCTACATTTAACCACAAATGAACTATTGTTATATGGGCAGCGCTGTTGTGTAATGCCTACCGTTTTGCTTTCTAAGAGGCCGACTACAGTTCAAATCGCGTCGGATAAAATTTTTGTGAATCACTTGTGTGAAAACAAAATGGAACCAACTTTAGAAAATAAAAATCCCTCCAATTATGAAATAACTAATTTATTTATTTATAATTAAATATTTTAGACGCAAATAGGTAAAATATCGTAAAAAATTCGTATCGTAAAGGATTTTAATGTATTCGTAAATCAAACGTTAAAATAACCCTTACGATACTCATTTTTTAATATATGCAACTTTGTTGAAATACAAATTTATAAAATAATATAGTACGCATGTCTGACTTAAGAAGAGGAGCTAATAAGTCAAATGTTTAAAAATGCTCTCTTCTCCTTAAGACGTCAAATGGTGTACATGTACGATAAATACTTTGTGATTTTTGTCCATAAAAATAAGTTGAACCCTGAACAATAAATTCAGTAAAAAAAGGACCGGTTTTCATTCAATTTTCAATAGGTTATGGGCCCAGCCCCCTATTTGACTGAATTTCGTGAAAAAAATCGGAAAATAGAGACTTACGAAAACGTGGTTGTTTTTTTGAAAAAAAAAATCTGTGACGTAGTGAAATTCCTTTTAGTTGAAGGACTATCGGTAGTGTGCGTGCGTCTTCTGTTATTGTTATAAACAAATATGGCGGAAAGTCAAAGTTCGAATTTGTATATAACTGAAAAGTTGGTTGGTAGAGACAACTTTAACAATTGGAAGTTTGATGATAAGATGGCTTTGGTGCATGAAAACTTATAGCGGTGCATCGATGGGTATCCAGTTGGTGATACCAGTATTCCAAATGAGAGAATACGCTTGGACGAAAAAACGCTCGCCAAAATTTGTTTGATGGTAACACCAATAGCTTACTCTTATGTAAAAGCAGCGAAGACAGCTAAGGCGGCGTGGAATAATTTGTGCAGTGCTTATGAAGACAACGGTTTGTCAACAAGATTAACTTTGTTTCGTAGATTAGTACGAGTTAAATTGGAAGAATATACATCCATGGAGCATTACGTCAATGAAACGATGGCTACAGCAGAGAAGTTAGCAGATATCGGTCAGGCTGTGGATGATGAATTTTTGGGTGTAATTCTACTAAGTGGCTTAACAGCGGAGTACGACCCAATGGTCATGGCAATGGAAAACTCAGGTACAAAAATCACGAGTGATTTGATTAAAACAAAGTTATTGCAGGACGACAAATACGGCAAAGAGAAAAGTGAATCTGCTTTATTAGCCCGACGCAAACCACAGAAACAAGAAAAAAGGAACTTCAAATGCTATGGTTGTGGCATGACAGGACATTTTAAAAGCAATTGTCCAAAGCTAAGAAGTAGAGCCAAAACTCATGAAGCATTATGTGCATCAGTTGATTGTGGTGTTAATAACCGTGATTGGTATATAGATTCAGGGGCCACAGCACATATGAGTCACCATTGAGATTGGTTTTCAAAGCTTAAGGAAAAATCAGATATCGAAGTTACTGTGGCAAACAACCAAACAATTAGAAGTTCAGGAGTTGGTGAATTTTTCTTTAGATGGATGTACTGTGTATAAACAAAAAGGTTTTGTGGCAAATGGAGAAGTAGTAGTTACAGCAGCCGAAGAAAATGGTTTGTATAAATTGAATAAAGCTAAAGAAAAAGCATATCTTACAGCGCATTGTGACATGGAACGATTGTGGCATCGTCGACTTGGCCATTTAAACCAGAACAGCATGCAATTGTTGAAAGGTGGTATGGTAAATGGAATTTCTTAATCAACAACAAACTCTGAACAATGTGTTGTATGCTCATTGGGTAAGCAAACCAGAAAACCTTTTGAAAACAGTGAAAATCGTGCTGGAGAAAAATTGGAATTGGTTCATTCGGACATTTGTGGTCCGATGCCAAAGAAATCGTGGAGTGGTGTAAGATATGTGTTGACATTTATAGATGACTGTACCAGGAAAATATTTGTATATTTCCTAAAAGCAAAATCTGAAGTGTTTGAGAAGTTCAAAGAATTCCATGTGGTGGTGGAGAACCAAACTGGTTGCCGTTTAAAGAAACTTAGAACAGATAATGGTACGGAGTACTTAAATGACAATTTCGAACAGTATTTGCGAGGAAAAGGAATTGTTCATCAAACTACAATACCGTACACCCCGGAACAGAATGGAGTTGCGGAGAGAGAAAATCGTTCGCTTGTAGAAATGGCAAGATGCATGATTCAAGAAGCCAGTTGTGATGAAAAAATGTGGGCGGAGGCAATAAATACTGCAGCGTATTTGAAAAACAGATCGCCACACAGAACTGTAAATGGAATTCCAGAGGAACTATGGACAAACAAGAAGATAAATTTGCAGCATCTCAGAGTATTTGGTTGTGTTGCATACTCTCACATTCCTCATCAACAGAGAAAGAAATTTGATCCCAAGAGTCAACCATATATCTTTGTTGGTTATAGCGAGAACTCAAAAGGATATAGACTTTTTGACCTAAAACGCCCAGGAAAAGTAATCAAGGCTAGGGATGTAATTTTCTTTGAAAATCAATTCAAAATCACTATTGAGGGAGAAGAGGAGGATAAAATAAACATCCTAAGTTTTCCGATACTCGAAAATAACTCAAAAACAGAAAACATACCATCATTTGAGGAACAACAATTTGTGAAAGAAAACGGAAACCAAAATCAAGATAGTGAAAATTGTATTGAAGAAAGTTCGGGTGACGAAGAAGAGTTTAGTGAAGCTCAAACGGATGTAATAAATGCACAAAGTGAATCGGTAATAAAAGATAGTGTTATAAATGAATGTGAAGAGGCAATTAAAAATAGCAGTGCGGATTTGTTACTTATTGTGCAATAGCAAGCCCTAGTGTACCGTTAACAGTTAGTCAAGCTTTGAATGGAGCTGAAAAAGAAAATTGGAAGGCAGCAATGAATGTTGAATATGAGGCAATGTTAAAAAATAATGCGTGGGTGCGTGTTCACTTTGAAAGATAATGAAACAGGTGAAAACCGTTACAAAGCTCGCCTTGTGGCGAAAGGTTTCACGCAGCAATATGGCATTGACTATGATGAGACATTTTCCCCTGTTGTGCGTAATTCGACCATGAGATTATTGTTTGCAATGTCTGTTATATTAAATTTAAGTATTGACCATGTTGATGTATCAACAGCTTTTTTAAATGGTAAATTGACGGAAAAAATCTTTATGTATCAACCAGAAGGGTTCATAAACGATAATAATAAAGTTTGTTTGTTGCAAAGAGCCATTTATGGCCTAAAACAGGCTTCTAGAGTCTGGTACAAACGGGTTGAAGAAGTCTTGTTAAAAGCTGGATATTGCAAATCACAGTTCGAAGCTTGTGTATATTATAAACGTGTTAATGAATGTATTACCTTTGTTACTGTTTATGTTGACGATTTTTAAATTTTTTCGAATAACGAGGCAGAAAAATGTAAACTTAAGACCACCTTATCGAACCATTTTGAAATAAAAGACTTGGGCAATGTCAAGCGGTGTTTAGGATTAAATATAAAATCAGATTGTGATAATGGTGTTCTTATAGTAGATCAGAATCATTACATCAGTGAATTAATAAATAAGTTTGGTTTAAAGGATGCAAAAGAGGTTGCTACACCAATAGAAGCAGGCCTGAAACTTGAAAGAGGCAAAGAATGCGATACTTCTATTCCATATCAAGCCCTAATAGGCTCGTTAATGTATTTGGCCATTAATACAAGGCCTGATATAGCTTATGCGGTGAGCTACCTAAGTCAGTTCAATACATGTCACACGAATGTTCATTTCAAACATGCTAAAAGAATTTTAAGTTATCTCAAAGGGACATTGAATTATAGTTTAGTATTCAGAAAACAGAGCATTAATGATATAAAAATTTGTGGTTTTGCTGATGCCGACTGGGCTAATGACCAGGTAGATAGAAAATCATACACAGGATACATATTCAAACTTGCAGGAAGTGCTATCTCTTGGGAGGCTAAAAAGCAACAAACAATCAGTCTTTCGAGCACTGAAGCTGAGTACGTAGCTATTAGTCAAGCATCCAAAGAGGCAGTATTTTTGAAAAACATACTGAATGAATTAATTGGAGTAAATACAAGTATTAGATTGTACAATGACAATCAGAGCGCTCAAAAACTAGCATATAATCCTGTATTTCATAACAGAACCAAACATATTGAAGTAAAATATCACTACATAAGAGATCTAGTGGAACAGGGAATTGTAGAATTAAATTATTTGCCTACACAAGAAATGATTGCCGATGTAATGACTAAGGGACTACCAAAAATAAAACACGTTTTCTGTACAACAAATATTGGCCTCGCTCAAAATTAAAACTACAATGTTTTTTTTTGTTAGTGTTATTATGTTAAAGAGAAAATGTTTATGTGAACATGAGATACTACATTAAGGGGAAGTGTTGAAATACAAATTTATAAAATAATGTAGTACGCATGTCTGACTTAAGAAGAGGAGCTAATAAGTCAAATGTTTAAAAATGCTCTCTTCTCCTTAAGAAGTCAAATGGTGTACATGTACGATAAATACTTTGTGAATTTTGTCCATAAAAATAAGTTGAACCCTGAACAATAAATTCAGTAAAAAGGACCGGCTTTCATTCAATTTTCAATAAACTTCAATATATATAATATATGTAACTGTAATAAAAAATGTAAATCCGATCTCTTTGTTTTTTTTTTCTCTACTAACACACAAACAAAATTAAACAAACGATATATTTAAATTACCATATGTGTGTCAGAATAAAAGGAATTCAATGCAAAAAACAAGTAAATAGAGGCCACTTGTTTCTTAAACTTATAAAAATTTACATAAAATAAAATACAGGCGCCAATGCATTTTTTTAACCTGATGCTGATGACACACTTTATCAGTTTTTTCGCACACAGGTGTGTGTGTGTGAGAGAGAGAGTGCACTCGGTACCGATGCTCGGTGGCGGCAGCCACTGAGCTGGTGGTAGTTCCAGAGACCACAACCCCCAATCCAATTAACATCCAATACCCCAACCACCATACACAGTACTCTTCCCTCATTAGCAGTACCCATCAACAAAAAATGTAAATTTATGCTAATTAACACCTATTACCTCACTTCTATATTTTGTCCACTCCCCCCATCCCAACTCCTCCTTCCACACCGATTTTTTTTCAACCCCACCGTCACCGGGGACCATTGTCATCGCCATCTATCGCATGTTCGATGCACCACTGCGCCAGTCCCCTCACTGCCCCACTACGTATATCTGGTCTGGTAATCGTTAAAACGTTGCGGAGGCGGAATGCAACCTAAACGGCATTACTTTGATCTGAAACAGCCCTTTTCCGGGCACGGTAAAGGCGGTGATCGGTTTAGTTTATTGAACGGCAGTGGGTATGTGTCTTTATGTGGCGCCTTATTTACGCTTATTTAGAAACTCAGCTGAATCCCGTTCCTCATGCTTTTCAGACTCTGGGCCAAGGAAATTGGCTTTACCTGTGAGGGTGGGCCTTCGATCCGGATGATATGCACATTGGCGGTCTTATTGACCACTTATCTGGCAACAGTGATCTTGTTATTTTGGAAATCGAGTGCAATCTTCCTGGATTTAATCTGGTCCACACCTATAAAAACTTCTTGTGGTAAACCCCGTAGGACATAGATATGAATTTTTTCCCGGTGATACTCTTTTTGATGTTTACCATTTTGCGTACAAGCTCTCTTTGCCTACTGGCGACTATTGCAGCTCCCCCGATACAGCACCGAATCGGTACTCCAGTCGTAGCAATATATTCAGCTGCTGCTTCGCTGATATAGGACAATTCGGCGCCGGTATCAATCCGACATCCGCTTGTCGAGCCCTTAATCTCGCGGTTAAGTTCGCTTCCTCCTGAATAGGTGTGGGATGTCGGTGAACGAACTCCTTCTGATCTATAGCCGTTATTCAGGGAGCGGTTGTTGTTCAGGAACAACGAGGCCAATTTGGGTGGTTGCTTGCCTAGATTGTGCGTGGCGGTGATTAAGAATATGCCATTTATGTCATCTTCATGGAATGAGCTCTCTTGGAGTGTAATCAGGGTGTAATTTTGATATTCTTTTAATTAATTGAGGTAAGTGATTGCCCATTGTCAATGGCAAAATATGCTCCGCAATAAAAGCTGACATTAAAATATCCGCTTTCTTTAAAGCTATGTCTAATGAGTTTTGTTTTTGGAAAAATGGCTCTAGGGATGTCTGGGTTTTAGCAGTTGCTTTCATTTTTGTGTGGCTTTCTCGTTTATACTTTTTACTCATTTTTCACTGGGCAATTCACGGTACAAAATAATTTACTCGGACACCACCTGATTTACTCTTAAATCAGAATATTAGATTCAATTTAAGACAACTCTCAAAATTTTTGAAAACTCAATACGAATTCACTGCAACGAAATATCTATAGAGCACACGGGGTATCTTGGGCTAGTAGCGGGGCACACGGGTTTAATTCCAGGAGTCTTAAATATTGCCTTGACTGACAGAGCCTGCTGAAATAAACTGAACTACAAATGACACTCAATATTTCATCAAAGAATCAAATTTATTAGTGTACTGTTTTATGGCATTCAATATTAAATTTAAATACGATATTTGTGTGGATATTGGGAAATGTGTATATGTAAGGAAAATGGTTTATTTCACAGTATTTTCTCATACAAATTTCTTTAACACGGAAAGTAAAACTGACATTGACGGATTCCCAAAATTATACGATCAAACGAACTTACCTGTGAAGTTCGATCGAAATTATACGAGGCGCCTCATCCGAAGGATCAATTTACTCGCAGTAGCGCCGATCGGTGCTAATGGCACAGAATTTAAAGTTAAACTTTAAATTTTCCCGCCAGTCATCATCAACTTCGTGTGGCGCAACCCATCTAACGGTGAATATTGAAAAAAGGGGAATTCAACTACTCTGTAAGGGTATTGGGCAGGAAATGATCTTTAGGATTAGGCTCCTTGTATAATTACGATCCAACTTCACAGGTAACTTCGTTTAATCGTATAATTGTACATCGGCGCCTCATCCTTCAGAATCAATTTATTTGTAGATATTCAAAGACTCAATATTGCAATTTCAACCAAATTGTGTTGAATTGCAAAGAAACAACAATTTGTAAAAACACAGGTACATGTACTTATTTCGACTTGCACAAGAAAAATGCTAATTAAAACTTTTTCAAATATTCTAATAAAACACCAAAAAATAGTTTAACATTTGTTTAAAATACTAAATGCGAAATCAAAACTTGTGTGTAAAGGTTTATTATAAACTTTCGCTAACGTCTCTGAATTCTGAGACCATCCGCCAGTTCTCCGAATAACATCCAACGACATTCCATTTCGGTAGACAGCGGATGTAGATGCGTGACGTGTAGAATGTGAAGAAAATAAAGCAACATCCAACCCCGTTAAAGATATCGTAATCTCTCTATATTTGAGAGAGTTGTTAATAAAAGGCTGCAATATTATAACAATAGATTTTAGTTTATTAAAGTCTGTTTAAGGTATAGGTCTACTTATTAACTAACTTAAAAGTACTACTTATCTATACATTACACTTTGCATTGAAAGAGGTGGACAGTTGAGTGGTAATTGATTAACTGCTAAAAAGACGCTGAATATACTTAAGTTCATTGCTATTAGTTTTTGCTGATTGCTGATTGCACATAATTCGATGTAATAGAATTATACTTTTTCTACTACCACATAAAAAAATGTATTTTGACAACTTAGCAACAAGCGTGAAAGCGAAAGTAAGCATTCGAGTTCCTTGGTTGCTAGCTACGAAAGTGAAACTTTCGCAACTAGGACGGAAAAATAAAAATTTAGTTTTAAACAGGTTTTTTATTTTTTTCTATAAATTTTAATTATTTATTTACATTAAATGTCATATTGCAATTAGAACAATTATAGAGATTAACAGATGGTATTCCACTTTAGTTATTTTCTGATTTTTTCATTGGAACATTATTTTCCAAATCAATAACATTAGAATTAACACTTTGAACCGAGCTTTGTACTGTTATTTCATTGGTTTCGGTAGTATTTGTTGTTGAAGAATTTTGTAAATTTTTTTTAGAAATTTCCATTTTATTACTATGAGATTCTGCAATGTACCCTTCAGCAAGAGAAGAGGATTTCCATCCTCCATGTCTTTTTAAGTCCAAAATACCTCCTGAAGCATTTGCAAGTAGAGTAGCCGATGTACGTCTAAATGAATGACCGGTGTATTTATTTGCATCTTCGATTTTTAAAAATGTGGCTATTTGTTTTGGTACATTTGAAATTGTGTGTTTTCCTATTACTTGATTTACACATCTCCCTCGTTCATAACGATAAAATAGTCGTTCATCTTGAGCTTTACTTGGTCTTAGTTTAATGTAATCTTTTAAAAATTGTGCATAAGAAATCCCATCTTTGTTGTTGTCTGATATAACAGAACTTCTTTTAATACTATTTTTTGTTTGTAATATTTTTACTACTGCCAAGTCATCTTTAAATTCTACGTCTTTTGACTTCAATTTATGTATTTCATCCGTTCGACAAGCTCCTGCTACTCCCATTACTGCAATAACTTTCATTGCTAAATAGCTCGAATTTGGTGCTTCAGAAAAAAATTTTGTTATTTCTTCTTTAGAAAATATTTTAGATTTCTTAGCCTCATAACCATCATTTTTTCTTTTTATAAAGGCTATTAGTTTTTTAAATTGCGAAATATCTATATTTCTGTTGATGCAGATACTCAATTTCAACATTGAATATATTGACCACAATGTGGAAGGTGATAAATTTGCTGATTTTTTAAAAAAATATGCCAACATTACATTTTCATTTACTTCCAAAGCGTTTTTGTTAGCTAACCATTTTAAAAACATTTCGTAAGCTTGGTTATACCTTGCTTTGGATTTTTCTGGATATAAAGACCCGCAAGCAATGTTTGCAGATTCTTCTATACTGTTTGTTGTAGAAGAGGACATTTTTAATATATAGTAATGTATTTTAATAAAAATTTGTATTTGACTTTTGTTTTTATTTATTAAGTTGCTATGGAAAACATTATTTAAAGCATGACAGCCTTCTTACTAAAATAATTGTATTTAATCATAAATCTTCTATGATTTTAAATTTTTAAAGTCATATTTTAGTTATAATAAATAAATTTTGCTTATTTATATCCTGAACTATTAAATGGTAGTAGAAAAAATCTAATGCATTACACGATGCGAAAGACCTTTTCGATGTTCGGAGGTTTTAAATGATCTCGGCTTCCCCTCGATCATTTAAACACCACCTCGCATCGTAAAGTAAACTTTCGCATCTAATAATGTAAATAACTATTATCAATTTAAGGGAAATAGGTATTATATGCCTAATAAAATTACTAAGTCAGTGTCTGTATATCACATTACGAATCCACCTGCTTAACGTATCCTTAGATGCAATACGATGGGGTTTTGCGGCTGTCAAAAATAAAAAATCTTCTGGTGATTCTCTCAATGATACCGTCTTACTGAGATAACTTTTTAAAGTTGACGCCACACACAATTCAATTTTTTGTCTAAAAAACGGTATTTAAAAACATGGCTGACCCCGGTACAATTACCTAGAATTTATTGCTTCAAACACCAAGTGTAAAAATCACCTAGAATCGGTTATCGTAGGAAAAATAGAAATATTAAGTACTTTCTCACTTGACTTAATTCTAACAATAAACGATATTGATCACCGGCTTACACTCTTACACTATTCCTTTAAATGGAAAATTTTTAAACTTTTTTAGTAATTATATATAGTACTTGCCTTAGAAAACACTATTCCTCAATACTTGTTTATTTATAAGGCCATAATAGACTATTTTGTGAAATAAATTTCTTACAATTTGTCAGAGTGATAAAGTGGTCCAACCGCATTGATACTGAAAAATAAATTATATGTATTATATACTAATGTTATAGGAAAGCTAAATAGTGTGCATAGTTTGATATTGCATTAGTGTGATATTGCTTCACTTTTGAGTGGAAAAAGCAAATATCGATTCGTCTCCTAGAATAGAGGCGGACTCCATTCTTTGAA
>OZ005762.1:4161668-4176938 GCA_963930825.1 Silvanus unidentatus
ATACCAGTAGTTATCTTGGGGTGATACTGTGACCCGATGGCGCTTCTGATGGCACATACCATCAGCAGAGACCATCCAATAGGGGGGTCTCCAGAAGGTCCTACAAGAATTTCTACAAGAAGTGCAAAAGAAGTCTTGTACACGGTAAGACATTCCTAGTCACATGTGATGGCATGTATCCATCCTCAGGGCCCATTCAATAAGGGTGTGGTAGGGGGATGATCTCCAGAAGGAGACGGTCCACCAAGAAAAAGTAGAAGAACTTCTTCAAGAGGTGCGCTGCAGAAGAAGTCTTGTATATGAGCACGCGCGCGTACACACGCATTCATCACGGTATGGGTATGAGGGATGTTTTCCTTGTTGGTGATGGACACATAGGCGCGCACGCACACACACACGCACGTACGCATACAAGACTTATCCAGCCAAGGCCAGGGTAGGCTGGTCATCTCCAGAGTATTGTAGAAGAGATTTAAGAAAAGGTGTTGGTGATGGATAGAAATTTAAAAAGGAAAACTAGAAACTAGTGTAACATTTTACCAATAGATGTCACTAGTGAAAAATTGATTTTTCTTGTACATATACAATAATCGAATTTATTTCGGTATGGATCAGGCTGGGCTGGGCCGGGCCAGGCTAGGCTGGGCTGGGCTATTGGAGAATTGATTGATTGATTGATTAGTTAATTAGTAATTTTGGGTATTTATTGAAATATTTATTTAGTAAAAAGTGACCAACATTATCTAGTGACTGCAGCGCGATTCGAACCTGTGCTATATCAATGCTACTTACCTACAAATACATTACATTTACCACTAGGCTAATGAGATCATTTAAATAATTCTGTAGAAATAACATAGAACATCTTTCCATTTTTGTTTTAGAACACCATGATATTTAAATTTAAATTTAAATTATGCGCATAAGAAATCTGTGACATTTAATTTAAGAGGAGGGGCTGTACTAGGCTAATTATAGAGTAAACAATGGATTATTTGAAGAATATTTATTAATATAAAACATTATATGTATTATTACATGACATAAGTTTAATCAAATACTTAATTATACTATATTGGTGTTACTAATCCAAGAATTATGTGTATTATCGAAGCCTAACCATTTAACAAATACTTTATTTTTATGTCTTTTTAAAATTTTTTCAACCAAATACACATCTGGGTATTTTACTTTTTGTAATTGTTCTTTATAGAAACAGCCAGCTATATCATGATTCTTACTATCTTTTAAAAAATAAGTAATTGGGTTAGTAAGATTCACTTTTTGAATTTTAAATATCTCTGTAGACCAATTAGGTAAATATTTTTTTGCAAAGACCCCTCTTACTTTAGATATTCTAACGTGATCCCCCACATTAAATTTAATATTTTCAAAGTCAACCATTTTTATGTTATTGTAGGCTGTATTTAATAAGTGTTTTTCATGTTTTTTTTTAACATCTATTGGTTTCATTCCAATTGTTCTATGTTTTTTAGTGTTATATTGTAAGATAATCTCAGGTAAAATTTTAATCCATTTATAATGTCCATATAGATTGAATTTTTTCCACATCATTGTTTTCAGAGTTCTAATGACTCTCTCAACAATTGACGCTTTTTTCTCACTAAATGTATTGTAATGATTTACATTATACTTGTATAACATTTTTTTAAAATCTTTAGATATAAATTCTTTCCCTTGATCAGTTTGTAAATTTTTTGGGCATTGATTTTTTAGTATATTTTCCATATTATTGGAAACTTCTATAGTCGATTTTGATTTTAATGGATATGCCCATACATATTTAGAAAAACAGTTTATTACAATTAGGATATATTTATATCCATTATTTTCTTTAGCGTATGGAATCATTTCTACAAGGTCAGCTTGAAATAAATCATTTAAGCCTTTTAATATCACTTTGCGTCTTTTAAAATTAATTCTTGCTGGTTTATGTAATTCATTAACAACATATTCTTTTGTACTAGTAATAAATTTTCTTTTCATGGTATATCACTTTATTCAATAATTTTAGCTTCTTGTAACTCTTCTATAATGGATTGAATTTCATTTGTGTGACCTGTATTTCCAGCTGTCTGAGATGCTATTAATAAACGTAAACGGTCAACTAGCTCATTTATATCATTCCAAAATACATAATCTATTTTGTTATTATTTGCTTCCATTAGTAATAACCCTTTACCACTTGTTATTGGAGCAATTATATTTTTATACTTTTGAGATTTGGAACCAACAACTTGTTTATTTGATTGATAAAACCTTCGTGATGCATTCGTTTTATATACAATAGTTTGATAGTTCTTTATATCATTTTCTGAATAATGTTCAGGCCTTTTTTTAAATAATAATTCATATAGACCGGGTGTACCTTTGTATTTTTTATTCTTTACATATATATCTGCACCATCTATGATTAATTCAGAATTTCCAATAAAAAATTTATCTTGTGCGGGGTTAAATCGAACTCCATACCTATGATCAAAATTGTCCCCCTCATCTTCCAACATTGCTTTAACATATCTTTTTGGTAATTCATGATATTGATCTAGATATTCATTTAAGGATGTTGCTTTTATTTCCTCAAATCGATCTTTAAATGGTTTTTTATCATTTTGATTTTCTCTACTTGTACTTGGAGTGTTATTATCCTCAGTATCACTTTTTGATGAACCTTTTGAATTAATTCGTTTTAGTATTGAAAGTTTCGATTCACTAATATTGTGTTTATTTGTAATTCTATCGATTGTTTCATTATTAGGGTTTTCGTCTTCATCATTTTCATCTTTTATTTTAAGTAATTTTTGGGGGATTTTCAATTCATCTTCAATGTTTTTTAAATGTTTAGTTACAGGAGAAAATAAATTTGCTTGCATGGTTTCATTCTGTTTTAAAAGTTTCAGTTTTTGTTTAATGTTTTTCCTTTTTGTAACTAAATGTTTTTTTAGATCTGTTTCTTTTGATTTCATTATTTTTAATTTACCTTAATTACAGATAGCCTCCTTTAAAAGAATTAGTGTATAACAGAATAGGTATGAAACTGGTTTCAAACAGGTATTTAACAGCTTTTTAACAGTTTTTGAATAGGTTTTTATTGACCAGTTCTAACTTTACTGAAGAAATCTATACTAGATATGAAGGAATTATACTTTTTCCAAGCTTATATATTGATCAAACCCCTTTCTATATCGACCGTTTTGTATTTTATAATCCTTAAATATTGAAAGAAACCCATATGGATCTTTCCAACAATTGGTACATAACCATTTAAATGTATCAAATTTCATGTCACTACCAACATGATCTAAATAAATATGTTTCAAATTTAAATCATCCTGTTTAAATAAAATAATTACATTTGAATTATCTCTAATTAAGTGTTTACTTATTTTAGCATAAGATTGACAAAGGAAAAAACAGTCTATATTATAGTGTCGTCCCATACTAAAGTATTGTCTTATAATATCTTGACCTTCAGAAATGACGTCATCGAATATTACTATTGAGTGTGGTTTTGTTTTACATGGTTGAATGATCTGCTCACTAGAATTATATGCATAATAATTTACATCTTTTATTGGTTTTAATAGTTGTTCAATATATTTATATTTAGGTTGAAGTAAAGATTTTGAATATATGTAAACATTTTTAAATTTTAAACCATTTATATCATCAATTAATGATATCATTACATTTGTTTTTCCACATCCTGATGGACCTACGACAATAGCACGCATAGTGGTGGGGAACAATGGACCATGTTTACTTTGAATTTCTTTAATAAAATCATGGTTTTCAATATTTAAAGTTACTTTTTGTTTTATGAATTTCATTTTTAACTAGTTGTCTATTAATATAGGATGATCATTTGAAACTAATATAAAAGTATAAAATCCATTCATTTTATTATTATTATTATTTTAGACATTGAGTTAAAGTATCATGAAATATTATCATTATAGTGGAGGTGGTTTAGTTAATTCATTGATTAACAAATTACCCATAGAATTACATATTCCTGGTTATAAATTTTGTGGTCCAGGTACTAAATTAAATGAACGTTTGGCTAGAGGTGATCGTGGTATAAATATTTTAGATGAAAGTTGTCGTGAACATGATATAGCATATGCAAACCAAAAAGATATAAGGGAACGACACAAAGCTGATAAAGTACTTGCATCTACAGCCCTAAAACGGTTCAAATCATCCTCAACACCCCTAGGTGAACGATTAGCTGCATTAGGGGTTGCTGGAATTATGAAAGCTAAAGTACACCTCGGAATGGGTATTGGAATTCAATCAAGACGAAAAATACAAAAATCTCTCAGTTTGTTAAATAAAATAAAAAGAGTGTTGAATTCAATTGAACATGATTTAATAGTTTTAAATAATATAAAAGTTAGGAGGACATCGAAAAAATATTCTTTAAAGAATTATAATATTCAAAACTTACATAAATCATTGAATAAAACTAAACAATTTTTAGATTCAATTGATAATTGTTTAAGAAATGGAATTTAACCAACATTATTTTAGAATATAATTACATACAAAAATAAAAATTGTTTTATATTTAATAAATAACTATAAATTAGATATTTATAACAAAATTTAATAAAAACATAAATAGTATTGAATTGATTATGGTAATGATAGGTTGGTCTCTATAAATTTAATAATTTTAATTATGAGAACCATAAAGAAGAAATTAAATAAAAGAAAACATATTAAAACTTCAAGTTTAAAAAGAAAAAGGATAAGTAAGAAATTAAAAAGTTTTCAAAATGCCCTTTCTAATATTAAAAAAAGCATATTACTAGTGAAACCAAAAACAGTAAATGATACAATACAAGTTGCTTTGAAGAAAGCGAAATCTACAATTAATGGAAAAACAATAAGAAAACCTCGTATAATAAAAGTACCTAAAGTTGGTGGAGTTTTACCACTTATACCTATATTTGCTGCCCTATCATCACTTGGGGCACTAACAGGAGGAGTTTCAGGAATAGTGAAAGCAATTAATAGTGCTAAAGAAGCAAAACAACAATTAGATGAGGCTAAACGTCACAATCAAACTATGGAATCTATAGCTATTGGAAAGGGGTTACACTTAAGACCGTATAAAAGTGGTCATGGTCTTTTTTTAGGATTCAATACAAACCAAAAAAACAAAAAAGGGTAATATCAAAAGAAAATTATATTATGAATAAATTACCCAACAAACCTTTAACAAATTTTGAATTATTACAATATGCTAAGGATATGGAAATTAAACATTTTCGTGGGGTCTTTATGCGTGATCAATTACCTAAAAAAATTTATAAAAATGAATGTGGAATTATTAATTTAGATAGTTCAAAGAATAATGGTACACACTGGACTGCTTACAAGCGAAGTAAATCAAAAATAATCTATTTCGATAGTTATGGTAATTTACGACCACCATTAGAAATATTAGAATATTTTAAATCAAATGGTCCAGTTTATATTACATATAACTATACAAGATATCAACACTTCAACACCTTTAATTGTGGACATCTATGTTTAAAATTTCTAATTAACAATAGTAATTAAACATTTATTTAGTTATATATTTTGTTTTTTTATTAATTTGTTTATTATTCAATACAATGCCAGTTCCTATAAAAAGCGTACCCTGTGTGAGATGTGGTGGTGAAAATGACCTTGAACAAGAAAATGACAGAGTTTGTTGGGTATGTAGATATAAAGAATTTATGAGTTCTGCTGGAGAAAAACATCCACGTTTTTAGGTATATTTATAACAGATATTCATTTTATATGTATGTATAAATTGTTTTATAGAATATAATATGAATTTAAAATAAAAAGAAATATTTAAATTATACAAAATAATTTATTTTATTTGAATTACATTTTTTAATATAGGAGATATAATTTGTTCCAAATATTTCACATATTTTTTAAATATTATAGGGTTAATTATGAGGGAAAGTTCTTGAATTCGTCGTTTAAAATGTTCTCTATCAATAACTGAATTGGTCCATTGTGATCCATTTCGAGAATATTGATAAGCGAGTAGCCATGTGTACATGATATGTATTTCTATCGATTCTTTAAAAGTGACTTTTTTCTCAATTTTCTTCATATTCATATTAACAGATGATTATAAAATGAGTTTTATATTTATTATTCCATTAAACTTGAACTTGACCTTGTTTTATGAGAACAAAAATAAACATATATAGGTCGAGACATATGTGTATGTAACTTGATATAATAATAAATGAACTTATTTTTTTTAAACACTTTTTACTTTTATTTATGAAACTCTAGCCAATGATAAATGAAATATACATTTTCCATGGCACAATTTAGATTATTAATTAGATGTTTATTACAATGAAATGATTTTAAGAATGATTTCAATTTGCCTAATGATGGACATTGCTCTTCATCATCTTCTACATTTGTAATGTCATTTTTTAAAAATCTTCTTAACCATTTCTCTTTTTGTAATCCTTTAACCATAATAACCTCATCAGATGAAATTACTTCTTTTAAATAGGACTTTATTTCTTCAATATTTAATATGTCTTCACTTTGAATATCTGGTGATAAATAATCCCATCCAAGCCCATGTATAGTATTGGTAGAGTATTGTATGTGTTTTTTCATTGTTACACTTAATGAGTGGAAATTATTTGGATATTTAATAAATTTAACCCATGAGAGTTTTGTTTTTGTGTTTAGAAATGCAATTTCTCGAACAATAAAATTTAAGTTTGTGTGTTGAAAACCTTGCACATCAATTATAAACATTTTTTTTTTTGGAATGATGAATTTAAAATTACTTCTGGTTAGTACTATTTCTCATTTAAAACTAAAATTAGATAAATTTCAATTGATTAAATAATTTATTGGTTTTCCCCACTCCTTATTTATTAAAAATTAAATATAAATTAATAGATGAAATAATTCATATTACTATATCATTTATTTATTTATTACAAACCCATATTTATAATAATTTTATTAATAATTGTATTTTAGGTAATATAAATTCCAATAAGCGTTTAATCCGTTTTAAATTAAAAGATGTAGAGAAACATTCACATGTATCTGGCCCACTCGTTGCACAATTGTTGGACCATGCACATCTTTTAAAATGATTCCCATGTCGATTACAAATAATTTCTTCCATCTCATATATTTGTAATAATTTTCGTATGACATCTATTTGTTGTATAATTGTTTTCAGTTCTTCTATTGTAATACACACATTTTTAATATTCTTATATTCACCCATTCTCTCTCTCTTATATGTATAAGTTCCCATTCAATTTATTTAAACAAACTAATAATATTTCTTAAATATCTTTGAATATATAGGTATAATCCTATACATTTTTTACTTTATTACAACTAGTCTAACATTCCATATGGGTATGTTTCAGTATAAATATAGTTTACAATTCTTTTATCATCATGAGGACTGAGAGCAATTTTATTCTGTTTAATTGAATATACTTCATGTTTATTAGATCTTATTAAATTTTGACTAACATTCATTGACTTGTTATAAAATAAACAATTATAATAATCTTCAAATGTAATTTTTCGTAATGCTGATGCTTTAATTCCTTTAGCTTTTTTTACACAATTTATATTATTATATACTTTAAATGAATACATTTTTGACTTAAGTCCAACAAATTCTTCCATTATTTGCCCACACAATTCATCTTTCATATACCCAAGTTTCTTTTTATTTTTTAGTGGTATATTGTAAACATTTTCTGGTGGATAGTCTGATGTATCAAATCTATCAATGTCTTCTTTCATATGTTCATATATGTCATTAACCTTGAATTGATAAATCAATGAATCGGTATCTGTGTATAGTAATTTGGCATTATTATGTCCAAATTTCTTTAATACATATTGGTAGTGAAAGTCATATAAAAATGTTTTTGAAATATCTAAGACACAAAATCCAATGTATATAGGTTTGTTAAATTTAACATTTAATCGTTGCATTTCAATTATAACCATATTATTATCAAAAATTGTGCAACTATGAAAATTGGGTTTTGCAATTAGAGTTTGAGCTCCATATCTTCCACCCCATTTTGTTACTATCTTCACATCCTTATATTTTCGTACTGATTCAATTGTCTTTCCAAAAAATGAGTTATTCATTAATTTAAAAAAATTTTTTTCAAATTCATTTTTACTATTTTGTCTAAGCATTGTATTAAGATCTATATATGGTTTTATCCAACGAGATTGTGTAAATTTAAGAATTCTATGGATTTTTTTCAATTTCAACCCCAAATTTAAAACTTGCTTTAAATTTATATAATGTATTACATAATTTTTTTTATCATAAAAAGTAGTGAGTAATTTTTTAATTTTATTGTTTGCCATGGGTGGTACCATATGTTCAGGACATAATGGTAAATCTTTATGCGACTCAAATAGAGTTTTTGGATATTCAAGATCTACTTCAAATATATATCCATATTCAGATTCATCAGATATACATAGAATTGTATCTATATTAAAATATTCAACATTTTTAATCCACTCAAAATTTCCTGTAGGTAAGGGAGCACACATTGCATGACCATATTGGTTATTTAAATCGAAATACATTAAATAAGATGGTGGATCATTAAAATTGTAGTTATCCATATATTTATTACATGCCTTAGCATACCTATTAGCACAATGATTTATTCCACCCCTTATACCCTTTTCAATGAAAAGAATTTGATCTACATCATCCATTAATTCTAATGTTACATTAGTCATTTTTAAACAACAATCAAAGGAAAATCCAGGTGCGGTATAATAGTGTAAGCTATCCAACTTATAAGCATCAAAACAAACATTTCTAAATTTTTCAAACACATCAGCTAATAACAATACATCTGTCCTTAAATAGAGTTCAGCATATTGTTGTAAATTTGATATTTGAAAAGTATTCCAAACATTTAATGCATGTTCATAATCTTCATTGGTTATGTGTTGATCATTTAATTCATCATAAAAATCATCAATTTTAGGTAACTTAGTTTCCCTTAATATATTCCAATTACTAAAATATTCATATGGAAAAATACCTTTACGTTTTAATAAATTAAATTCATGGTCATTCTTACAATAAGCCTTTGTTATTGTTTTATCATCATCAGACAAATATGAACTTAATTTATCTAGACTACAAGCCATGAACCTATATGAGTCGAGAAATCTGTATTCTATCTTGGTACCATTAATTTTTTTCGAAAATGAAATATATTTCTCTTTATTTATAGGTAATAATTGTATAGACCCCGGAATTTCAGTGCATAAACTTTTAATTATAAAATGACTATCATAACCACTTAAGTTGTGGAAAATAATAGGTACAATATGGGAATCTTTATAATTTAGATTGCAGGCTGCATGAGCTGCTCCTCTATAAACACCAGATAAATGACAATGATCTTTTACCTTTACCTTTACGTAATTATTTTCTTCAAATGGATTTTCACATATATGACAATATTTGGATGATTCATATTCCTTTCTTTGGTTTTCTGTTAATGGAATCATACGTAATGGATTTTTAAATATACCATCTAAATTAAATGCCAATTGTTGTAATTGTAATACAAACCAGGAAATACAATTTTTACCAGTATAAGAATTGTAAAATGAAAGAGAATTATCATATGAACACTTAAAATAATATGCTACACTAAATGCCTCATGTTTTTTATATTTCTTTGTATTACTATCAATATTCAAATCATTGTATTTTATTAGTAAACTTTCAATATCACAATATAAAACGAAAGGTACTTTTTCTTTGTATTTATAATGAGAAAACTTAAGAATTTTTTCATCACCCACAGGTAATGTCATTTTTACATTGTTCATTTTTTTACAATCAAACTGGTGACTATTTAAAGAACTGATTGTTTTAAAGCGATTTAAACATCTATCACAGAAATACATTTTGTGATGGCAATATCGTGTTTGTTGACTAAGTAAACGAGACAAATCTTTTATTAAAACAAAATGAAATATGTTTTTATAATTTTGTATTTTACTTGAATCTATTTCATTATCAGACTCTTGATTTTTTTCACTGCATGAAACCATTAACAAATTTATTTTATTAATAAAATCTTTTTTTCCTAAATAGAGTGGAACGACTATTTCTTTATTATTGTTATTTTCTCTTTCTGGTTTTTCTAATGTAAAAACATTTATAGATATATTATTCATTTTCTCAAATTTTGGAATTTGTCTTAAAGTCATTGGAAATTCAATTCCATCATAATTTAATTTAGTTGAAAAATGAGGATATGAAGATGTTCGACAAGGATTTTTAGATTTTTTAGCTGGATAAAGAGCTGCAATTACACTCCATAAAAAACAATGATTATCTTTGTTTTTAACATTTAATGTTGCTTTTGTTAGTTGAACCCAACTTGGTAATTTAATACTTATACAAGTTGGTGCACTTACATTAATCGGGTCATAAGTGTTTATATGTACCTTTAATTGTATGATTTCATATAGTGCAAGGCCAGATTCCCGTTCTTGATAAGTTTCTAATTTCGATATTATTGTGTCTTTTATATTTTCATTATAAAACTTCTTTAAATTCGTATTTAAATCAATTGTTTGATTTTTTGTTGTAAAATGTTTTATATCCGTTTCACCAGTTTGTGGTTTAATGAAATTTGCAAAGAAAGTAACATTTACTTTAATAAGAGACTTTTTTAGGGCTTCTTTAATTTTTTTTGCAAAACTTCTAAACGCTTTATTAAAAAAAATATTTGGATCCTTTATATTATAATTTAAAATAGCCCCGGTTTTTAATCGATTATTGAAACAAGATTCAACATCCACCCACATTAACTGTTGTCTTAAAGTCTTTCTTTTATTCTTATTAACAAACTCTTTTTTATATCTATGTTTAAATTGCTCTTTATAATATTTAAACAAAGCTAGATGAGCTTCTAATTTTGCATAGGAAACAAATCTATTCTTTTTCTCTATGTTTTGAAAATATTTCTTAAATAATATAACACTTTTTTTTAAAAATTTGTTGAATTTTATGAATTCCTCTTCAGTCTTAATCAATTTTCCAACTTGTTTTATTTTATTAACCATCTCTTTCGTTAGTAAATCTAATGTTAAAGGATTTACTGTTGACAAATCCATTTTTGTTAATTCTACAAAGTTTAATTATATATAAATCAATTATCAATCAATTATTACAAATAAATTGTTTTACCTTATATATTGTTTATTTAAAAGTGATATTCACACAAAAAACTGTTGTACTATACTAACTAACTGTAAGTAATATTATATAAACTTGAATCTCTCTAAAAGTTAATATAATAACAATTTCTTGAATTAATTACCACTATAAATAGCTTTAACCTCCAACCCTATTTTAAATGAAAAAAAGACATGCGCATATGACTTAGTCACTATAACTATATATAACCCCCTTATATAAAAATTTTATTTCAGTTTTAGTAATTTCTTTAATTGTTAACAATATAAACAAAACGTGATGGCAACTATACCATGTACTGTTGTTGTTAGAATAACTGAACCTCAAGAATTACCAATAGAACATGCTTTAATTGTGTTAAAACACATATTCAAGTAAGTTCAACATTAAATATTTAAAACTTGTTTAATTAAATTTTTTTCTCTATTATTATTTTTTAGATATGGTGTTCGAGATATTTATGCTCGTAATGATGACACAATTTTTATTAAATTATCTTATACACCAAAAGAAGTTACTCTTATAAATAAGTTTGGTGATCTTCCAATGAAATATATGAAGAGCTGCATTGACAATGAAAATGATTTAAAGATATTTGAGAATTTAGTACGCAAATATAACTTTGGTTTAGAACCAAATGAAGATTTGGATCAAAACATTCCATCAGTTACAAATGGCTTAAATGTTATTCCAGCCATACCCCATTCTTCATCGTCTTCTTTTTCATCAAATAAATCAATCACCTCTACTAATGAAGATTTGAAAATTCAAAAAGAGAGGAGTGAAAGAAGCAAAAAAGAGGTGGCTCGTATTCTAGATGAGGAATTCTTACATCAAGGATATGATTTAATAGGTGACGATGAAGATGAATGAGAAAATAAAACATTAAATTCAGATTTTATAATTTTATTATTTATATGTAGGTTTATAAAAAATATATAAACTATAATAAAACTTATAATCGAATAAATACAGCATCTAAAATAATAAAAAAACATAAAATAAAATAAAATTTGTTTTATACCTATGTTTATTATGAAAAATACCTCTAACTAAACAGCTATCGCTGCAGCAGGTGGTGGTTGATGTCCACTATCATCAGATTCTTCATCACTATCACTGTCAAGGAATATCTCACCATAATACCCCTCATCTTCCTCGTTATTGTCTTCTTCTGGAGCGATTACATTTCCAAGCCAATCCATTATCATTAACAATCTCTCTCTTTCATCCACTTCTCTATTTCCCTGCTCTGGTGGTGGTGATGGTGGTGGTGGTGGTGGAGGTGGTTCTTCTACTTCTCGAGGTTGTTGTTGCTGATGTGGTTCTTGTATAAGAGGTTGTACTTGACTATTATTTTTAATATAATCTTGGTAATCACGACACCGAATATGATGGTGTTTCAATGAGTGAATTTGAACAAATATATCACATACACATTTAAAAAACTTTTTTTTCTTTAAATAAGGGCGCTTTCTTCTTCTACATTGTTCAATATGTCTTAAAAAATATTTAATATTAACAATATGTCCTTTATTATAGGGACACCTTTGAAATGTAGATTTCTTATTATTCATGGTAATTATAATAGTATAAACTAAGTTGACAATTAATTATGTCACCCTTTTATATATGATTATTTCATATAGTGGGTCATTTGTAGGACAATTTTTTAATTGTTCCATAATCAAATCATTTTATTCAGTGCAAAGCATGCATTTAATTTTTTACAATAATACTTCTACAAGTGTGGTTCTTTGAATTAATCTTGGTGAGACAATAAGTATTCATTTGTTCTTAAATATAACATGAAATTGATATTCAAGAGTACAATGTAAATACCTTTATTCATTAAGTGTAGACAATAATACATGAACTTGTATTAATTAAATGCAGATTATTTACACATTTTTTCTAGAATTTTAGCAACACATCCACATTGTAAAAGCCCAAAGAAACTTATTTGATATATACTGTTTAGTAATCAAAACTGATTTATATAAAAGCAGGAGAATTAAATTAATTTAAGTTAGTTTCATTCTGTTACATTAATTAAAATGTCACAAAATCATAATAATAATAATTATTCTACTAACCGATTTAAAAAATGCCCCTACAATAGGAGGCATTATGTGCGGGAGCAATATTTGCTCTCACACATAAATAAATGTCAGAGGAGGAACCCTCGCGATAATCGAAGGTTCTTCCTATGCAAATGCAATAAATTGGTGCAAATAAATTGTATGGAGAGCCACCATCTCCATTGCTACATATACCAAGATTTCCTTCGCCGAAATACCCGGGTACGGGATTTCATGCCATGGCCTGTTGAGGAGGAACCGGTAAATTGGGATGACGAGCTTCAACAGATGGAGGAAGAAGAAGCACAACGTCAACAAAATGAAAATGATGAGGCCTACAGTAGTGGAGATGATAGAAATGGTTCACCTCCTCCACCACCACCACCACCACCACCACCCCCGGCAGCTGGGGCAATGGCGGTTTATTAAATATATGCATTATAAGAAAAAAACATTTATTTAATATACATTCATAAATAAATAAAATATATTTTAATAATCCATTGTTTTATTTTTTCATAGTTAAATTGTAAATAAAAATCAAATACTCCTATTATAATAAATCTAATTCACCTTCCATACTTACATTATATTAACGATGTTTGTTAATGGGTTATATTTAGCTACTTTGTCGTGTATAATAAGACAATAGACGCTTGTGTTCGCTGGTATATCTTTATTTGTTTGAAATTCCAAACGAATGTCACACGTGCCCCCTTTTAAATTTTTGTCATTCTGTTGACTACAATCAATGACGATTAATGGAGCAATTGTTAAAAATTTATCATATGGAATACATGGTTCCCCAGAATTCTTATAGTAAAAAGATTCTTGAAACATGCTATACATGTGATACAAAATTGAATATTTTTTTGTATCAAAATCCAAATTTAAATCGTCATAAGGGTATACATCTGAATTAATAAATAATTTTACATTTGTTAAATTACAATGATCGAAATGACTCATATTCATAGTTGCTTTATTTTTTTTGTCTGTTTGAAAACCTATGATAACATGGCGTGGTTTTTCAAGTTGACTTGAAGAAACAATATTCCATATATGATTTTTACTATTGGAAAATAGATTTGGTTGTTCAAATAACTGCCAGGAGCGATAATTCATAGTTATATCTTTACCACTTTCAACATTCTTTAATAATTTAAGTTGTTGTTCTGTAGATACTTCTATATGTGGTATTTTAAAAACTATTCGATTTATTTCAATTTTAGGTATTTCATTAGGGTCTGTTGTTATTGTTGCATTTAAATCTGTTGATGCCCGCAATAATACAAGTTCTTGTTTAATATTGATTAATATTTTTTTATAATCCTCACAGAAACCAAATAAATTTTTTAAAGGTAAACAAATGTTAAAATGTCCAGTTGTATCAATTATATTAGGGTAGTTGAAATGATTCCAACTAGTATGTTCATATCGGTCAGTATCATTTTTTGTAAAAGAAATGTAACCTTTTAAAGTGGTAGTAATACCAACATTTCTACACCTATCAACAACTTTTCCTCCAATTTCATATCTTGCTTCATCAAACATAAAGGCAACACCATTATTTATAAATTTAATTGTATTACTTACTGTATTATCTTGATTAACAATTTTACCTTCAATTAATATAAAACTTTCAGATGGTAATGTATATATATTTTGTGTTTGAATTGGAAACCTTATTTCATCCGATAAAGATATTTTTGAGCTGGAATATGGATAGTAAGAATGAAATTGCTTCGATGTAATAGTATCATCATTATAGAGCTCTTGTCCAATATGTAAAATAGAACTCATTTTTTAAATTTTAATTTAGAACTTTAAACCCTAAAGATTGAAGAAATTGTTTATTTTCAGATGTTAATCTCATTACAT